>JASCQY010000002.1:15453745-15473241 GCA_030264315.1 Sardinella tawilis
GGGAATGAACTCTATGACAGGGCTATTGGGGTCGGGGTGGGGCATGGGGGGGGGGGTGGGGTTGTAAAGAGGGGGTGTAAAGGTGTTTGAAGCACACTGACCCATCATCAGACAGTAAGATAGAGGGTCAGGTATTTTGCATAGTTTTCTGTGCAAAAGCATCCAGCCGCTGGGTACAGTAGTGCCATTGTCTCTCGCTCTCTTTCTCGCAGGGCTGGGTGGATCGGCAGAAGAGACCATGCGGCCAGAAGGAGGTGGGGGGTTCGGGGGTTTGGGGTGCTGGGGGAAGGAAGGTGGGTTTAGGCTGGGGCTGAAAATAATGGGAGACTGGTGATGGGAATCCCTTCAGGAAAGAAAGTGCCCGTCATCTCTGGGGATTATCACCTGGCAGTGAGAGACGGGACTCGACTCAGCACCATTGGGTCTGCATGATTGTACTGACCGCAACTCAGGTCAGAAACCCAAACAGTGCCGTGGAGCGGACAGTGGAGTGGGCAAGGGCAGCGGTGCTGTGCTTATTTGCCGGTGCTGATTTTACTGTGCAGTCAGTGTGCGGCCCAGTACATCTGTTGGCGTGTATGTGTGTGTCTGTGTGTGTGTGTGTGTGTGTGTGATGATTAAGACTGTGTGTGTGTGTGTGTGTGTGTGTGAGTGTGTGTGTGTGACACATTTTTGGCTTTAGCTGTGGGCTGATTGTGTCGAGCCTCTCCTCGTCACCTCGTGCCCTTCACGCTGGCCAGTCCTGTCCTCTCTCTCTCTCTCTCTCATGCTCTACCGTTTCCGTTTTTTTTTCTTGTTTTGAAACTGATTGTCTTCTACCATCACAAAGACACTTGGTTCTGATTGATTGACAGGTAACAGAAGAGGGGAGAGCACAGTGTGACTGAGGAGGAGGAGGAGGAGGAAGAGGAGGAAGAGGAGGAGGGAAGGGGAGGGGGTCTCATCTTTTCCTGACTTCAGTCAGACTCACAACTTTCAGTTCAAGAGGGAAAAGAAATTACACGTATGCTGTTTGACAGTAATAGCATCACTGGTCAGTAGGGCAGGGGTTGAGGAGGTGGGAGGTTTTTTGGTTTGGGGGGGGGGGGTGTCTGTTTTTGTCCAAGCACTGTTGTTAATATTCTTATTTTGCATGGACATCTGGTAATCCAAATCAATGAGCACATTGTTGTAAACACGCACGTACACACACATTGTCAGGCTTCTGAGAGGCTGGGATAGGCATGTACTTTGGTCTGCAACGCCGTCTGAAGAAAAGAGCATTAATATTAGATCAAAGTGGAGGAATTAAAGCAGCTCTGTGGCAGCACTTGAACCTCCCTTAGCACACACTGCCCCCCCCCTCCCCCCTCCTCCATCACCACCACCGCCAACACACACCTCCCAAATCCCTGACACACCCCCTCCAGTTTAGGTTATATACATAAGAGACACTGGGACAGGGAGAGGCAGGGGGGAGGGGAGGGTTGCAACGACACATGCACACACGACCAGTAAAAACAACAGTGATCAAAACAAAACAAAATGAAACTGAAAAGAAATAATAGTTTGTTTGTCTTTTTTTTGTTTTAAAAAAGGAATACCCCCTCCATCATCCCAAAAACCTGAACCATCCCAATCCTTCACCAATATCTCCCACCCTCTGCCCCCCCACCCGCCCCAAACACACACCTCCTAACCGTCCAGCCTTCTCTTCCACAAAAGCACAGGTCATTCCTGTTGTTTGTCTATACAGTATACAGTAGTCATGCAAACCAAACAAAAATGCTCCCCTTTCCAAGGAGAGGAGTGTTTTTTTCTCTTTTTTTTTTTTTTTTTTCTAAAATAACACCAAAAACACAACCAGGAGTATTTGCATTGAGGTGAAAGTAGAATGTATAATGTTTGGAATTAAATAATTAAATAATTGAATTAAATTAAAAAAAGTGAATTCTTCCTTTGGTTGATATTTAAAAAATCATGGTTTTCAAAATCAAACCAAATCAATTGCAGTTAGTCTCTGACAACTTCTGAAGCCGTTATTTTTGTTTCCCTTAAGCGTGGTCCTCTTGTCTTAACCCTCTTTCTTCTCTTTCCAGCTCCCTGTCCTACACTTCCCTCTACATCCCTTCATATTTCTCAGAAACATTCAATGTCTTTCCTTGACGAAAAATGTTAGTACATGCCATAGCAAAAAAACAAACAAACAAGAGAACATACAAGTAAAATGAGCGAACAAATCTCAAAACCATAGTTTAACAGTATAAAGCTTCAAGTCACAAGTTTTCAAAACTAACTATTATTAGTTATCGTCGTAATCACTATCGTTATTTTTTATTTTTCATTTTTAAATTACAATAAACTTTACATGAAAGGTTTTTGAGGTATTTCAGAATTAATTGTCAACACACACCTGCCGAGTCGTTCCACTGCCCAGGGGAAGAGGTTGAGAACCTGCATACCAGTGATCAGAATGGCCCGTGGCCCTCCATAAGCTGCATTGAGAAGCAACACAAAGCAAGCAAACCGGCCCCCAACCATATTGCTTTTGCCTACAGAGACATGGAATCAGCAGCCATGGGGGGCCGCAGGCCAGTGCGACAGAGAGATCTGGGTCACAAGGCACCCCTTGGCGGACTAAACAATGTCCATTGGCCTGTAGGGGACCACTAATATGCAGAGATTGTATTACAGCAAAACAGGGGAATAGAGTGATGATTGATGAGGGGTTTATTGTTTTTTCTTTTTCTTTTTTTTTTCTTTTGGAGTTGCCTTTGGTGCCATGGATTGCATAGATACACTTCTAGCATCTTCTGTCACAATGTGCCCACTCCCGCTCTGTTACAAAAATATCTCTTTGGGGGGGAGGCCCAAAATGACTGGGCGCAGAGGTGCACTAGACAGCTAAAAAGGTCAAAGGCTTTAAGCCAGCATGAAGAGAAGAGAAAGAAAGAGAATTGACAGAGAACTAAAGAGATTTGTTGCAACTTTTAACAAGTAAATTGATTGAAGTCATTTGACAAGATGATTTTTTTTTCTTTTTGCAAATACACTGACTATATGAAAGTCTCCACAGACTCTCTGTATGATAAAGTGCTTATCCTCAGATGTATCAAGATGGCAAGTCCAAAGAATAACAAACATTTTGGATGAGGTGACACTGGTTGCTGTGCCTCCTTTAACTGGAATTTCCCTTTTCTGCCCATCAAACACCCAGTAAACGTTATTACAAAGGATTTGTGGTGTGTTTGTGGGTGTGTGTGGTTATGTGTGTTTGAATGTGGTTTTATCAGTAAATTCAGAGCAGTCCCACCCGTGGTTGAAGGAAAAAGGCACTCAACACTATCTGCATGGCAGCCACCTCCCTCAATGTGGCACTATGCAGTCTGACTGCGCTGTGTGTGTGTATTTGTGTATGTGTGCCGGTCAGTGTGTGTGTGTGTGTGTGGGTGTGTGTATACCGGTCCTGGACAGAATAGGGGGAAAGGAAGGGAGGATTACTTAGTGAGTGTCCCCCTGGGCAGCTTAGGACAGGCAGGCCGAAAAATTCTTTGGTATCAGTGGCGGTTTCACAAACCACTCTGCTCAGTGAGGTAGCCACACTGGTTCTCACTACAAACAAAGGTCATTTTTCCCAACTTAATGTACATTACAGATTCTTTGCTGACTTGTGTTTGTTACACAAATTTCTTGTCTTGTCTCGTCATTTTTTTTAACTCAGTGCTCATAGCAAATCGAGTCAACCTCCCTCTACCAAGCATCTGGCATAAGCAATGCCCTATCTAACCAAAACAGTTACATCTAACTACAATTACCCCCAGAAAAATGCTACAGTTGCACCACTGTGGAGACCTGACAACATCCTCTGGAGCCTCTAGTTCTTCTCCCTCCACATGAAGAGAAGGGACGGATGTAGGTTGGGTTGTTTTCCTTTCTCGTGCTCCTCTCCTCGGCTCAAAAAAAAAAAGGGTAAAAGCCCCTCCGAAGCATCTCAGCCCTGTCGTCATGGCAACGGAGGAGAGAACGAGTGTTTCATTTTGGCCCCTCCTGAGTCTTGGTTTAAGACCCACCCCCCCCAATCACCTGTGGATACTTGATGAGATGGGAGAAGTTTCCAGTGGTCTCCAGTTTTTCAAAGTCTCACCGTTCCTCGTTTCCTTTTTCTTTTCCAGTCATTTTCCTTTTTAAAAAAAGTCTGTCCGTCTTTCCATTTGCAATTTATGAACAAGGTGCCTTACATATGCACGACAGATCACAACAGTAACAAGAAATAGAAACTTTGTGTCTATGGTACTAATTACCCGCATCGTTATCATAGTGGGGGGGAGGGAACAGACAGAAAGAAGGACAGAGAGAGGGGGATAGAGAGAGAGAGAGAAAGAGAGAGAAAGGAAGAGCAGGAAGAGGGAGTTGAGAGAGGAGGTAGAGAACCAAAGACAGAGCGATTGCTGTGTTTTGTTGTGTTTCAGAAAGGGCGTCATTTGTCTTTCGGTCTGTGTAGCAGCTGTCCATTTGAGATTTCTTGTCTAATTTCCTTACAGACATTCTGATGCGTAGAAAAAAGTAGCTAGATTCTAAATCATTTAAAGATGATTGTTGGTTGCTATGGCACACACTGCCCGGTAAGAGGGGTAGGGCTTGCTGAAGTCGTGTGAACGCAGTACCATCACTGATTAGCATTAAGGCAGTTATCATTGGCACTAGTTTCTGAAATATTTTTGGACTGCTATGTGGTCAACCACATGTCCTCCTTACAAAGAAATAAAGTAATAATAAAAGTAATAATAATCATCATAATAATAGGATATTATACTATGAAAATTATGCAAGACAATAATAATTGGAAGGTTGAAAACAGACAGATTACAATGTTTGATGCTAATTGTGCTGTGCAAATACCTACAGCTTCCTTTCCATAATGAAATTAAAATTGTCAGTATGAATTTCAAACATGTAACAAGCCCCAGTAAAGTAAAGAGGATGAGGGGTTGAGTTTGTAATAAACTGACGAGCCTATTTTTTGTGTCTTGCAGTCCATCTGTGGATTGTTCCTAATCTGTGTACAGCAAGAAGATTGACAAGGGTATAGAGACTATCTGTCAGTCCTTTTTTCCCCTCAGATTTCACCATATGCCAGAGGTGCCGCCATGGCTTTTCCTATTGTCTGGGAAATGGAAAAACCGTCTCTTTGGTGTTGCTAAATTTCCTCTTTAGACCACCAGGTGGCACTGCCACGCTGTGCAGGTGGAACATGGCCGCTTTGCAGCTGCCTTTGTGTAATGTTCTTGATTTCCATGTGCTCTTCATTTTCTCTCTCCTTAGAGACTATAAAGCAGCGACCAAGATACACCCCCCCTTCCTCATTTTTATTCATCGAGCAGAAAAAAACGTAATTTTTTATGTCAGGAACCTTCCTAAGGGTGAGGAACAAAGCTTCACTTTTACTAGCAAGGACAGACCGCGTTCCCAGCAGGTTATCCAACCTCTGTGCAAAAATATAGACCTGAACTGGGGCAGACCTGAGTATCTTCATTGTGAGGCGCGTTCCATTTCACCTTCAGGAAGGGTCAAGGCCCCTTGCTTTCTGTCTGCATCGATTACATTTTCAATTCATTAGCCTGGTGCATGATCTGAGAGAGCCTCTATGAAATGGCTCGGGCTTCAGAGAATAGGCTACCGCTGGTAAAGGGTGAATGGTGAGTGGGGAGGTGAAAAGGCGAAACTACTTCCAGTGGGAACAGTGTAGTTGTTTTTGTTTAGTATTGTTTAGTATTGTTTTGTTTGTTTTTTTTCTCTCTCTTCCCTTCCTTTTGAGTGCTGTGTACGGAGGCCTGTTTGGGACAATAAGAAAAGGTTGTGTGCTGTGATGCTTATTGCTGCTCTTTTGCTGTGCCCTCACATACACGTGATTCCAGTGAGGCTGAGCAAACAGTAGCAGTATAGGGGAATGCTTAGAGGAATTCATTTTAGCAATCGTTCCGAGTGAAGTGAGAGGCTATTTGAGGCTTGACATCTCAGCACGTGGGTAGGGTTTCAATATGAAGTTAAACTTTGAAAACAAAAAAGCAAGAAACAAACAAACAAATCAAAAGGACTAAATAAAAAAGTCTGTCCATGAATGGTCCTGAACACTTATTTGCCTATGTTCTACTCTGCATCATAACAGTCCAACCGACAGAGACAGAAAAACAAGATGGAGGAAGTGAAAGAGCAGGACTGAAGGAGAGAATCGTTTAGCTCGTCGCTAACGGCTCCTCGGTGGTCGACCTAGTGAGTGGCAATGGCGATGGCAGCGCCCAGCCTGGTGCCCTGGCGCTAACGGTGCTCCCACCCTCTCAGGCCTTCGAGAAGGTGGTGGCGGAGGTGCCAGGCTGTCCAGGGCTTCCACCGTGGTGTTCGTCGTGCCAACGGTCCATGCAACGGCGCCGGGCATTCATGAAGAAGTTGCTGACCGTGCTGACCTCCAGGCCCAGTTGCTGGGCGATGGTGATCTGCATCTCCTTGGACGGCCTCTTGTTCTCCTTGAAGATGGCGATGAGCGTGCGGCGCTGCAGGTCTGTGAAGACCAGCCGCTGCTTCTTAGGAGCCATGTTACGGTCCTTCTGCTGCTCCTGCTCCTTCCGTTTGCAAGCTGTGAGGGCAGGGAGGGTTGGGTGGAGGAGGAAGGGGTGGTGCAGGAGGACACAGGCAAGGAGAGAGAAGAAGGAGAGAGGGGAGGGGAGGGGAGGGGAGGAGGGAGAGACATTTTATTTCACATCTAGAATATAAAACTGAAGTGTGAGACACAGAGGTCTCCGAGTAAAAATAAAATGGCCGACAAAAAAAAAAAAAAAATGAAGGCTGTGATTTGTTGCCTGTAATAAAGACGGTGGAGTGCCATCTAGTTGCACATAAAATTAGCCCGCACACCAACCTCGCAACAACTTTGGCTCCCTTGTACGGCCTTGAATTAAATGTGATTTAGGTCTAATCCATCCCCGGTCCCTAGGGAGGGAACACTCCCATCTTGGAGAGACCAGGCGAGAGGCAGAGGCGAGAGGCTAGCCTGCGGTGAGCACTCCCAGCCTGGTTGGAGACACTGCTGTTTGATTCAATATTAATGCAGTTTGGGCTCGCACTGGGAGACTGAGTGACTGTTGCCCAAAAGTGAGCTTTTGTATGTGTGTGTGTGTGTGTGAGTTAGACTGAGTGAGCAAGAGAGAGAGTGAGGGTGAGGGTGTGTGTGTGTGTGAAGATATGTGTGAAGATGTGTGTGTGACTGTTGTGTTTGTGTGTCTGTATGTTTGGCATGTGTGTCTGTGTGTGTGTGTGTGTGTGTGTGTGTGTGTGTGTGTGTGTGTGAGAGAGAGAGAGAGAGAGAGAGCAAGAAAGGGAAAGTGAGAGAGATATTGACCCGGACTGCTTTAGGATTTGGCAGAAGGCGGGAGCTGTCTATCGGGACCGAGGCCTGAATCCCCTCCAGCAGGTCTGCAGTCTGCGACTTCAAACAGAGGCCACTGGAGGTCTTTCCATTGAGCTAAGAGCCAGTATTTTTAACTGCCTTTTAAGGGAAAAAAACAAGCTTACGACTCATAGATTTCTTAAAAGTAAGATGGTGGAGCAGGCATTGAGGAATATTCAGACAACGTTGCAATGAATTGTGTTAACCTTGACTTAACTGTGGATGTGAAAAGCATATTGATAGTGATTCTTGAAAATCATACTGAAATAAATGGAATTATGAATAAATAAATAAATAAATGAGTAAAAGGTAGCTTCATAGCATCGTCATTTCATGATTAAAGGCACTGTACTGACAATTAAAAAAAAGTTATATTGTTCTCTAAATTCAGTTTTTCTTCTTTCTGTGTTCTCTCTTTTCTTCTGCTTTTCCTATTGTTATTCTTTTCCTAAAAAAATATAAAATTCCTCTCTCTGTTTTGCATTCTTGTTCTCATTCTCTTTCTCTCTGTGAGAGTGCACACAAATATCAGTCTGTCTCTCTCTCTCTCTCTCTCTCTCTCTCTCTCTCTCTCTCTCTCACACACACACACACACACACACACACACACACCAAGACACACTACCACCAACACCGAAGCCATCAACATGGCTGCTACCTCTACTCTCCCTAGCCAAACACATTCAGATTATCTTGTTCCTGGAGTGAGTTTTTGTGTTGTTTTTCATGGATGGCTTACGCTGAGATTACTTGACTCCTGTGTCTGCCTTGATGTCTCTGCAGGGGAGTAGCTCTCGCTTAGGTGATGAGAGTTCGGTTGGGCCAGTTGGAGAGATGGCATTTTCAAAGAGGCTTGTTATTGGCTGGGGGTCAGAGGTCATGTTTGAAAGGTTTGTTTGAATGCAGGCCCCACTGCCTCAAATAGGGCTGATGACGATTTATCATTAAAAATGTATATAAATGTATGTACGTTTTATTTTACGAACTGCATGCTGCACAAATAAACGCACATGCTTGTCCTTTGACTTCTCAAGCGCCTGCAAGTATTGCAGTGTTTTTGCTTTCTATGACAAGTTGACTTTTCAGTCACGTGATTTAGCTTAGCAGCCAGCAAACAGGAACTTTGAGAGTTTTTGAAACAGCACAGCAAGTGCGAGGGAGTGCAAGACGAATTAGAGAGAACTGTGCTAATGTGCGAAATAGACTGCAGCTCAACCCAGCAACCCAGGTTGTAGTGAAGGGAATCAGCCAATTTTCCTAATGAGCCAGTTCTCTGATTAAATCAACTACACATATGGGCGCACTGAAGCAGCGACAATGGACAGGATAGACTTTAGCACACTGTCACCTACACTAGGACAGAGTCCTCAACGCAGTCTTGTGTTCTTTTTGAAAAAGTTCCATCAATGTTGTTGGTGGATGTTACGATGACTAAGCAGGTTATGGCTTGCTATTGTCGTGCAAAATAGCAATCATGACACACAAATATATGTAGTTTATGGCTGTAGTGTAGCCGTGTGCATCTTCAGAGACAGTCATGTTTTTTGAAAAAGCACATAAAAGGTAAATAAACAAAACAATGATCATGATGACTTTATGTGCACGGATGCGACTTTCATGGACAATGCACTTCTATTTCTGCATGAGGCTACAATGTAGCCTGATGTATCAGCTGCTTATTTCTTTTCAATCCATAGAGTGTCTGAACACGAACGATCGAGATTCGTTTGCTTTGCCGTCATTGACGGTGGGCTGATACTATCTGCGTAAATATAAATAACACAATCCCTTGGTGGTCAGGTTATCTAGGCTAGGTTCTTCTGCACGATCAGTGTTGATTGCCTATTCTGATATCTTATGGTTTAAGGGCAAAAATAATTCTGGGCCTAAAGTCAAATTTGTAAAAAAAAAAATAATAATAATAATTTGTGCAGAGAAACGTGATCTCAATGATGGCTGATGATGTCATACGTTTGTGGACATAAACCTGTGTTACAAAAGTTACGAACAGTGCGGTTTCTTAAGTTTAATACATGATTTGATTTTGACGTGCAGCAGAGTGCACCAGTTCTTTCTATACTCAAGTATGCACAGCACATGCCATGTAGTCATAGTGGTATATAGTGTTAGTCATCCACATCTACTGTATATACGTATGAGGACATACTGAAATGGGTGCATGTGAACTCGAAGATCCACTGGCATTTTACACATGTATTGAGGTCACATGCATCCATGGAGGAGTGAGATGGGAATTCTAAATAAATATTAGTGGTAAAGGACTGAGGAGTAGGATGAAGTGTTTCCCTTTTCAGTTCAATTTGAAATTCAATTTACTTTCCTGGATTGTCTCCCCTCTTTCCCTTCCTCTCTCCTTCTACCTCTCTATTCCAAATAATCCTCCATGTACATGACTAAATTATTTATACTTTGCCTACATGGTCTTATGAGGCATCACATTACAACTGCACAACATTGCACACCCCCACACAAACAGAAAAAGGAGAGAGAGAGAGAGAGAGAGAGAAATAGAGAGAAAAAGAGAGAGAGAGAGTGAGTAATGGATGCACTAGTTTGGTTGATAGATACCCCTGTGTTAATGGAAGGGAAATGAGACTGGTTTCTCTCCGAGCTGTGGCTTTGAATCACTGCAGGTGAACAGAACGGCTTTCCAGAGGAGAGGGACCGCATCACTGATGTAAACAATAAACAAGAGAGGATGCAGAAGACAATATAAATAACATGAGATGTGGAGGGTTGGAGATTTGGGCCGTCAGCATTCTCATCTGACCTCAGTGATAATCAAGCACATAGCAATGGCTCGAATACCCAGAATGCCATAGTGCACTCAATTATTTAGTCAGTTATTCTGTGCTTGAGCTTCATTGTGCAGTCACTGCCTGTCCTGCCTTGCTTTTTGTCTCTCTCCAAGCCATAACTGAGTTAATGGGGTGGCTGAAATGAATGCCTGAGATGAAGTCTGTCGGGGTCATGATCACAAGCACAACCTCTGATTTACAGATGACTTCACACATTTGGGATATGTGTGTAATGTGTGTGTGTGTGTGTGTGTGTGGTTTGCCTATGACTAGTCGTGGATATCACACACCCCTGCATAGCCCAATTCATCCATCCCATATCCCATCCATCCGTTGGTGCAAATTGAAAGCCTTCTCGGCAAGGGAGGGCAAACGAGAGAGAGAGTCATTCCCGAGCGCTGGTACCCAGAATCCCCCTTGTCTAAATCACACAGCCGCCACTTAGGGCTGCCATCAGAGAGGAGATGCATATTCAAATGCCTCATCACCATTTTAATTATTTTTCCCCTGTAATGAGACGCCATTAGCATAATCGACGCCGTCTCGGAACTGCACTGTTTCCGCCAAAGAACAAAGCAAAAAATAGCTTAGCGCTAGCACAGCGAGGCAGCTTACAGCCTCTCATCACATGACAGCCACCCATCAGAGCAAATTATCTCAGGAACTCAAAGCAGACAGAGAGAGAGAGAGAAAGAGAGAGAGGGAGGGAGGGAGAGAGAGAGAGAGAGAGAGAGAGAGAGAGAGAGAGAGAGAATGGAGTGCCAGATGCATGGAAATGAGCTTTAAAGGCTGTGTGTGGATGTGAGAGTTTGATGTGGCCAGAGGGCTAGTGGCTAACTAAGCCTTGCTGGCAGGCTCTTGCATAAGCAGATGGATTTCTTCATTAAAGCTAATATTGCATATTATGAAACAAACATGAGGCTTAAGAACAAGCCAGAGATCTTTTTCTTTCTTTTTTTTTTTTTTTTCAATTGTGTCTCCAATACACTGCTGCTCCTGTTTGGGAGAAGGCTTTTTATGTAGGGGCAGCGTGGGAACAGGAAAACAGGTTGTGAGTGTGTGAGTGTGTGTGTGTGTGTGTGTGTGTGTGTGTGTCTGCAATAGTAGTGTAGCTAACTTCCTGCCACTTGTATTGTAAAGACTTTGTTTGGAGGCCCATTTGTTACCATTTTATTGGTTACCATTGGTTACCATATTATTACCTGCCTTTATTCCCTTTAAAGTGTTAGTCTGGAGTACTATCCAACCATGCTCTGTTGTTTGAGTTCGAGTGAATGCTGTCGGTAGGAAGAGCAATAAGAGAATTTGCTGCAACAGACCAAATAGTGAACTGATATCTTACACTAACTAAATGGGGCCATGGGAAATTTAAGTAGAAGCAAGTTAAGGCCCTATTCAGTTAGCGTTAGTTGGCGGTTGTAACAAACTCTGTTGTTCCTCCTTCTTAAAATATGGCGAGCTCCAAACAACAGCCTGTGGTTGAAAGAACTCTAAGGCTCAAAAAGTACTCTTACATTTAAAGCAATTTAGTGGCTGCCTATAGCATCTATGAGCTGCATTTCAACGACACTGAAATGTTTCATGTCCTGATAAATTTGAGGCAAATCATTCCAGTGAATAACTTGTGGGTGGACAACCTTTTTCTCCCTCCCTCTGTTTCACACAAACAAATACATGGTTACAGTATAGGGGCCAAGGGTAACTTATTTTTTTTCCCTGGAGTGATTATTGTAAGCTATGGCCTTAAACCCATATTCAGCCCCCCCCCACCCCCCCCCCCCCCCTTCACATCCACTCCCCCTCTCCCTCAGTCAGGGTTTCATCAGAGCATACTGTATGTCCCAGTGCTCTTGCAGGCTCTTTTCTCTCTCTTAGTCTCTCTCTCTCTCTAGTGAAGCCAAGAGGTCATCAGAGCTTATGTCCTAGTGCTCCTGCAGGCTCTCGCTCTCGCTCTCTCTCTCTCTCTCTCTCTCTCTCTCTCTCTCTCTCTCTCTCTCTCTCTCTCTCTCTCTCTCTCTCTCTCTCCTGAAGAGCTTATGTTCTAGTGCTCCTGCAGGTTCTCCCCAGAGAAAGTGGGAGGAGACGCATCAGAAATCTACAGGGCTGAGATAGATGGTAAGCAGACACACACACAAGCACGGACACACACACACACATTAATACTTACAAACTGAGAGACACTGGCAGACACCAGGAGGACATTCTCCTATCAAAACCGATTACATCTGCGATATTAATGACTTTCCTCTCAAACTGTGCTATGCCTCGCAGTAAACTTGGACAGAATCCCATAATTCCATGAGGCTGCAAGTTATTTGTTGGTTTGTTGTTTATACTCAACTGAAAAAGCCAGATACCCTCTGGGAAGGGTAGAAGGAGTCAGACAGAGGTCCTCTCTGAGACTCAAGATGCCAGCAGCCTGAAGCATCAAAAAGATTGAAGGATTGGCTCACCTCACTGAAGGCACACAGCCATAAGATGCTCCTAAAACCATTAGGAGGTAGACAGGGAAAAAACAATAATATCAGATTGAAAGACAGATAGATAGTTAGATAAAGAAAGAGAGAGAGAAACCCCACTGCCTTCAGTAGCAATCTGTGGAGTCACAAGTTGAATGTGTAGATGCTGATTGATACATCAGGTTTAGCTGCCCCTGCGGATTGGAAATTGGATTGTCAATTTATCAGGTGGGCGGACATAATCAATGGCTCCAATTAAGCCCAGCATGGAGGAGGTACTTGATCAGGCAGGGATAATGAGCTCCCATCCCAAGTCATTCACAACAGCACTTTCTATTAGATGTCTCTGTGTGTGACGTGCCCAATAACACTGCGATGGAGAGACAGAAAGACCATAAGGCACAGAGGTGGAGAGGAGACAGAATAAAAGGCCTGTGGAGAGAAGTGAAGAGGAAACAAGGTTAACTGAATGGGAAATTAGACCCAAATCAAGCAAGCCTTGTAGGCAGAGGTACAGAGCAAATGCAGCAAGGTTTGCTATGGTCCTTAACCCCTGCGTCAGACAAGGATAGATACGTCAGTTTGCTATGGTCACTAACCCCTTGTGTCAAGTAATAGATGGTGTCAAACAATAGCCGGGTTTCCATCCAACTTGTTAATGTGCGTTTCAGTTATGCGAATAAGAAATCCTTGATGGAAAGACCTGCAAAGTCACATCAGTATCTTAATTCGATAATAAATTCGATTCACTCAATGGAGGTCGATTAAAGGTGGGGTATGTGATTTTATTTGTTGGTCATTTATGCAAAGTTACTTGAAATCCTCTTCATAACCCACTCATGGTCACTAAATTGGAAGCACTAAATATGTCAACCATCTGTGGAACGAACAGGCCTTGAAAAAGTACATCCAATCATTTGTCAGACCAGCATTTCCCATTGGACAGCTGCATGTCAATCAAATGGTCATCAACCATTGGAGGATAGGGGCAGGACAATTTTAAAAATCTGACATTTTCAAAATCTGGCAAAATCTGTTTGAATCCCATACCCCAACTCTTGATGCGAATAAATCATACAGTATGTCATTAAAGTCGATGGAAACAGTTAAATTTGCGAATATTCATATTTACCACGTTAATTCCACAGCTAATCAGATCATGTTACTTGATTAATCTAATGTTCACTTTTTATTCGCATAACACTGATGGAAAAGCATGCAGGCAAACAGTTGTGAGCCGAATTTTGGCTATGTGAATATGAAATATGAATAATGTTGAATGGAAACCCAGCTAATGATGGATAGCCTACGTCAGTTTGCAGTGATCACTAACCCCTGCATCAGACAATGATAGATACATCAGTTTGCTATGCTCTCTGACCCCTGTGTCAAACAATGATAGATTATGTGTGTTTGCAGTGGTCACTAACCCCTGTGTCAGACGATGATAACCAGTTTGCTATGGCCACTAACCTCAGTATTCCACAGTGACAACAGACATATCAGTTCGCTATGGTCACTAATCCCTGTTTGACAATGACTACAGACACATTGGTGGTCACTTACCCCTGTGTCCCACAACGCCATACAGCTCGGTTTGCTTTTTAAAGACTTAGACCATCAAGCAATTTTCTTACTCCGACATTTCTGTACTAAAGCAGGGTGTACTTTTGCTGTTTCAGCTGCATCCTGCACAATTCTACAGAACTTTCACATTTGAATGACCATGGTTGCATTTTTTCCCTTTCAAGTTCCTGTAAGTGGATGTGAGGTGAATGCTTCAGGATTCATTTTTTACTGGATAATAAAGTATTTAATTATCTGTCTATCTGTCTGTCTGTCTGTCTGTAACTCCTGCGGTGCTATAGTCACTCCCTAAACTCACAATGACAGACAGGCCAATTTTCTATGGTCACTAACCCCTGTGTCATATAATGACAGACACGCCTGTCTGGTATGGTCACTAACCTCTTCTTCCCACAATGACACTGACATTGACAATGACATTAATACCACTTATGCTAAAGGAGAATTTGAGAAGGTTTCCCAATAATGACACAACTAAGTATTCATACACTCACTGCAGGCTATGATACAGAAGGTCAAACAGAGGTTTGAACTTCTTAACTTGCATGTAAAATGAGAGAGTGTTTAGAAAAAAGCTCTATAAATAACATGCAGATCACGAGTGCCTAGAACCTTCAAGGCATCTTTGGTTTGTGAAGGCATTAAGTGACAGTGTACAGATGGACGGACGGACGGACGTACGTCTGTAAACAATTCTTGTAAAACGGAAATGGAAACATGTTTGCAACATGACGTGTGTTGTTAGGTAAGCTAAATGATTTATCACAGGTGGTGTCCCAATCTTGCCAAGTGTTAAGTGATCACTAACAGCCCTGCCAACTTATCCATTTAATAGTGTAAGTCAGTGAGGGCTCAGGGCTCAGGGCTTAGCAAAGTGAGCACTAATAGTGCAAACTCATCCACTTAACAGTATGAGTCAGTGAGGGCTTATAGCTCAGGGAGGACATTGAGATTCAGCTATTGACTCTACAAAGCAACATCAGAAGAGAGATAAAGAACAAAGGTTGCAGAGGAGAGAGAAAGAAGCAATTTGCAAAAGACTGAGTAGAGAGAGTGAGAGAGAGAGAGAGAAAGAGAGAAACAGAGAGAGTAAGAGTGTGGGAGAGAAAAAGAAAGCGAGAGAAAGAAGGAAGCAAAATAATGAGTCTGAAGGAGTCTCATCAGCACCAACATTCAATTTGCCTCTCAGCCTCTCTGATGTTAAAAATGGCGAGACCTATTTTAAAAGGAAATGAATCTTTTCCCGGATTCCTGAATGCCACATGGTGAGGCGGCTCAGGCATTTTATATGTTAATGTCATTGCATGCCTGTGCCACCTTTGGGATCATAAATGCTTATTAGTACTCCTAATGGTGTTTCAGTGAAACCTGCTACTTGTCATTTTACAAGTAGCCTACCACCAGCCCAGTATACCACACCCTGGCACACTTTGTTTCTATTTCTAAATAGATGTTTTTGCTCAACAGGCTGTATTTGAGCCAAGGAGCAAATGCTACCTGTCAGAAAGGGACTAATACCTCTCTATTCAGCACGTCTTTTAAAGGATAAACTCTACAAAGTCTTTTAAAGGAGAAATTCAGTTTGATTCAATCCATAGTCATGATGTTCAATGTCACTAAGTGTTGTCAGTAGGTAGCCTAATTTGGCAACTACTACAGTAGGTGAATGGGACACAGGAACTCATTTCCCGATTCCCCATTAAATGAATCAGGCTCTTTATTTTGTCAATTGCCTTTCATTTTCTGGTTCTTTTTCCAAGTGACCTTGAACAACAGGGCTTTTGGCTGATTTACACCAGATTTCTCCTTTAAGGGTTCAGGCGACTTCCCACTTTTTTCCACAGAGCAAGGACACCATTATTTCACAATGTTTGAATAATGGAGAGTTAGAAGATAGTAAGGTTATATTAAAGCTACACTATGCAATAAATAAATCGCTGCCTGTAGGTGGAGGCTTGCATAGTGTACATTTAACTAGGCTTAATGCCTGCACAAAATAGCTGCACCTTTTAACAGACAGGCATTATTTTATTTATTTTTTCTTGTGGCAAGTAAAGTATAGAAAATGTTTCCCATTAGTATGAGAACTCTACCAATAACCTTCACCCACCAACACCTGCCCGCATGGACTTGCCACCAGTAGTCCTTGCACCTGTTACAGACAGATATAGATACAGATTCCCCAGGGGGACCCAGGGTCGAGTACATAATCAGTCATTTTTCAGCTCAATCCGTCTACCTCTTCAACTCGCTTCTTGTTAAACTCCACTTTCCTGGCAAATAACAAAAAAAGTCCACCCAAAACTACTTATAAAAAATAATATATTCATCTTTACGCAGTTGTACAGTTTTATGCAGCTTTGCAATCCCGCCTGTGCAGAAAGACAATGAAACGATGACTGATGACTGGTGATGCACAGCATGCATCTCAAACCTGAGTATCCATCAGCCCAAAGACTTGTCTGTACTGGCCATTTCAATTGAGTGACTGACTGTATGGGTCAGATCACACACAGCACAGAGTGGTTATTTTGAGTATAGATGTGAACAGCAGGGGACTGAGATCAAGGAATAGTGATGGGCCATCTCCACCATGGACTGCCTCTCAGCAGGACGCCCATCCTTTCATCACTGGGAACGTATAGGCTACATGATTGAGGGAGCGCAAGGAAAAGAAGAGGAAAGAAGGCATGTTGGAGTCTGAATGTGTGCATGCTGTATGAAGGGTGGGTCCAGCCTCACATGACCACATTCTAGACCGTTTCAGGTTCTAATTCCACAGCTGGACAAAACAATGCTTGAACATTCTATCTTGGTCCCAAACTACTTCCTGTTACATTAACATAATAGAATGTTAAACAGGAAGTCCTGGGGGCTTTGGAACTGGAACCTGAAAAGGTCTATACAAAGTCACACCATCGCCCGTTGGTGGCTGAACGCTCAGTATAAGGAAGCATGATTGGCCGTTTTCACAATACTATCAAAGGCATGATTCATTTTCATTACCTTATTATGTACAAATAAATGCAGAAAAAATACTTCCATATAATCTCAATGTTTGCCATTTTAAATCTGTTTCCACACGTGTAAGTGAAGATGAAAAAGTGAAATTGCTGAGCTGAAGTGAAGCTGATATTGCACTGCACATAGATTGTATCTTTTTATCATCAAACATCTTTCAAAGTGACATTAAACTCGAGTGCCACATGAAAAGGATCTAACAGGACTTTAAAAGAAAGGAAGAAAAACAACCTTAAGCTGAACCAGGGAGTGGATAACCTTCCTTTTCTTCCCTTCAAATCTGCAGCATCTTTTTAATGCACTGGTGACTTATTCCACTCTGCCTGCCTGATGTAGGGAGTTTTGAAAGAGAGTGAGGGTGCGGAGCAGAGGCAAGGACGAAGGGACCATGTGAACCTCAATTCGCCACCATCCTTTCAGAGAGAGAGCTGAACTTCAGACAGGTAATGTATCAGTGTCTGCCCCTAGCCGAAAATCTCTTTCTTCACCGAAATGGGTTCGTCTCTTGGAAGTAATGAAAACATCACAAGGGAGTTTCGCTCTACATGCACATTACCGAGCTAACTATATAGCTAAAAGGGCTTGGTTTGTTTAAAAAAAGATACTTCAAATAAATCTTAAACATCCTTTAGTAAATCAGCATGTACGTAAATAACTTCAAATCTTTCTGAAATCTCTGAGGGATTGGCGATGTCATAGAGCTTGGCCTTATTATGCCTCTGGTGATGTAAGTCCACACATACTGTATTTCAGAGACGTGTGATTAGATCACAAGTCATAGGACTGACATAACAAGAGGTCATGTTGACTTCCTACTAAGAGTGAGCTTAAGACTCGCCTCAAATGAATTGCAACATATTCATCCCTAAATATTGCTGTTGACCTGCCTGTATTGTAGCCTGACTTATGCCAGGTTACAAAGAAACATATATTTTCACTTCTCTGGAACATGTAACCTCAAGGGAGACGTCGGGGGAAAGATGAAAAATGAGCAACGCCGTTGTGTAATCCCACAATTAATCTGGGGATTTTCTTTAAGCAGAGTGAAAGAGACGAAAATGTCATAACATGAGAGAAGAATGAAAAGACATTCAATCAGATTAGGCTTAAGGTCTATTGATTGTCCTCTTGACCCTTGTTCACTCAATCCCACCAAGAGGTGGGGAGATTAAAAGCACCGCGGTTGCCATGGACGCCCATGAAGATAGCCTGCCGTGACGCAGCCTTATTTCCTCCTTATCGAATTGGATCAGATCAGTTAAGTCTTTAAAAACCTAGACTGCGTTAAGAGCAGCTTCTCAGCAGGTGGTTGCTGAAACAGATAGTATGTCTAAGTCATATGCCCTAATAAAGCAGGATTTATTGAGATAAGCCAGTCTTGTTTTACCCGAGTGGTCTTTAGGCACCTTACTTTCCCAGTGTTTGTATCATAAAGATGGGTAGGGCTACCATAAGGAATGCTCACATTGTCTGATGTGATTTGACATCATTGCATTGATGGTCCAAATGCTTTGCATCACCAAATGGGTTAGGCTACCCGCATGAGCAAATCACACACATCATTATGTAGGCACAATCTTATTATTATTGAACGTGAACCATAAATAATGTGCAGCACCCTAAAGCTGAATGCTTCTCTAATGTGTGCTTGTGTGTGTGTGTGTGTGTGTGTGTGTGTGTGTGTGTAGGCCTATGCGTGTGTGAACATGTGTATGTGTGTATGCTGTGTGTGTGTGTGTGTGTGTGAGTGTATGCAGTTTGTGAGTGTGCATGTGTCTGTGTGTATGTGTGTGTGAGTGTGTGTCTGTGTGAATGTGTGTGTATGTGCATGTGTGTGGCAGCTGCTCTGCACAGAGGAAGGGACTGTTTACATTAACTCAGGGAGAATCTTAGACCTTTTGCTGTTGTTCGCCGTCTAAGCATGTTTACTCATGTGGCCCAAAACACAACTGACTCTGACAGTGGGGGCTCTGCTCTCTCTCTGTGTGTGTGTGTGTGTGTGTGTGTGTGTGTGTGTATGTGTGTGTGTACTTTTGATTCACAACAGCGGATTTGAGAATTGGACTTTAGGGTTGACCAATTGTCAGTCAGTGATGTTACTACTTTACCATGCCTGTGTGTGTGTGTGTGTGTGTGTGTGTGTGTGTGTGTGTGTGTGTGTGTGTGTGTGTGTGTGTGCGTGCGTGTGTG
>JASCQY010000002.1:15478593-15492595 GCA_030264315.1 Sardinella tawilis
CACACTCACACACACACACACACACACACACACACACACACACACACACACACACACACACACACACACACACACAATCACACCTGTGGCTCAGGAGGCGAAAAAGTTGGCTTGAGCATGCCGCTGGCCCGCTGGGTGTCCTAGTGCAGGCCTGATTTCAGCACTACACAACTGAACAGCGAACGTTATCAAAGCAAAGAGGAAAAAAGGTAGTTTCACTGGGTAATTATAATCTCTTATTCCTGTTACCACCAAAATCTAAAAAAAAAGGTGTAAGACATGATCATCACCGATTTTACATTTGAATACATGCGTATTCGTCACTTATCTAGGCCTAATAGAAAATTGTGTTGCACTGTTGGCCCAATATATGCATATTATAATAATTATTTATTTTCCCATAGAGAGAGAGCACAATGTGGATTTTCACATAAATGAAACGACCCGGGAATAAGCAAAGATCCCAACGTCGGTAAATATCATAGAGGAGCATGTTTTATCAATAATTATTGATTCTTTAAAGGGTAAAGTCATGACAAAAGAGACGCTTAAAGACATGCACACGGGTCAATTAGCGTATGACTTAAGATAATTTCGTCTTGTTTGTCTGCTGAACCCTGTTAAGTCAAGTAAGGCAAGTGTTTACCCGGCATTTGTTTGAGTCAAGAGGTTTTGAAAAAAAAAATCACAGCAAATGTGTGATGCTTGAACTTTCAGTAGTGCCTTGGTCGAAATGATGGTGTTATGTTGGAGCGCCATCCTCTGGTCGGAAAACGGAATAAGAATTTGTTCCTTTTTCAACGTTGCAAAGGGAATATAAAACAAAAAGAAAATATAAAACAGTTCTAGGACTTTGTTTTATTGGATTAGATTTAGGCTTATTTGCATGTCGTCGTCACATTTAAATGTGAGGTAGCCTATGTGTAATGCACACATTGGGCTATGCATGGGTGGTTATACACTAATTTTACGTGGCTAATCAAGTAACACTGGAGGTGCCGATGTGGTAATCAATCAATCAATCTTAAACTAGATGGTGACTGATAGGCGATAGTGTATTTCCATATCCACCCTCTTGTGCTCCCTGTAAAGTGAACGGTTGCCCGGCTTCTTTCAAATGGGGTTCACTGAATGCAGACACATTATGCAAAAGCATTTGGTGGATTATTACTCATGTTTACTGTATAGGCTCATGTCCTAAGCCTAAGGACGATGCATAGGCGTGCTTACCCGTGCTGAAAAGGACTGTTTAAATGGTGATGTAATTTAACCCTTGACGCATTCCTCGTGACCAGTTGGGTCTCTCAACAATTTGATTTAAAGGTCATTCTCCTCTATCGATCCAGTTTGGCTAGGGAGCTACGGGAGTATAAGAACTGATCATTCAAAATAGAACAGACAGTATTTTATGCAGCTGTGAGCCAGCGACGATGTGTGGAATGCGTTCATGATTACTGTCCTGTATCAAAGGAAGGGACAGAGGAAACAGTATAGCCTACCCAAGGTTCCACGAACAACTATTGTGTTATGGCATTTAGCATTGCACATTTGCTATTGGTTTCAATGCAATCTCGTTTGTTCAGTTTGTGAAATGTCCACGTTGACGTGTAGGCTAGGCCTTCTTGACCGCTGACTCTGGAGACCAATGTTGTGCGCATGGCATTTGATTACTCCATCGCAGGGTACAGGCTTGGGGCTTCTATGTATTAAGAATTCTCTGGTAGTAGGCTAGGCATGTTTTATGAAGGTAGGCAGTTCATGGATAAAAATGTGTTCCAGTGAATTGGAGGGGGAGGGGCAAGAGAGTTGGATTGTTTGGTTCAGCTGAAGCGATCGGTGAGGAGTGGGGGTGGAGAATGGAAATCGATGCGGATTCAAGCCAGCCTACATTTGATGGAGACGTAGGCCCATTTTATAACCTGGTCACATATAAGCCACGGCACCCATGGACCTAAAACGTAGGCTATCCATTGTCTTAGGTTTGGTGCGAAATCGCATCTGTGGCCCATATCTCACGGTTGTGTGCTGGTTGCATAGACCTGACATGAAATTGCCGCTTGTTTTAATCTGAGGTTAAGCGATGCGGTCTGCGGCAGTAGTTCTACTAGAGGCATTATCTCGGTATTTACCACGAGTTTTACTTTGGTTACCGAACAGTGGCTCTGCAACCGCATGGTTCAAAATGTGTCCCTTTAGCCTTCGTTCGAGTATCAATTATTAAAGTGGATATCGATCACATTCCCTGTCTGCCTCCACCCTCCAGAAAGCGTGTTTTCCATTACTTGCGGAATACACTAAGCATAGGTTTTATTTTTGCACAAACTGCACAGCTCTATAGAACACATGTGAATGAACCAGCCTTCATGTGCTTATTCGTGTTCTTTATGCCTATTTCTCGAATATTAGAATGGTGGTGTGATTCTACTGACTATGCGAAAATGATGCAAGGCTATATAGCCTACCCCCTGGATTCATAAGGCCCATGTTTGTACAGTAAACCCAAATGTAGAGGGCCATAAATAATATTCCTATATTAGCCTTCTGTAACATATGAAATCTATCATAATTTAACATATTATTTACGTTTACAAAAAACTGGATGGTAGGCCTATGCCACCTTGAGGTGATAAAAAAGGCCCACTGAGCCTGTGGGATGTGAACGGGTAGCCTACGTGCTACATTAATCCAGAAATGAATCTGATCTCTCAGTTACTGTCTGATTTCCCATGAGCTCTTCACATCTACTGATTTCTCTGTCGGATGCTGATTGATACGCATGTTCGCTTTTCCTATTCATCTACGATTCTTCATCATGGGCTAACTGTAGACTGAGTAGAATCATTCCAAACATCTGGAATATTGCATCCGTGGTCAGGTACCTAAGCGAACGGTGGAAACTATATGTCCGCATCTACTGTAACATCATTACAGTGGAGACGAAAGAAGGTGTAGAGGTTTTGGCCATTATAGTCTCGCTCGGTTCCCTAGGCCCCCACCCCCAGAGCCCTCCGAGAGAGTCCAATGGGAGAGAGTGCTGAGCCGGAATAATTGATAGATGCACTGGCTATCTTTATCGATCACTGCTTTATTGACCCGACCAAATACATTGAGATGGAGTGCGGAATTCAGCACACATGCAAAGACGAATTGTTTCTCATCGTTAATGCAATATTTAACTGCCTCCCCTCACACCTTTTTTTCTAGGTGGATTTCCACATGTCCACGACAAGCACCTACGGCTAACTAAAATTACAATTTAACTTCCCGTTATTTAATGAGTGATAATTCCTCATCGCAAGCCCGTTTCGTAAAGAGCGTTTGGATATTATCACGATAGTCCCCTCTCGATTTACTAGGGCGAATGGAGAACAACGAGACTTCTAAGATTCACTCAATAATGATATAAAAAAAAGTTCTGACACCTAATATGCAAAAAGGACAATATTCGTTCCCCACAAAGCGTTAAAAGTCCCCTTAGCGTTCCATGGAAGTCTGCTCATTGAGGCGCTCATAGGCCTAGGGCAGACCATGGACAGCGACAGCCTCCGAAAAGTCAGTGTCCTGAACATGTTCTGATTTTTCCGCTTAAATATCTTAAATATGAAGGAACAATAGCGTTCACATACAACTAACAGCGTTTTCGCATTAGCCTAGCAAAGCGACCATATTGATTTGTGTGACTGTGATGAATTTGGAATAGTAATTTGAATTTATTGATTGATGAGGCCGACTGAGTATCGCCAGCCTCTTTCTCTTTCTCCCTGAATCCTCTCTCCTCCAATCACCCGATCCAAACCAGTGCTCCCAGAGGGAATAATAGCAAATTTAAATGCAATAAGTAAAATGTTGTTCCCTGCATTTGCATATTTCAGCCATTAGTAATTTCGCCCAGATTTCACATAGTAGCACCTGACAGCAGACGCTGGAAGTGTAATGGCCAATGCAGACCTGGTCAGCCAAAGGAGCCCATGTTAAACAACAATAACAGCAATGATGACAAACACAGCGACCTAAAGATAATAATAATAATAAGAATACTAATAATAATACTACTACTAATAATAATAATCATAATAATAATATATATATTTTTAAAGAAACATAATTGAAATATCTAGTTAATTAGGCTACTTAGCCTATTCTTCAAATGCCATCAATGATCAATTTAAAATCCAGCCATACTCTCATGGCAAAGACAGGGGTTCATGCTTTTTAACTTTACCTTGAGGAATGCCTTGTTTCCTCCTAAAGGATTCTTGATTTTATTATGTAGAGGAAGATATAAAATCCTCAGGCCCAATTAGGTTTAACAGCAATGGTACTTAAACAGACAATTGTAGAGTGTTTAAATCTTTATTTACCAGAACCCCTGTAAATGTGCAAAGGAACAATTTACATTCCATTAAGTGCTTTTCAATAGGGCATTGACTGGAACTAAAATATGCCAGTATGCCCTGTTAATTGAACTCTCCGCTGATATACTGCAAACACAAGCTAGGACTGACGTTGGCAGTGCCTTGTGTTTGAGTAGAGGTGAATTTAAGGTAGAAATCTGATCTGGTGTGAGGGTTATTGGCCCATTCTGAAGATGGAGATTTGCTTGCTGTAATTTTTGTTATGTTGTATGGAAATATGAGGGAATGCCTATAGGATTCTGGCAGGGCCCACACACAGTCACAGGCATGGATGTATAATCTACACACAGATATATGTGCGTGCACACCAACACACACAAGCACTGGACATATTCTATGCATTTTTGTGAACAGTCAGTTCACACAAATGCCTTTGCCCTTGAGAAACTATGTCGCACAATAAAAAAGAAAAGCATTCTAATTTTTCGAAATGCTGTTCAAAATGAACCTAGCTATGTTGAGTTAGTTTGTGTTTCATGTTAGTACAACAATGACTGAGTTGTGGAACTGTGCAATGGCATGACACTTTTTCTGTATGACAACTATTATGTAGCCTAAGCAATAACACAACTACACAAAGATTATTCAAAGCTGTGGGGAGCATTCTTTCCCAAATCATCTGACTTTATCAATAGATATTGATAATCACACACACTGAAGTATGCGTGTGTGAGAGATAGAAAGAGAGGGAGGGAGAGAGTGCGCCAGAAAGAGAGAGCGAGCGAGAGAGAGAGAGAGAGAGAGAGAGAGAGAGAGAGAGAGAGAGGGACTTGAGTCATTTGGGTGGATTAGCATGGCAGCAACTTTTGAGTCGATTAACTCTTGCTTGTTTACATCAGCCCTCGGCCCAGTTCTTACCTGCTAATCTAAGTGCGGACATTCGCTGGAATTCGGGTTCTTGCAGCCATTTCCACATCCTCCGAAAGGTCTCTCGTCCGGACTTGAGTTTACTCCATGGTTTGGGATTCCGGAGAAGATCAGAAAGCGTTCCCTGTGACCGACACAAGATTCTCTGGGCGAAGATGGCCTGCGGTATGCTGTACCTTTTTAGCTCCGCGGTTATGCGCTGTGCCACCTCTTTGGTGTTTATTTCCTCCACCTGGCCTGGCCCCCCTCCCTGACCACCCCCCGCAGACTGTCTATCCCGCTCGGTCAACATAGACCCGTTGGCCTGAGAGTGCGGGTGGCTATGATGGTGAATCCCATTGAGAGAGGTCATGATGCCCGCACCATGGCCCCCTAAACCCCGAGCTAGGTGGTCGTCACTCCTAGACAGCATGGCTGCGTGGCTCTCGAAGCCTCCCGTGGATAACATCTTGTCGTTTGAAAGATGGGTCCCAGGACCATAGGCCGAGAGAGTCTGCTGAGAGTTGTGCAAAGACCCAAGCCCGTTGGACAGAGGGGATAACGGCTGTCCCATACCAGACATGTCTTTGGGGTAGTGACTGTAAAGATTGCTCATAGACGCTAGGCTCCGGTCATCCCGCATCAGGGTAAAGCTGCCGCTAACGTTCCCGGCAGTGAGACGCTGATGAGCCGGATGGTGATGGGCGTGTGGATGGGGATGGTGGTGAAATTTCTCGGAAACTGTGGAAATTGGAGGCAAATGCTGCAGCGGCGTAAGTGTAGTATAGGTGCTGCTTAAACTCATTCCGGAATCGCAGGACATGGTCATGGCTGGGTGTAAGGGACCGGACAATGCATGGTCTGTGCGATAGTCTCCAGCCCCTTCCAAAATTGAAGCCATGCTGGAAACCATGGCTGACCGCCCGTGCGATACTAGGTTCCTGTGTGACGGCTGCCGTCCGTGGGGAGAGTTCATCAGGTCCTCCGTTTGATGGCTGTGAGAAACGCCGTGGAGGTTCCCGATGTTCTCCATTGTAAGTTCCATCATTGTAGCAGCCTCCTTTCACCCCCTGCCTCTCACGCTCTTACTCTCTCTCTCTCACTCTCCTCTTTCGTCCCCTCTCTCGCGCACACGTTATCTCAGACCTCCGTCTCGTCTTCTCCTGAGCAATATTTTTAAACGATTTCAAAACCAAGCCATTGGTGCTAGTATAGTCCGTTCGTGGTCAACGCAGCGCAAATTGTTGACGTTTTTCAGTGGTCCGAGACCAAGGCGTGATTCTCGACAATGCACACGCTCTGTCTGTGTGCCTCGCTCGTTGTAAAGCCCCTCCACTATTCAAGACAGGTCTGGGTTGCCAGTATGTGTGTTTGCGCGCGCGCACGTCACGGTCTGTCAAGATGTGGTAGCATCCGTGAACGCGCGTTGTGTTCTTGGTCCTGTACTCAGGGTGCCAATTTTCGACGTCACATTTTCCCCTTTCCCCCTAAATGAATGTATAAACGTGTCTTGAAAGTGCCTAGTAAAAAATATTCATATATATATATAAAAAACTAAACTGACAAATTCGAAACAAACAGTAGGCCTCTATATCTAATGATTGGATTCCTAAAGAAGAGACGTGCACTCGTTTCCTGATAAAGGAGCTTGACCTGGCGCCAGGGATTTCTAAATAGTTAAATATTAACTTTTTTTGGTGGACAGCGTAGCCTGTCAAAGAATATTAAGACAGTAATAGCAAAATAAGCCATTGGCCTATTTAGAGAAAAATGGGGGAATGGCGATAGGAAAAGTTTCTTCTGATTTTCTTGAGAGGAGTGTACAGTTAAAGCCTAATGCATAGGCCTGTCCTTTCAGAGGCTTGACATAAGTCGACATTGATTGTCGTGAGAGATTGTGTCGCAAGCATAGATCTTTATGGGGTAATGGGTCAATCAAAATGTTTTCTTAATTAATTTATCACTTGTTAGATGGAGTTTACTTACTCAACAATCAGAAGCATCAAAATGAAGCTTAGGCCTACATTACAGACGGAAAACACCGCCATGATAACAGATGGTTATGTTATCAATAAAGAACATTTCAAAATACCAGTTGATTTTAAATGACAACATCTCAAAGCCTCATTTCGACGATATCAAGTTTCGTTTACGAGGTTAGATCTTCATTTCTTCTAAAGATGCTATGCCTGGCTGTGTTCATTTTGTGAAATGCAGTGCTATCTTTAAAAACAAACCCATTACCATTGCGCATCATGCAACATTATTAGACCTATTTGCTCAGCTTTAGGCCTATATTTAAACTATAACACACCGTATTCAAATGTTGTTTCTAAGCATCGCGAAAGACATGCTTGCTGCATGCACATTTTAAAGTTTACACGCATGTGCACATACCCTGTTGTTTTGGAGTTGTTAAAGATACTGGCCATTGACGTCAGTTCAGGTCACCAATGGCTATTCATCAGTGTCAATTGATCCGTATTGATGGGCAAAGTCGTCGATATTGCCACAGGAAAATAGGCGCAACGCGAGGCTTGTGCTCATTGAGGGAATGTGAAAGCTATGATAGTGACCCTGTGTAGCCTACATGTTCTAACTTTATGGAGAAGACTTCACGACAATCTCTTCCTCTCTCCTGACGTGTCCTTGAGTTTGAGACCATATTCAACACATTGGCCAGGCCTACAAAATTGTAATGACCGTTGTCCAAGGCCTTAAAATTTTCTCAAAGTATCATTGAATGCTGCTAGGTATGCTATAGCCTAACTCATCGTCCCTATTAAAATTCTAGTAATGTTTAACAATTTTATTCTGACATTTTTTTTCCTGCCCACAGGACACAATTGTGAAGGCCAACACCCAGCCATGGAGAGCAAGGGACAGAAGCGTATAGGTGAGATGGAACTTTTGAAATTATTAGGCTATTTAAACAGGGTGGATGGATTCGCCTAAGGGCATTGCCACTTCTGTCTGACAGAAAAAAAATATTTTTGGTCACCTGATTTGGAAGTTACTTTTAGCCTTCAGATGGTGGCATCAGGCAGGTCTATTGTCCCACTGTTGATGCCCTTGTATTGATCGGGAGGCAGGAACCACCCCGTTACATCGAGGCTATAGGCTACGCAACAGGGTGGTTAAGGGCAAGGGTAGTCATAGCCTACTAGTGATGGCGCATTTGACTGGCCTATTCTTTTCACAAATAACTTCGACTGCAAATATTAGCCGAACAAAATGAGATGGTGAAGTTTAAAACAATGGCGAAGCATCACACATATTAGAACAATACTCGGTTTTTATCTTGATTGAACGGATCATGCTTCAGGGAGTTACATGCAATTAATTGAAATTACAGATGTAAAATATTACCATTTGGTAGAATAGTGGCCTATTAGTGGCCTGACTTTAGTTTAATGCAAATAAATCGAATCTCCACGAAATTCTTATCATTCTTTTGATTTTTGAATGTTTTTATGATTATTATTATTGATTGATTCACATTTCTATTATTTAATTCCACATGCCAACAACAATAAAACAGCAGCAACAATAATAGCATAATAATTATTATAGGCCTAGTTGTAGTAGTAGTAGTAATAATAATAATCATAATCATAATCATAATCATAATAACAATAAAAACATAGTGTTACATTTTAGTGACCCGACACAGTGGCCTAGTCGATGGACACGTCAGCATCTGATTGACACATCTATTGTTTTGCGTTCTGTTAATGGAAGTAGGCTACTTCTTTATTTAGGCTATTCAGGCATTTGTAATAGGCCTATGTATTTACATTCTGAGGAAGATTTTTTTTTCGCATCTGTCTCAGTTTTCACCATATTGTCTTTGTAGTCAGTGGTAGGGTATAGGCCTTCCTGTTTACAAGAAGGCATATTAGCCAAGGCCTACCATGCATTAAATAGCCTTCACTTCCTCTTCAAGAGGTAGACCTAAATTTTAAACAAATAAGCAAACTTTCATTTAATTTAAATCAAGTTTTTAAAAAAATATATGCCGGTGTGTTTTTATATGCAGGTGTGTGCTTCCAGACATTTCTGTTCAGTTGATTTCGATGATGGTATTAGCCATGTAGGCTAAGTAACTCCACTGAAAAGTAGCCTAAGGTTAAATATATGATATGGTTGTTTTGTGGCATTTGGAACTATGGAGCCTGAAGTCCAGGTTTCAGTAGCATATAATTCTCAGGCTTGCATACATGTATTTCGCTAGGTTCTTAGAGTGAACCTATACTCTTTCAAAATTATCTGATGGTGGGCTCTCTATCAAATATTAAACATGTCGATGAAACGCTGCCTCGGAGACGAATAATTTATAACATTAATATTAGGCTCTTTGGTGATTCAACTCATTAGCATTGAGTATATGGGAATGCACAGCTAAAACCTTTGTTCATACCACTCATTAAAACTAGCCCCTGCTGTCGATTTTTAAAGATAGAACTACCTAATGTTACATTGCATGCACCACATCAGAGCTTTACGCACGGCATCAGCGTTAAAAACCGGAAAAATAGGCCTATTTAGATAAATACATTTAGTTGTAGCTAGGATGTGTTAACGGATGTTAAATAACTGTTGAAAGAACGCAGTGCTATCCAAATTCAATCGAAATCAAAGGACACTATTTGACACATTAAAACTATCCCTGGTGGACACAGCATGAGCTATCTATACTCATTGATTTATCCAGAAGTTTAGCGTGATGAAAGGGGAGAGGTTAGTCACAACAAACAAATCGCAATCATCTGCCACTCAGTTGTCATGAAGTCCTTATCAATTTGTATAGATTTAGCTACTGTTTAACTGCCAACATTAGAATATACGGTGCCATTCGCAAAACTTGTAGGCCTATCTTTTAATCAGTGAGCTTGTTACATGTGCTGTTGTGATTTGATTGTGGCCATTTGACTGTTTAGTTGTTCGAACAATTCAACAATTGCATAGAAAAGGTAGCCTATCATGGCAAAAAATAACATGTACTGTATATACTGTATATAGGCCTAGCCTACCATTCAAGGGACTTTGGATTGTACGTTTTAGATGCCGGCCCCACACTAGGCTATAGCTCCTAATCTACTATCTCTGCGTATATGTGCACAATGACAAGATTACGGCTGTCATGGAGCAATTCAGGGTAAAATAATATACTTGGTGATGTGCTGGACTGTTAAACAAATAATGCAGTTTTAGTTTGATTTTGTTCCTCGTAGAACAGAGAGAGCGAAGGAGAAGCATTTGCAGCTGTGCCCCTCCAACTCCCAGTGATGGATTCATCACCTCTAATCTATTCCAAAGTATATTTACTTGAATCTGTGTATTGGCAAAAGTTAAGTCGTAATGTCACTTTGATCAGCTCCCCAGGCTTACTCCCTTCTGAGATAGTGACTCGGGCCATCGGACCTCAGTGGATGATTGTACAGGATTTGATATCTGTTAACAGGACTGAATACACTGACCCGTTCCATGCGGTGTAGATGCCAGTGCCATGTGCTGTTTGGAGTAACCAGTTTGCTTATTAGCACGAGGGCCAAATGCAATTGACCTTTGCTAGTGCCATAACATTTAGCGTACTCTTGTTAGGTTATACAGATGGAATGTTTGTGACTGCCGGTGCCCATACGCACTCTCACTAATTAAAAGGTGTATGAATACATGTTTGCCCTCGAATATTTGAATACATTAACAAAGATCTGTGTCATAAGACAGAGCTGAGTATCAAAATAATGTAAGCTATAAGACCTATAAGATTGTATGCATACATCTGTCGTTAATCGTTAAAAGTCGTCTTGCTTTACACTAATAAAGTTTGCGCAAAGCTCACCGATGCCCACAGACGACAAAAGCAAATAGTATATATTCTGAAGAATATGTGTGCTGTGCAAAGTTAATTATTTAGGGACCTTTGGAAATGTGCTGCTGCGATCCATGGTGTTGGAACGAAATCAATCTATCTGCATTCCAATCGATTGGGACACATTCTTAAAAGAAATGGTCACATATAGGCTACAGAAGCTAAAATATATCTTCCCTTCCCAAAATACAACTTTGAATATTGTATATTGCAGACTGAAGTTTATAAGTATGATATGAGAAGTGAAGTGTCTTAATATTATTAAAAAAAAATTAAAAAAGAAGACCAAAAGGCACTGACGCACAACAAATTTACACATATATATATATATTTTTTTTTTTTCTTTAATTAAACTCTTTTGTTACCAAAATGTGATGGTAATAGTTTATTTTTTTCTTTCATTTGTGAAATGCGTTTTGCATTTCTTCTCTCATATCTCATTGTTTAAATTCCATCGATAATCAATATATTGATCCCAAGCACAAAGGTTTATTGAACAGAGAGCATAGCCATTCATCATGTGCTTAAACGTTAAAAGATATTGTTTGAATATTGACGTTTTGTTATTTTATCAGAAATTCATTTGATGGAAAATAATATGTTCATATGCACGTTTATACTGTACATTTTAATTACTGCTTTCTCTTAACTCACTGCATTAATTTATTTCGTTGCGATGTGTACATTTTATTTATTTCCATATCGGGGGATAAAAGGTATTTTAGTGTTATGCAGTATTATTGAAGTAGCACACGAAATAAGGTTGAACAATAAAATAAAATAAAATAAAAACGTTCTTCCCTTCCACTCACTAGTCATGGCCTATAGGTTAATCCTAACAACTCAAAATGCATATTGTGTGTTGATTTTGAGATATGTCAATAAACAATAAACAAGCCTGTACATTATATTTATTGGCAGGAAGTAGTCTCCTTAGAACTATCATACTAGACCATTTTTAGGAGCACAGTGTGTTTTCATTAGTTATTACCCAATATAAATTACCATCCATGTCTTGGTATTGCAATAGATTTTTTTTTTTTTACAATGATATTTGTTTTCTTTTAAACTTTTGACTTTCTCCAGGCAGTTTAAGAGAGTTAAAGTTTCACGTTGATATCAATTCACTGCTGTTTTTCCATGCCTAATTGTTTGTGGTTTCATGAGTGTGCATAACATAGGCCTACTCCAGTAAATGATGCCATCTCATTGGATTTTTATGATGCTGACACTTAAGCAATAGTTCCACCTGGATTAAGCTAGCAATTGAATCGCTCTTATTGTGTTTCTGTTCACAGATCATGTTCCTATTGATTTCTAAAAGACTGTAATCACAATCTGCAGCATCAATACATGCAGCAGTCAGGTAATGTTAATATGCTATCAGTGTGGAAAAAAAGGGAAATTGTTTTGTTTTATCTCGTTCATTCATTCACAGTTGCATGTTAACATCACAGCCAGCTGTTTGCAAGCTTGGTGACAGTGTTTTTTTTCTTCAGAAATTGTGAAATATAGGCCTGGTGGTTTGAATTCCATCGTCAGCATCACCTTCATGAGGTGAATTCTGTATGGCGTAAAAAGACGACAGCGAACTGTTAGATTCCATTTTGATTTACTTGCTTATACTGTAATGTAGGCTATAGCTGATAACATTTCTTTCTGATAAAAAAAGTCAACAACTACCCATACAAATATCATAGACAGCGATTTGATGTATAGGCCTACTGTACAGGTTAGCACTGGACGGCATGAATATTCAGTCCATTAACCTTGAAGATGTCATTTCAGTCCTTTATTGTAATTGGCCTTTTAAGCATATAATGTAAGCTACTAAAATAGAATATTGAGCCAGGTACATTTTGTTATGGTGAATATAAGTGCTTACATGTTCTTTCCATAAGTGTCGACTAATTTAGCAAACAGATTAGAAAAAGTAGTGGCTATATTTGGCATGTAATAGCTTTTAATTTCATTTAGCATGATCCTATCGATGTCTCATGTGCTTTTGTCCCACATGTGTTCAGTGTACATCTTTTATCAATGCATTCTCTCTGTACAATGCTTGTATTCTGTGTGTCAACAACACGTCTTGAGGGACTTTTTAATTTGAGTATTGCCGTGTTATCCCATGTGTTTGGGATATGTGTGTGTGTGTGTGTGTGTGTGTGTGTGTGTGTGTGTGTGTGTGTATGGGTGTGTGTGGGTGGATAAGTGAGTGAGTGCATGTGACTCTGCATGTATGCGTATAGGCTATATTTCTAGGCTATATAGGTGTGTGTGTGTGTGTGTGTGTGTGTGTGTGTGTGTGTGTGTGTGTGTGTGTGTGTGTGTGTGTTTGTACATATATCCCAACCTCCGCACCCAATGGAACACTGGTGTTGCTAGGCGACGGAGGGAGAGATGGATTGAGAAGGCATAGTCGATCAATTCTTCAGAGACACAGAGAGGGAGAGACAGAGAGAGGGAGGGTGACCTAGGAAGAGTCAAAGAAAGGCGAAGACGGTGGAAGCCCTCTGCAGACAGTTCATATGAGACTATTTTTTTTTTGTAATATCTTCCCACTTGTTTGGCTGGTCACAAGCTATCATTTTCGCCTATAGCCACACACACAACACCCGAGGAAATTCATTCAGTCGATCGGTCCACCTCGTGTTTGGTCAATACCCTCAATCGAGGTCCCCATTCAAATGTTGTGAGCGGTCACTGCAGTGTTGCTCCGCTGATGAAGTAGTTTTTAATAGCACGTTTCGCACCCATTCCCTTTGCACTGGTGTTGGGCTCCACAGACTCCAGCCAGATGCACACCACCCAATCACTGCACCCTGCCTCCCCCACCCCTCAGCCTCCTCCTCCTCCACCACCACCA
>JASCQY010000002.1:15531223-15553024 GCA_030264315.1 Sardinella tawilis
CATGATAAATTAATTGATTAATTTATTAATTAGCTCATAAATTCAAGTGTTGTGCAGACCATTTCTTCTTAACATGTACTTTGAACATCTTCCCAGTTGTTGGGAGCATAGGGCTCTGAACAGATTATATTGGATGTGGAGCCATCTAGTGGGATACATTCTCATCCCACCATCTGAAGTAAACCTCCTGTGTGGGAGATTAACTGTTAACTAGCCATGCTAGACACAGCAAGTGTTCTATCCTGGATGGAACAAAGTGCATTGACACAGTCATTCTCCCTCAGCGGGCAACAGGGGAGGTGGACAACACCGTCCTCTCAAGAGGACCGTCTGTTCCCTTGCTGTCAATGGAGTGAGCTGACCTCAAGGGCCATCTTTTTGAATCTGCCTCATCAACCAGGCCAGCATGGCAACAACTGAGCTATACACCAAGGTGAAGTACCTGTTTGTGTTACTGTTCTCAGCCAAGCTGATGAATATGATCATTTTTACATCCTCACCATTGTGTCAGTGCTTGGTTAGGTTTTGTAGTTGGTTAAATGCATAGTTGTTGGCCAGGCTTGCATAGTCTCCTGTGGACTGTCTTCAGATGATTCAAACATAAACTGACAGCTGATGACATTCTTATAATGACGTTTTATAGTTAAGGTTAAAATTAGGAGTTGGGTTTGGTCAAGCAGTGATTTTTCAACATTTTAGTAAAACTGAAACCCATAAAAAGTCTCTTTGGTTAACTGTTTCAAGTGTGTTAGCAAAATCTTCAGTCACTAAAGGATGCCATTGGAAAACTTGACATTACTGAAGACAAGGAAGTGTCAGTGCGAGAACAGTACAAAACTATATGTTGATATATTTGATTCATTCTACACTTGCAAGCAATAAAAGAAACAGCCATTGGGTGCGTAAGAAATGTCTGTAGCGTACTAAAAACAACAAGATGAGAAATGGGAGCAATGTTACATGTTAGTGTTAAAATAAGTGCACAGCAGAGGAATGGGATGGAGGGATGACCCGTGTTAATCTTTGACTTGACAGTTCAAGTTTTATGCTGATGCTGGAAGAGTCGAGCTTGGGTTGGGCCCACGGGCACAAGAGCAGTGTGCACATAAAACAGCTGATGACACATAATGTGATTGTAATGATGAGCCTATAGATCTCAAATAAGCCATTTGACATTGATGCACATACTGTATGTTTATGATTGATAGCCAGATTTCTGTAGTATTTGAGTTTGCAGAGTAATAATAACAAGTAAGTTATTAAGGTGCCCTCGTTTGGTTGTTCTTGTTTTCTAGAGGTGTAACTGGTAGTGGTTAGCATACAATCACTTTGCTTTGCCCTGCGCTGCTTTCTGGGTTGAACAGTAATGGAAAAAGGTTATCATTTTTTTAAGGGGACTCCATCAAGCAACAAATGATTCCTATTGCTTTGTAGTCCATTATATCTTGTTTGTGTGTGTGTGTCTGTGTGTGTGTGCATGCGTGTGTATGTGTGTGTGTGTGTGTGTGTCTGTGTGTGTCTGTGTGTGTTCTTGCATGGGGTGCTTCCGTGGGTCCAGGGTGCGTGTGTGTGGGTGCCCGACCCTGAGAGTGTGTGGGTGTCCGCTCGTCTGGTGCGGGACTTCAGCCCAGGTGATGCCGAGCTCCAGCTCCAGCTCAGCGATGGCAGGGTGAGACGAGCCTCTCTTATCACACATCTAACACCGCTACTGATAACAGCTGACTGCTGCTCACAGCTCCTGTGTGACCGCCATTTGTCATCCTGTCACTGCCAGTCAAAAAAAACACACACAACACAATACTGCAGTCTTATTGCCTTTGAGTTGGACGAGTGTTTGCATATAAGGACCTAATAGTAAAGAGAGATCCTGAGAAGGACAGTATTTGCCTTAGTGATGAGGCAATTTGAAAATGAACCATAAGTTGCCTCAGAAATGGCTTGATATTGGAAGGACACTTGGTCAATTCAATTCACAAAATCAGCAAATTGTCACTCCTGAAGAGTTCCAATTGTCCAATTGTCCACCTCCGCCATCTGACACACTTTAGGAGGTGTCCTATCCAGTCACGGCCGCTGCTGGACTCCCTCCACTGGGCAACCCTGACATCCTGGAGGGGGAGAACGATCTGACGGCTCTGAGCTTCCTGCATGAGCCCGCCGTCCTACACAACCTGCGGGTCCGCTTCCTGGACTACAGCAGCATCTACACCTACTGTGGTACGGTACGCCAGGCATGGGAGAACCAAGGAGTGGCCCTCTGATGTAATGTTTGGAATCCAGTAGCCGAGGGAAATGTGTGTTTTATATTTATGACCTTATAATGTCCTTTCTTTACTGGGTGTAAAGTTCAGTGAGTCATGGCTCCTGGATACAGTAAATTTGGTGTTTGGTGGACAGTCCTGACTAAAAATTAACCTTACTACAACCCTAACATGTTCTCTATGAATGACTTACACATGTCCAGACATAAAAAAAATAACATTCAGGGCCTTCAATTAGGGAAGACATTATGTTATAAATAGTTATGTATGTTACCCATAAGCATAAAGTACTTTGTCATCTTGCAATAAAGAATAATTATATTAATAATTATAATGATAACGATAATCATAATAACGTATGCACGTTTATAATAATCTACATATCAATTTCTAATAATTAGAATTAGAATTAATTCAGAATTATTTCATAATTTATAGTAATCTGTAGCCCTACAGTAGCATTGGCTACTGCTACCAGGCATTGTTGATATGGCACCTGATAGTGTGTGTGGCCTGGCTGGTTTTCAGGGATTGTGCTGGTGGCCATAAACCCTTATGAGCAGCTGCCCATCTATGGAGAGGAGGTGATCGATGCCTACAGTGGACAAGACATGGCAGACATGGAGCCCCACATATTCTCAGTGGCTGAGGATGCCTACCGCACCATGACCAGGTGACCCCACAACAGCAACAGACAGGGACAGCTTCTCCTGAAGAGCGTAACCAAGATAATAGACATCAGATGTGGTACCAAGATACAGCATAGCCTACATATATACGTACATACATACATACATACATACATACATATATATATATATACACATACAGCATGTGTCGTACCAAGATACAGTATACAGCATATGGACTCAATGGACTGCATTTATATAGAGCTTTGCCACTCCTCCAAGCACTTAAAATGCTATACAATGTCACGCCTCACATTCCTACTCACACAGACAGGAGGAGACAGAGTCAGGAGGAGGAGGAGGGACTTGAACCTGCAACCCCCTGGTTGCACCTCTACCTCCTGTGCCCCCTATTTCACCTCCTTGTGTACAGCATACAGCATTCAGTCAATCTGCTGTTTGAATCCATGCTGTATGCAAACTGTGCAACATCATATAATAAGTCTGGACACTGTAAACCATAAAGAGTATGAAATTGTTTGCGGTGTTGTCAGACAGACAGACAGTTGTTTTTTGGCCTTAAGTTGATTTGTCAGAGTGACTAATCATCGATTATTTCAGGGAGGAAAAGAACCAGTCCATTATCATTAGTGGGGAGTCAGGCTCGGGGAAGACCGTGTCTGCCAAGTTCACCATGCGCTACTTTGCTGTGGTTGGGGGTGCAGCTCGGCAGACCAGCGTAGAGGAGAAAGTCCTGGCATCAAACCCCATCATGGAGGTACTGTATGCAAGACTGACCACAAGAATGCCCTTCTCCACGTGTCCTTCAAATAATGAACAATTATTATCTTGACACTTCAAGACAATGATGATTCATGGTTTTACCTCTCCCCCTTTTGATAATATAGTTGAATCATATAGGCCATCACATATGAAAATGCTGCAAGAATGGCCTAGTACCTCCCATAAAGAGAACAATAGTTGTACACCTTGTTTAAAAGCTGCATAAAGAAATTATGTTACATTATGTTGTGTTACTGCATGCAGGCTATTGGTAATGCCAAGACAACACGGAATGACAACAGCAGCCGGTTTGGGAAGTACATCGAGATCGGATTCGGACGCAAGGGTGACATCATCGGAGCCAACATGAGAACGTATTTATTGGAGAAATCACGAGTTGTTTTTCAGGTAGGCCTACCCAGCCTCAGGATGATGTGATAGAAAGCTGCTGTAAATGAGTTAGTGTTTAATAGCTTTAACAGTGGTCTTTTGCTTTAAGGCTCCCATGGAGAGAAACTATCACATCTTCTACCAGATATGCGCCTCCAAAGACCTGCCTGAGATGAGGGAACTCAAACTGGGTAAGTCATCAGTTCAGTTCCCCCCTCATTCAACTCAAAGAAAGGGAAATTGCAGTCACACTTCTTTTTGATAATCAGCTCACAGATTATACAGAGGTCTGATAATCTGCTCACAGACTATAAAGATGTCTGATAATCTGCTCACAGACTATACAGATGTTTATCAACACATTATCTATTGACAATTTGGGAACTGTACTTTATGTGTCAGATTAATATTAGAGGTTGAATTTGAATAAAGTGATGTTTGGTTATTATCAACAGTTTTATATACTGAACCTGAATCTTTTAGTTAAGTTAGATAAACCTCCAAAATTCTTATCTCAACTCCTTTAAAACTACAAATACATCACTGTAAAATATGACTTAAGTTTGATACTGATACTAAGAATCAGTCTACCAGCCTACTAAATACATGTCCCCTTCTTGAGTTTAAAATGAACTCTGTGAGTTCAGAATGAGTTTAGAATGAATCTCTGTGAAATTAACACTGAGAAACACTTTTCTGTCTACAGAGACTGCTGAGCACTTCAGATACACCAACCAAGGGGAGGAGACACAGATTCCTGACACAGATGATGTCGTTGAACTCGAGCGCACCCGTAATGCCTTCACCATACTGGGTAAACAATCCATAGGCTACCATGTCTGTGTCTGTGGCTCCACAAACACAACTCTGTGCTGAAAAAAAAACAAAATTCACCATGCCATGAGTTAAAGAAACACTCTTTTAATTTATTTTACATTTTTACCTCAAACCAAGTCCTTACCAAGTGTTTGACATAGCCAGCCTGTACCTAGAATGCTTGATATTCCTGTTTGTAACATTGTTGATGATGGATGTAGGATCAACACCCTTTTAATCATATTGTGACTGACTGGATACTGTCTTAGTGCAATGGATGTTGACACCAAGTATCAATCCAAATATCAAGCTTTAGTGGCGATAGAAAATAAGACCATGACTAAAATTCAAACTCATTTGAAATTAATTCAGAATGGCATCTCTGACACGTGAAATGTGGAGAATCGCATCTCTGTCACTTCCACTGTGTGCCAGGAACACCATTTATCATCGGTGTCATGCAATATGTCCCATTAATCACTTTCCCACACACATGGCTACCCTCTTAATGTCATTTACCAAAGACCAACCCAAGATATAACTAAAGTATTTTATTTTAAAATATATTTTCTGCATATTTCTTCTGTCCCCACAGGTGTGCAGTCAGACCAGCAGATGGAACTGTTCCGAATCCTGGCAGCCGTCCTGCACCTGGGGAACATCAACATTCAGGCCAGCGGCCGAGGAGGAGACCGCAGCTACATTGATGTATGCCTCTTCCCCACAGACACTGAGAAAGATGGACCTCCTAATGCCCTCTCATCACCATAAACCCCCAATAAACCCACAGTAGTAAATGCATTCCACAGAAATTCATTTCCTACTGTAGTAGCTGTCTGAGAAGAGCTGCAGCTCTCCTCTGCCCTGTGCAATCCTCTGTGCCAGTGGGCTTATGTGTAACTGCCCAGCGCAATTCAATTGGCTTTATTTATGCACTTTATAGTGCAGTGGCACCATTGGCCACGATATAATGGTTAATACAGTGGCAGTAATTTTTTAAATCATCCCAAGAGGCCTCACAGAGTCCAAAGCCCGAACTCCCATAGATCAGGCATTTAGAAGATGGTGGTGAGATTCTCTTTCTCTCTCTCTCTCTCTCTCTCTCTCTCTCTCTCTCTATGTGTATATATTCACCACCCACTGGTGTCTCTGTGTGTGTGTGTGTGTGTGTGTGTGTGTATGTGTGTGTGTGTGTGTCCCTTGGCAGGCGGACGACCGCTCGCTGGCGCTGTTTGCCAAGCTGCTGGGTGTGGAGGGGGCGCAGATGGCCCACTGGCTGTGCCACCGGCGGCTGGCGGTGGGCGGCGAGATGCTGGTGAAGCCGATGCCCGGCCAGCAGTCGATGGAGGCTCGCGACGCCCTCGCTAAACACATCTACGGCCAGCTCTTCAGCTGGACCGTGCAGCGGCTCAACGCAGCCCTGCGTGCCCAGAGGGAACAGCCAAAGTCCTTTATCGGAGTCCTGGACATTTATGGGTGGGTGACATAACTTGGCCTATGGCATGGATAATATAGCATGGCCTATGGCATCGATCATATAGCATGGCCTATGGCATGGATTATATAGCATGGTCTATGGCATGGATAATATAGCATGGCCTATGGCATGGATAATATAGCATGGCCTATGGCATGGATAATATAGCATGGCCTATGGGATGGATGACATGTCATGGTTATGGTCAATTGCTTGGCAAATGTCAAAGCAACTTCGAGCATACCGTAGGTAAGAATGTTTGAATAACAATAAAGTAAAAATGAATGCTTTTATGTTCATAGTAATAATAGATTAGTGATAAGAACATTGTGGTCTACAGGTGAGTAACATACTCAGTGATGTGTCATACAGGATCACTTTCTTCGAAGGAACTTTCTTTAGTTGCTCTCTGGATTTACTGATCTCTCAGTCTCTCAGTGTTGGCTTCAGCCTCTTTTGTTCTAATTGCCTTTTCCAGGTTTGAAACCTTTGACAGGAACAGCTTTGAACAGTTCTGCATCAACTACGCTAATGAGAAACTGCAGCAGCAATTTAACAGAGTAAGTCACTCTGCTTTTGCACCATATAATACCTAGCATCTGCTTTGGCCTGTTGGTAAGAAGTCTCTCTCTCTCTCTCTCTCTCTCTCTCTCACTCTCTCTCTCACTCTTCTGTCTCTTTTGTCTCCTATGTCCTCTCTCCCCCCACAGCATGTGTTCCACCTGGAACAGGAAGAGTATGTGAGAGAGGAACTGCCCTGGAACCGCATTGAGTTCAGTGACAACCAGCCCTGTATTGACCTGATCGAGGGCTCACTGGGCCTGCTGGACCTGCTGGATGAGGAGTGCAGGGTAAGCCGGGCCCAGGGGGGATTGAGGCAATCAGACACCAGAGTCTGGTGCTCAAGGGCCAGCTGGAAAAGTCAGAGGTTGGGCAGCAGGTTTGACTTGAAGAGTTGGAGGGATGTGAGCCTTGTTCTGTGAGGTTAAGCCTTAACCCAGGCAAAAAAGTATAGTTTAAGTGTTCTTGCAGAATATTCACAGTAGCTTTAATACACTTTTACTTGACTCATAATTCACTCAAAGAGCATTATTTTCACACTATTGTAGGTTTGCTCTGCTAAACTTGCAGACATAACCCAAGGATAGTCACAGAGGAGCAAAGGCAGGTTGAAAAGGGTGATGAAACACTTTTCTTTTGTAAGAAGGCTAAGAATACTAATACTTTTTTCACTCAGAGACTTTTTTTGGGAAAATTCCCCTCTGAAGATTAAAAAGAAAACACCACTGACATCAGAGAGCCCTGCCCCCATAAGTCAAGCTTGTCACTGTCACCTCTGAACTGTCACTCTCACTCACTTGACAGACACGTTTGTCTTGTTTGTGTTTGTTGCGATGTGCTGTTGTTTTTGACTGAGCCTAGAGGCTTCTGACTCCCTGTGCTGCTGCTGTTGTTTTTGCAGATGCCCAAGGGCTGTGATGAGAACTGGGCGAGGAAGCTGTACGACCAGCACGCCACCCGCAGTGCCCACTTCCGTAAGCCCCGCATGTCGAACATGGCCTTCATCATCCTGCACTTTGCCGACACGGTGAGCTCTCACGTGCACACACGAGGGCTTGCAAGTACACATGTAGAGAAAAATAGCACTTAGTGTGTTTTGTAAAAAAACATGTAGGCCTATGTACTGTAGATATGGAAAGCTAAATCAAATATTCCTAGACCTTTCTTTGAAACAATGACATTTTTTTTCATCTGTTTACCAGGTCCAGTATGAATGTGATGGGTTTTTAGACAAGAATCGTGACACTATATTTGAAGAGCCCATCAATATCATGAAAGCAAGCCAGGTATACTCCATTAAAATACCTCAACCTGCACTGTTTCTTGTTTTTTATGTAATATTTACCAATACCAATAATTTTTGGTATTTTATATAATATTTACCAATTTCTGCATCTGCCTAAACAGATTTCATACTGCCTATCTTTTTAACTCTCCTTCCCTGAATCTTCAGTCAGAGCTTGTTGCTGAGTTGTTCCAGCAGGACTCAGCAGGGGGCGCTGTGAAGCTGTCTGTGCCCAATGGGAGTCTTCGCTCTGGCAAGAGAGCTCACAGGGAACACAAGCTGACAGTGGGCTTCCAGGTGACACCTGCAGCCAAGCGCAAGATACAACTTTATAAACAATGACTCATAACACAAGTGTTGTATGTGGGTCAAAATAAAGCTGTTAACACTAGTCTGTACAAAATGAAGAATGTTTTGTTTGTATTGCTGTGACAGTTTCGCCAGTCACTTCAGCTCCTGATGGACACTCTGAACAGCACCACCCCCCACTATGTCCGCTGTATAAAGCCCAATGACCTCAAGCAGCCATTTGTGTGAGTAAAATCTGCTATCAGACTGTGCCTTTACAACTGTGAAATTAAAGAAAGTTTGGTCCCACATTATCCTGAATTTCCTTCGGGATAAATAAAGTATCTCTATCTATGTATCTGTTTGCTCTCTCACACTCTGTGAAAGCTCTGCCACTGACACTCTGACACTCTGAGCTTGGGTTTAGTTTTCAGATGATGGCTTGTATGTAGGTTATAACTTATGTGCAGGTTTAAGGTCTAAGGTGTAAGTTTTGTTGTAGCATTATGTTCTTTTTTGTAACGTAAAGCTGACACTGTTTGGGATGCAGACATTACAAAAACTAAATGACACCTCATGACAACAGTCGTTAGCATTAATGAAGTGTTATTAATGGTCATTAGATGTGTCATGTCATGGTTATGACAGGCTCATGTCACTCTTATATTGCTGTATGTCAACACCCTCAAGTAAAGTGTTACCAAAGTACTTTATGCCCTCAGCCTTAATGAGGCTTCAGGGCTGCAGTAGGTAGCAGGTGCTAGTGGATCGTCTGTTGCATATGGGCAAATTGTGAGTGTGTAAATTATGGGCTAAATCACCAATTACTCCTCATCAGCTTTGACCCTAAGAGGGCGGTCCAACAGCTGCGAGCCTGTGGAGTCCTGGAAACCATACGGATCAGCGCCGCAGGGTACCCATCAAGGTGAGACAGCTGAACCCAGAACAGAGTTAGGAGCAGAGGTGGAGAGCAGATGTTGAGTTTTACCTGACATAGACTGTGCTGATAATACGTACTAGGAAACATACTGAACATATTTCTGATTTGCGTAATGAGTGAGTGCTTCATTAGCCTACTGTAAAACACTTCAGTTATTGGTGGCAAATATGAGGAGGTCAGATGTAAAAAGTTCATTTGCGAAATATTAATAGAAATACATGTATATATTTGTGCTAAATTTTGTTATCATTCCACCTCCAATTTAATTATTTTGGCTTGATTTGATTTTACTTGATATTTTCAGTTTGATACAAATTACCTGTACTTGGAAATTATTATTAAAGCAATTTTGCATCTGAACACTTTAGGTGAGCCTCTGAAAGCAGGGCTCAGAGCTAAGACCCTAAATGTCATGTTTTCCGAGTATCTTACACGTGAACAAAACAGCATGTGAAGACAGCCAGATGCTGTCGCATTTGGGACCAAATAATGCATGAAGTTGGTTCTAAGTGGATGTCCAACATTAGGAGTAAGTTAAACTCTTTCCCTGTGTGTAGATGGACCTATGAGGAGTTCTTCAGCCGGTACCGGGTTCTGCTGCGGGGTTCCCTCGGTCTAGGGGAGATCCGAGCTGGCTGCCAGCGGGCCCTGTCAGAGCTCATTCCGGACCCCGAGCAGTACTGTTTCGGCAAGACCAAGGTGTTCTTCCGGGCGGGCCAGGTGGCTGTGCTGGAGAAGCTGCGGGCCGAGCGGCTGCATGCGGCCGGTGTCATCATCCAGAGCTGGGTGCGGGGCTGGCTGGGCCGCCGCCGATTCCTCCGCCTCCGCTGGGCCACCCACACTCTGCAGAGATACGCCCGAGGGGGGCTGGCGAGGAGGTGAGGCAGTGAGACAGGTTGCTGGTGGTGATTGTCACTGTCATGCATCATTTGAGATAAACAATGGTTTATATGTTTTTAACCAGGTTTAAAACAGCAATTTACAAACGAGTAACACTAAATGTTTCCACATCCAGTAAGATTCTAGAATAGCATTTCATAATATAAGTCAAAAATCTGCTTTAGTTACAAATAATTACAGTAGCAGTAGTTTATCCAGATATCCAGGATATCCAAAAACATTAGATGTGTTTTGCCTCATTAAGCTGTACATTTCCTTCATCAGTATGGCAGAGCACCTAATCAGTGACTACATGTTAATATGACAAAGTACTATTATCAAACTAAACTATCACCTATATTAATTACCCTTTGACTAAACTAGTCCTGTGCTAAACATCAGCACCGATGCTATGGCCAAACTAAGCTATGTCCTAAAAATCACCTCTTATTTAATATTTCTCATGTAGTACATTGTAAGTGATGTTTTGATATGACCTAAATAGTCTATGTCCTACAGATCACTCTTATTTAGACTATGACCTACAATATATTGTTTGTGTGCTATTTCATCCTTACTGATGCCATGATATGACCTAAATAGGCTACACTGTATGTTCCAAACATCACATCTGATTTAGGGACATACTGTATGCTGACTCAGAGGAAGCACTGTGGGTATCTGTGGGTCAGTTACTCAGGTGCCTGGCCTGCTTGTGTCAGTCCTGCCAGTAGCGGTTAGCCCTGGCTAGAGTTCACCTGTGTGTGTGTGTGTGTGTGTGTGTGTGTCCTCTGGTGACACAATCCCCCAGGCTGGCTCAAACTCTCCGCTACACGCGGGCAGCGCTGGTCATCCAGAAGACGTACCGTATGGTGATGGTGCGGCAGCTCTTCTGGATGATCCGCGAGGCCACCATCACCATCCAGGCCTACGCCAGGGGCATGCTGGTGCGCAAGAACTACCGCAAGGTATGGGGTCTCCTCTAGACAGATGCATGAAGACTACAAACATAGCTGGCCGATCTAGCACCTAGATCAGTGGCTCCAAATTATTTTTCCTGAAGGGCCGAATTTTGTCAAGCATGTCAAGCCAAGGGCCAACGTATAAAGTTAATTGAAAAACCATTCCAACACATATACCAAAGAAATATACTGTAAATGCTTTAGCAATTTGGCCCACAATCAGAATGATGCTTGCCTCAAATATCCTGATAATTCTGAAAGGATCATCATTAAGACAACTTTCTTTAACATCAAGAAAGGAAACAATAAAGCATGTGCCAAACACTTTCTAAATTTCAAAAAATATATTTATAACATATTCCATACTTTTTCGCAGTATATTGTATATCTGCATCATTGCCATCATAGAATACTGAATCCAACTATGTTTCATGAACATAAACATTTTGACATAAGCCTACTGGCACGGTCTTAAGAATTCTGTAAGCACATTAAAACATACTGTATGTCTCTGTGCGTGTCTCTGCCTCTCCCTCAGCTGCTGGAGGAGCGTGCTGCCGTGTGCCTGCAGTCTGCGGTGCGTGGCTGGCTGCAGCGGCGGGCCTACGGGCGCGTTCGGGTCGCGGTGGTGCTGATGCAGTGCTGCGTGCGCCGGCGTCTGGCCCGTAAGGAGCTGCAGAAGCTGCGGGCGGAGGCGCGCTCTGTGGAAAAGTTCCGCGAGCTCAATAAGGGCATGGAGGTCAAGCTGATGCAGCTGCAGCTCCGTGCTGATCAGCAGGTAATATGAGTGGAGGGAGTAAATGCATCTGTAGTATCGAACAGTTGTTGATCACTGCTGTGTATGTGTACCTGTGTGTATGTACATCTCTTTATGACTGTGTTTGTGTGTGTGTGTGTGTGTGTGTGTGTGTGTGTGTGTGTCTGTGTGTATGTGTGTGTGAGTGTGTGTGTATATGTGTGTGTTTGTGTGTCTCTTTCTGAGTGTATATGTGCGTGTGTCTGTCTGTGTGTATGCGCCCATGTCTCTTTCTGAGTGTGTGTGTGTGTGTGTGTATCTGATGTGTGTGTTTGTCTGTCTGTGTGTGCATGCATGTGCCCATGTGTGTGTGTGTGTGTGTGTGTGTGTGCAGGCCAGGGAGAGTGGCAGTCTGAGGGAGACTCTGAAGGCTGAGCGCGAGGCCCACTCGTCTGAGCTGGAGCAGCTCCGTGGGGCCCTGCGGCGCCTGGAGGCCCAGCTGCAGGAGCAGCCACAGAGGACCCGCAAGATCTCCGAGAGAGAGGAAGAGGAGAGGAGGAAGATCGAGGAGAAAGCGGCCGCCGACGTTCTCCACCTCACGCAGGTAACAGACGCTCTTTCTTAAAATCACCTAGAGTTGGAATAGTAATATCTGTATGAGGAAAGTTTTATGCAGTTATTCACAAACGGCCTGAAGTTCACAAATGAAGCACCATTGCTATGTTTTCAGGAGGGTTTACATTGCCTATAATGGACTTTATGTTTATTGTTGACATCATTTGTTTTCCCTCTGTGAAATGTTTTGTGTAGCCATTGTGCCAAAGATGCTCTAAATAAATGACTTACATGCCCACACGTCACTCCCACCCTCCCTCATACCTGGTTGTTGTCCAGGAGATAGAGGCTCTGAGGACAGAGCGAGATGGTCTGCTGATGGACAAAGAGGAGCTCTCTGCACAACTACTGGTGCTGGAGAAGGAACACACAGGTAAGTCTAACAGTGAAAAGATGTCCAAACTATGTACAATACAAATCAAGTATAGGCTACATGCACAGTACGTTCTATATCAAAACAGCACTATTTCCATTCTGTATGTGCATGAGTATGGGGTTTGGTGATGTCTAATTGTACTGTATGCACATTACACTATGTGTGTGTTTGCATGGTGTAATGCTGTAAGTTTTGCTCTTTGGGGTTTGTTTGGTTTGAATGTATGCACACATATATGTATATATTTCTTGTGAATCTACATTCGACCGCCTGCCCATGACTCTTTGTATGTATGCATGTATATTTGTGTATATGTATGTATGTGTGTGTGTGTGTGTGTGTGTGTGTGTGTGTGTGTATGATGTGTCTGTGTGTGTGTGTGTGTGTGTGTGTGTGTGTACTGTATGTGCGTACTGTATGTCAGACTGTGTGCAGAAGGCAGTGTCCCAGGCAGGAGAGGGCGTTCAGGCGGAGCTGGAGGAGGAGCGGCGGCGTTACCAGGGTCTGCTGCGGGAGTTCACCCGTCTGGAGCAGAGATACGACAACCTGCGGGACATGAGCCTGCTCACTGAGGTGCAGACAGCCAGCTCCAGCCCCAGCCTCCCTCCCGAACCACAGCCCCAGCCCCAGCCCCTTCCTCCCTCCCCAGCCCCAGTCCCAGCCCCAACCCCTGGCCCAGGCCCAACCCCAGCCCCAGCCCCAGGCCCAACCCTAGCCCCAGGCCCAGCCCCAGCCCCAACCTCAGCCCTAGCCCCAGACCCAGGCCCAACCCCAACCCCAGCCCCAGCCCCACCCTCAGCCCCAGCCCCAGGCCCAACCCTAGCCCGAGCCCCAGCCCCAGCCCCAGCCACCGCCTCACAGTCAGACTCAGCCTCACTACTGATAAAGCTGAAGGGGGCTTCAGAGAAGAGACAGCAGACCTGACAAGCAGATAAACACAGAGAGAGAGAAAGAGAGAGAGAGAGAGAGAGAGAGAGAGAGAGAGAGAGAAAGAGAGCGAGAGAGAGAGCACTCAGTCCCAGACGTCTATGCTGAAATGGCCATATCTCTGCTGTAGAGATCAGTAGTGCATGTTTCAAAGGGCCATCGTTTCAATGCATGATGAAAACCGACGGCTTGGAAGAATGCGGGACTGATCCATTAAAGCAGGCAGACCTGTTGCCTTATTTAGAGCATTACTCAGGCCTGAGTCACATGTAATTACACAGTGCCAGGGCTGATAGGCAGTTAAACATGTCTGTTTCATCTAACCTCACGGAATGAAACTGCAAGAACTGCTCTGTCTCCTCTCTCTCTCCCTTTCTCTCTCTCTCTTTCTCTTTCTCTCTCTCTTTCTGTGTATTTGTGCATGTGCCTGCCTCTCTCTCTCTCTCTCTCTCTCTCTCTCTCTCTCTCTCTCTCTCTCACTCTCTGCCTCTGTTTATGAAATGAGAGTCATTTCGGAGTGTAATACCTTCCTCTCTTGTTGCCATGGCAGCGCCCGCGGGGACACCGGAGGACAGACTCGACTCAGAGCGCCATCCTGGAGCCCCCCTCCCCCACCACCCCCTCCCACTCCAGCTTGCCGGCTTTTCCCTCCCCCGAGGAGGTGCGGAGGGTCAGTGTGACATCGCCCACCTTCGAGAGGAGACCCCTTAGCCCAGACAACCCCCTGGTAAGTCTGGAACTCGCCACTCCCGACAGAAACTTTGTTAATTAGCTCCCCAGACGAGGGAGATTTTCTGTTGTCGAGGCATGAATGTAGAACACAAGATGCAGACTCTGGTGCAAAGCAATTAAACCGGTGAAGAAATGAGCTTAAGATTTCGTGTAAAAATAACCCAAGGAGAGTTTGAATAAATAAAGATAAATGGAATGACATTGAGGGAACTCAGAGCTACTGTACCTGAGACTGGAGAGGAAGTTGCTAATTACAGTGACCTTTGTTTGACAGTGTTCAATTAGCTCTTCTTCTCCTATGGGCCTCCATTAATGATCTTTAGGCTCACAGGTGTCAGAGCATCACCAGGAGTAGAAACTATAAATGCGTCACAGCTACTGTACATTGGTTGTGGAAGTGACCTACTTTTCCATGAGAAAGTTAAAAAAGATAAGTAAAGGTAAAAACAAGGATGCTCTTTGGGTCTTGTGTCGTGCTTTGACTGTCGTGTGTGCTGTGTTTGCTGCGGTGCAGAACGTGTTAATGGAGGAGGTGGGGGTGGCGAGAGACAAAGCTGATAAGATGCAAGGTGAAGATCTCAGGCATGCTTATGATGCCGTGCGTGTGGCCAACAAGTAAGTGCCCGACTCACACAGCACATGCTGCATTTATGTTTCACACACACACACACATACACGCACACACACACACACATACACGCACACACACACACACACACACACACACACACACAGAAATATACACATATATATGGATTATGTGCATGTTGGCATACTGCACTGACCTGCATACACACATGTGTAAAAATACCAATAAATAAAGATGATGAACGAGGTGTATTAAAAACACATAAAGGTGAGCTAGCCTGGTCCTGTCTTTGCTGTGATGCCATGATAACGGGTTTCTGCACACATATGAAATCCATTTTTCATCTTAGAAAGTGGTAAATAGCTTATGGAAATACTTCCATACCAAGTGGTATCTGTGTGCATATAGTACGCTGAAGCAATAGATCATGCCCCTGTTGTAGTGTCAGTTGTTTGCTTGTGTTTGTATACTTGTTGTCTTATCTGTACCTTTATAGTCTTATCTTCTCTTGGGCAATTAAAACGGTTAAAACTGTTAAAACTCACTGCTCGGTCACAAGCACTCGCCTACAAAAATGTGCTTTACAAATAAATGTTAGAGACTACTTCCCTACTGCTTGCCATACTGTAGGTTCCTGGAGACCCAGCTGTTGACGCAGCGGAGACAGTTTGAGGAGGAGCTGGCTGCCCTGAGAGTGCAAGGGGTCAAGGGGTCAGAGAAGGAGCAAGCTCCGTCTGTGACCCAGACTAGCACAGACCTGCAGGTACTGTAAGCTCTCTCTCTCTCTCTCTCTCTCTCTCTCTCTCTCTCTCTCTCTTTCCTGTCTACAACAGAAGTGTAGCTCAGGGGAACCAACTGCAGCAGACAGCCCAGCGCACTGAAGGCAGTGCAGAGTAGACAGAGATGTAGCCTACAGTGCGTTACACAAAGTGTTCACTCCTCAAAACAAGCCAGAGAGGGAGAATATTTCATAATTGATGAGGAGTGGCTGTTGTCGGGAGTGCAGCGGTGTGTGTGCGCGTGTCTTGAGTGTCTTTTGAAGAATATTTTGTGTGTGTTTTTTTTTTGTGCAAGGAGTTAGTGTCTGGAGACTGGATGAAACAGTGTGATGAGACAGTATGTTTTTCACTATGAGCTTGCACTGTGAGGCTATTTTCAACAGCGTGTGTGTGTGTGTGCATGCATTCATCCATGTTTGTTTCTGCATGTGTGTGTGTGTGTGTGTGTGTGTGTGTGTGTGTTTGTTTGTTTCTGCATCTGTGTGTGTGTGTATGTGTGTGTGTGTGTAGGAGCTGCAGGAGCAGGTGGAGGTGAGGGAGCTGGAGTGTTGTCGCCTGAGGAAGGAGTTGACAGATCTGAGGAGCGTGGCCTCTCTGAGGAGGGTTGTTGCTCTCGCAGGTCTGTGTGCTGAACGTGCTACCTCACACACACTCACACACACACACACACACACACACACACACACACACACACACACACCTACATTCTCACACACCTCTGAGTTCTCTTATTCCTCTTATACTGCCATTCCGTGACAGGCCATTACTGTCTGAGTGACAGATCCCTCCTCCTCTGTCTGTCCCTGCAACCCCCCCCCTCCCCTTCTCTCATTCCGCCTCTTCCTCTGTTCTCTGGGGTCGATGGAGGGCCTAATATTTCCGTTCGGTGTTGTTTTGCTTACTGGTAGTGTTATTGATGTTGCTTGTTTCCGAGCAGAGCTGAGCAGTAATTTCATTAATGATCAGTAATGAGCCGCGCTGTGTGTAAACCACAGCACAGTGTTTTTAATAAATTAAAAGGGTGACTCTGCACTTTTATTAACCACATCCATGTATTCACTGCAGTGGATTAAACTTATAATGAACCAGAATCAGCCTGCCATTTAATAAGGAAGAGGAATGAGAAAAAAATAATGTACAACATAGACCTTGCAGCCGGAAGATATTTTACAAGTCAATCAATCAATATATACAAATATCATTGTATCAATGTACTCTGTGCCTGTGTGCACCTGTTACTCTAATCTCTCTCTCTCTAATCTCTCTTTCTCTCTGTCTGTCTCTCTCTCTCTCCTCCTCCTCTTCCTCCTCCTCCTCTCAGGTCCTGTAATGAGCTCCTCTGCCTCCCAGGCCCCATCCACCCCTCAGAGGAGAGGGGGCAGCACTGCAGGCCTGCTGGAGTGCAGGAAGAAGGACGAGGCCAAGCTCATCAAGAACCTCATCACAGGTGGGTATGGGATGGGGGACCTGGGGTGTGGTGGTGGGGGTGGGGGTGTAATTAAAGGCACCAGTTGTCAGACAACTAAATGTAAACACAAATGTGTGTGTGTGTGTGTGTGTGTGTGTGTGTGTGTGTGTGTGTGTGCGTGTGTATGTGTGCGTCTGGGTTTCAGATGTGCGTGTGGACTGTGCCTTGTCTCTACCTCTGGGTCTGCCTGCACGGGTGCTCTTCCTGTGCGTGCAGCAGGCCGACTACAGCGGGGACCAGACGCGGGCTCGCTCCCTTTGCACCGCCGCCATCGCTGGCATCAAGACTGCGCTCAAGGTTAACTCTCAACACTTCACATCGCTTTACTGCACATTTATCACAATCACTCTAGAATCCATTCACTGAGACACTGATGACAAAATGCATTATTTAATGTCAATACTCCAGAGACAGTGCTTGAGGCAGACTGACAACGACAAATAAGGCTAAATTACAACATGACAATGGCAGAGCCAGACATAAGCAATCAAGCAAAGAGCCACAGAACACTGTTTACAATCAGTTAACTTACTCTGTAGACCCATGATCATAAACAGACGGTAAGGGCAAAAGGTCAAACAACAACAACCACAACAACAACAACAACAACAACAGTATCCTCCTGATGATGTAATGAATGGACGATGTAATGGAATATGTCCCATCTATCTGTCAATTACCAGAGAGCTCCTCTTCATCCAAGCGACCAGCAGCAAGCTCTGACTGCACTTGTCTGTGCTTTGCCTCGCTACCCACTGATTCATTGTCACTCATGGCTTTGCTGGAGATCACGACTCCTGCTGTTGTGTAACAGAGAGACAATAGAGGGCTCTCACAAGAGAGTTCCACTGCCCATCGCTGGGACTGATAGTCGTGATGACATACTGCTTGGCAACACTAACAGATCTGCTATTTTGCTGTCAGAGATGTTGGTTTGCTGATTTGCTCAAAAGAGTTTGTTGTGCTTGTTGCTGTTTTGACATCACTATGCATCTCTTTTGACTGCTTGTACTGTATATAAACAGTAAATGTGTGTATGTGTGTGTTTGTGTGTGTGTGTGTTTGTGTGTCTGTGTCTGTGTGTATGTGTGTGTCTGTGTGTGTGTGTATGTGTGTGTGTATGTGTGTGTGTGTGTGTGTGTGCGTGTGTGTGTGTGTGTATGCGTGTGTGTGTGTGTGTGTGTGTGTGTGTGTATTTGTTGGTGATGCATATGTCCTGTTTCTCAGTTCCTTTTCCCTCTCCTCTTTACAGAAGCACTGCAGTGATCTGGACATGACTGCGCTGTGGCTGAAAAACACCTGCCTGCTCTCAGACCTCTTCACCCTGCACTCGGCCAAACAGGTGAAAATATCCACCCCACTCCCCTACGAGCCCCAGAGTGAGGCCATGGCACACCCCAGCACTGGCCCCACTCCTTCAGTGCCACTCAGCCAGACTGATGGATGCTCCATCAATCAATCCATCAAACAATCAATCAATCAATCAATCAATCAGTCATTCAAACTAACTTTACTGTAAAGACTCAGTCGGCAAGATAATTCTTTTAACAGGTTTATTCTGAGTGTAGAGCAAACATGACGATAGACATTGTAACAGTATGGATATAGTCACAGTCTTTGGCGTAGGCCCCCCTTATCGAACCATTATGACAACAGTCCGTGGTGGAGGCTCCTTATGTGGATACAATAGGTGTAAAGGTGATCCGATCACATATCCTGCCGATGAAAGAGGCAGGGGCGGAGCCTACCCCCCGGTGTCGAGACAGGGACCAACTGATGGCGGTGGCTGAAGTGGATGTGTTGGACAGTAGATGGCTTTGACCGGAGTGAGGAGCCAGAGACCGTTGGAGTGGTGGCTGGGAGATGAATGGGCTGGTTGAATGAATGAACCAATGACTGATGTCTTCCCAGCAGAAATTTCGCCTTAGCTACCATTGGGTGCAGCTTCAAGTCTTTGTGAAGTGCTTGGAGACTATAGTGTTTCTATACTGTATAAGTCAATAATATTGAGTGCAGTGGTGACAGGGCTGTGATGTACAGAGTTATTTATGTGATGTATGTGATGTACAGAGTTATTTATATCTGGCAAGTATGGGATGTGTTTTTTTTGTATGTATGTATGTATGTATTATTTTTATGATGCGACGGGGGCTCAGTTCCTGAGGCGTTCCGTGTGTTCCATGTTCTGCGTTCTGTTTTGAACTGACAGGATCCGGGGGCCCGTGAGGAGCTCCTGCCTCTGGCGTTGGACGTGAGCGAGACGAGCCGGGCGCTGAGTGACCTGCGTATCCAGGCCTACCAGCAGCTGCTGTCCATCTGCGAGAGCCGGCTACAGCCCATTATCGGTCTGACAATGCCTCACTATCGCTTTCTCTTTTCTCTCTCTCTTCCTCTGTCAACCTCTTTCACTCTTATCTATCTCTCTCATATCCTCTGTTCTTCCCCCCCTCCTCTCTCTTTCTCTCATATCCTCTTGTCTTTTCTCTCTCACTCTATCTCTCTCTGTCTGCCAACCCCTCCCATCTGTCTCCTCTCCTCATGTGTGTCTTGTTCACACCTGTATGCCGTCTCCACGGTGGTATAAAGGCTGCCTTTCCCAGAATTCCAAGCTCTGCCTTCAGCCAGTTTCCATGACACCCCATTGACTGTGTTTCCTTTAGCTGGAGACAGATTCATTTTTCTGCATCCCACTGATCTTATGCTGTCATTCATTTGCACACATGCATTGATTTTCCTACTGTCTTGATGGATGCCTGTCCTGTATTAAGCTTACTTTAGCCTTCATGCTGAAGTCCACTAGTTACAAATATTGAAATAATATAAATATATTAAATATTTGTAATCACAGTAGTCCAGTCGAGCCAATGGGTTTCATGTTCCCTCGTGGCATAGATTGATGACCTGTTTCGCAGAACCCTATTTCAGAACCCTATTTTTTTTCTGCCTTGTCTTGTAGTCCCTGCCATGCTGGAGAGTGAGACCATCCCAGGTCTCTCGGGCACGGCCGCTAAAGCAGTCAGTTCCCGGAAGCGTTCCGGCTCGGACCCCCGCGCGCCAGGCTCAGAGGTTCCCACCATGGCCCAAGTGCTGCGTGAGCTGGGTGCACTGCACGCGGCGCTGACTCGGCAGGAGCTGCCGCTGCCGCTGCTGGAACAGGCCCTTCGCCAACTCAGCCACCTGCTAGTGGCCACCGCCCTCAACTGTCTGCTGCTCAGAAAGGACATGTGCTGCTGGAACCGTGGCATGCAGATGAGGTCTGACTGACACACACACACACACACACACACACACACACACACACACAAACACATACACACACGCATACAAAGCATACAGAGAGAGAGAGGAGAGAGAGAGAGAGAGAGAGAGAGAGAGAGAGAGAGAGAGAGAGAGTTGTAGACTAAACTAACCTGACTAGTCTGTAAATGAAATGTGCATTTACATGATGCACTTGTAAAAAGAAATAGTCCTATGTTAATGCCTCTGCCCCATCAGGACTGACATTTAACTCTCCATCAGTCTATTGAAACTGGCTCACAAGAGAGGAAAGGCTTTGGTTTGGCTGGAATCATTATTAGGTTTTACAAGAATACGTAATTGGAGCAACATTTCAGATACTCTTTAAACTCTACTCCAATCTCAGTTAAAACTTCCAATAAATCTTTACAGACCTTCTCTGGAATGTAATTACACCGAACCATCTTGAAACTTTTAGTGTTTTGAGCGTCTTTTTATATTCTCACCAGGTACAATGTGAGCTTGCTGGAGGAGTGGCTGCGGGGCCGCGGGCTGCAGGCAGGGGGCGCTGTGGCTACACTGGAGCCGCTAATCCAGGCAGCCCAGCTCTTGCAAATGAGCAAGAAGTCGGAGGCTGACGCGGCGGCACTGGTCCAGACATGCCATGTGCTGTCAGCTCAACAGGTGGGCAGCTTTGGGCCGAACACGATTCCGATCCAATATATTCCAGAGTTCATTCCTGGAATGTGTAAATGAAACACCCACATGTCTCATGTTTCAAGTGTTTCTTTTTCCCCTTCATCTCACAGATTGTCAAGATTTTAACCCTCTACACTCCGCAAAGCGACGCAGAGGAGAGAGTCACACTTAATTTCATTCGTATTGTACAGGTAAAAATATTAGCCCAGTCTGTCATCCTGTCTACTCTAGAAGATGATTATCAAATGAATGACAAATATTGAATTAATATTAAATTTGTTATACCCCTTATAATTGCCCCTATCAGCATCCCACTGCATCATTAGTAAGTTACTGCCCCACATACACAGTACACTGCGGGGGCGGGGCGGG
>JASCQY010000002.1:15600139-15615775 GCA_030264315.1 Sardinella tawilis
CTTGGCGAGGTGTGATGACGTGGAATCCTCGAAAAAGTGGCTTGGAAGGATGCTTCCTTGACTTTGAGAAACAGTGTTTATGCCATATAATCTGATGCGCCAGAACACCTTTTACTCTAAGACATACACCCTCAAGAACAGAGCAAAGGGACACTTTTTTTCCTTCCACTTGACACAAGCACACACACCCACACTCACAGACATGCACGCAAATGCGCGCGCACACACACACACACACACACACACACACACACACACACACAGACTCTGACATACACACAGCACATCAACGACACTGGGTGGATGTAGATGAGATTAGATTAGCTTCGATTCGATTAGCTGGTGGGCTGATGGGGGCCTACAGTATGGAAGTGCACCAGTGGGAAGGCTGCGGTGCGCTCGGAGGAGCCATCTGTACCTCATTGGACTGGCGAATGCTGCCGAGGGGAATCCACAGGGTGCCCACCATGGTGTCCCAGATCAGCCCTTTGTTCCACACTTCAACGGTCAGGCCCAAGTCCAGCCGGTTGATCTCACTGACGGAGACAGAGCAAGCAAAGGATCAGGAATGCATCCTCAAGAAACTGCACAAAAACAACTTTGCAAAAGTATATATGGAAAAAAAATATACCGGACTCTGTCTATTTTATTTGTTGGGATAAGCCATCTGTCATGTCTCAGAAATGAGGGATAGTCTAGTGCAATGGTCAAAAATATCCCACTGCCTAAGGTAAGGTTACTCAGTCAGTCACTGAATGCGAGGACACGTGTGACCGGGCGACATGACGTCTGTAGAGATTTGATATACAAATAGGCCTATAAAAAGCACTGAGTACGAAACAGATAAAAAAAAATAGCGTTCAGTCAATAAGATCTGGGTATTGTGGGCCTCTCAAATCACACACTGCAGGCAACTGTCTGCAGACATGAAGTCTAGACCGGGTCTCCGCGGAGGCAGTGTTTACAATAAGCACACACACTGCCATGTTCCCACAGAGGCATACGATAACTGTTATTTAATACCAAATAGGCTTACAGCACGGAGCTGGAGGATTCTGAGTAAATGTTTAGCCGTATTGGAAAGACTAGATTCTCTAAGCATGAGTCTAAAGGCCTGTTCACATAACTACAGCATTGAATAATTACTTGTTATAAATGACAACGTCCACACTGCAAACTATAACACAAACATGTGTAACAATGATATTATTAGGATCACTTTCAGGGTGTTTTTGAGAAGGATAAAAAGCTGGCAGCCAATCAGAAACCATTGAATTGTAGACATTCCATGCATTGGCATGAGGAGAGACTGTCATTATTATTGGTCAGTGTGGACATTAATATTATTATACCGGTACTTATACAGTAGCTATCTTTATAGTTATTGGTGTTGGTGTGAACGACCCTGTGGGGCACCAGTGGGGCTGTGTCTGGGCTTTCCCACCTGGGACTAGAGTAGCCTCCAGAGAGTATGAGATCAAAACATCACTGGCTCAAAATTCACAAGGGCCCTGCCTAGGTTCTTACAGTAACATGAGATAGATAGATAGATGTGTGATAGTGTGTGTGTGTGTGTGTGAGAGAGAGAGAGAGAGAGAGAGAGAGAGAGAGAGAGAGAAAGGGAGAAAAAGAGAAAAAGAGAGAAAGAGTTTGTGTGTGTGTGTGTGTGTGTGTGTTGTGTGTGTGTGTGTGTGTGTATGTGTGTGTGTGTGTGCGCGCGCGTGTGGGTGTGTGCATGAGGGAGTGAGCGAGAGCAGAGTGCCCTCTGAAGAGCAGAGCCATTTGGGAGAGCCTGACACGCATCCCCCTCCTGGGAAGCCCAGAGGCTGGGCCCACCAGAATGACTGTGCATTTCCTCTCCACTGATAAATACCCCTCTGGATGACACAGAGGCAGAGGGGCACTGCCATGTGTCAGGAGCAGGAAGAGAGGGGGTTGGGGTGGGAGGAGGAGGCGAGGAGGAAGAGGAGGAGGAGGAGGAGGAAGAAGACTCACAACATGAAGTCCTGTTCCCAGCATGGCTGGCTGCCACGCACAGCAATGGTGGTGCTCTTGACATTTTGCACCTTCAGGGTCACGTAGGTGTTGAATTTTTCTGTAGAATCAACAAAAACACAAACAAGTGGTGGTCAGGAGGAGGAGGAGGAGGAGGGGGTATGTGTGGATTAATGAACAACAGGACATGCTTATATTGTGCTTATTAAGATGGACGTGATTTCACACATTTTCTTACCTTGAGGTCCATCAAGCTTGGCTTTCTTCACTGAAATGTGAAGAGAGAGGAAGAGAGAGACATTGAGAGCGAGAGAGAGAGATGAAGAGAGAAAATTATTAGATGATACGGCAGGGGAATTTAGGGGAACTGTGAGGACAACAATTATTAAATTCATTTCAAAGGCAAAGTACAGTCAAGAGGAGATGCAGCATTTGAGATGTGTTGAATGTGATCAATCTGCCCATGGTATATATACTCAAGAGTCCACTGGGACTGCAGCTCCATAACAGCCAGAGGCAGCTATTCATCAGGAGCCACGCTGATGCGCCTACCCTGGCCTGGCCCTGCTCATGGTGCTCTAGGAATCTAATTCAGGTCATTTCCAGTAAGTTGCATGAAAGTTCCAGCAAGTTATAATATGAAACCTACTCCGCTAATGATGACATCGACACATCGTCCTTAACAGAGATACAGTGTGACAGGCAGCGTGTTCTGGCCATGAAGCAAAACACATAGACGATGGAATACTGCCATATTCAATGTGAAAGATTTCATCGATAAACCTTCAACAACAAAGACGAAAATATGGCAATCTCTTTGGCTTACTTGGTGTCCACAGATGGGAGTCAGAGCTCCCAAATATTTACAGAATGCAAGATGAAAATTAAAATAATACAACATAAACAACAATTGCTGGGTTTCCATCCGTTATTCGCATAGAATTAATTCGGTTTTCATATTCGCATAGAATTAATTCGGCTAGCGACTATGTGACTGCATGTGTTTCCATCAACTGTGTAATGCGAATAAGAAATGAACGTTAGGCTAATCAAGTGACGTGTTCCGACCAGCTGTGGAATTAACGCCAATGGACAGAGATGTGGTTAATGCGAATATACAGCTGTTTCCATCGGCTTTATTCGAATTTACCTTATTCGCATCAAAAGTTAAACCACCTCTCTGAAGCGAATCGAATTTATATTATTATTTATTTATTATTTATAAGGGACTGATGCGACTTTGCAGGTGTTTCCATCAAGGATTTCTTATTCGCCTAACTTAAATGCGCATTTACGAGCTGGATGGAAACCCATTGAATCTTGGCCATTGAGACCTCCAAAAGGGCATCTCCAATAGGGTATCAGTTGTATCGAAACAACTGCATTGGTTAATGGCCATGGTGTGTCTCAATCTTGGCTATATCTACAAGCTTACTCTGCCACTTTTGTTCACAAGGGCATGAAGGACCAGTGGTATTCATGAACAAACAAACTCTGGAGGTTGGTGGCTATGGTGTCTGTTACTTTCGGGGATGTCTGTCGGCTCACTTTGCCACAGTGACTTTTTAAAAGCCTATCTGACGTCGCCTGGGCCATTCATAATTCATGAACACAGGGGTTCAGTCGAAAGCGAGCAGCATCCCCCCGTTAAGGGCCCATTAAAATTCAAAGCCCCTGCCTTAATCCCTTCCAACGCCTCCTCTGGCTCCAACACAAGCAGCACAGGCAGCAACGTTGATCATCTTTTCTTGCGCTATAATGAAGCCTACACACACACACACAAACACACACACACACATACAAACACACACACACACACGCAGGCTCTTTTCTTGGCCACTGCAAAAAGAAACAGGCCATTAATATTTGCTAACACTGGCTGTTGCTTGTGAAAGGGCTCAGCTAGTATATGGACTGCTCCATCAGCCTTCACGCTATCATGCCACTGGAATGACGTGAATGTGTCTTGATATGCACAAGAGAAACTATCTCAGCAGTGCAAAAAGGAATGCGAGGAAAATGCATGGTGTGGGCATCTGTGGAACGCCTCAGAGTGGCACGTGGAGCGCTTGAGCGTCTGAGAGCGGAGAGGAGATGGGAGAGGCTGATTCGCCCAACACTCTCACACCACTGTCATTCCCCCGAGGCCCGGTTTTAGATGGGCATGGCGTGGCATAGAAACTGCTGAGACAAAAAAAAAAAAAAAAAAAACATAGCTCCTGTTCGCTCACAGGGATTCACTTCCTCCTCCAACACACAGCAGATCTGACAGACCCACGGCAGGGACCAGCTGAGGTGTCGGAGACCCAGAGGTCAGCCCCATATAGATCTGTCCACTGCTTCACTTGTTGTCTCCATCCATGATGCCTCAATGATCTCTGCTTTCCTTCCGACTAGGGAAACCCCCGCCACCCCCTCTCTTTTTCACTTCCCTTTTGCTTCTATTCTCAACACCTTTTCTCTCTTCCTCTCTCCCTCCCTCTCTCTCCTCCTCTCACTCGCTCGCTACTAACCCAGGTAGTACACCCTCTCCACCCTTTTTTCCTCCCTCTATATCTCTCTTCCTCTTGCTACTATCCCCACCCCTCTCTCTATCTCTCTCTCTCTTTCTCTCTCTTCTCCTCATCTATGTTTCTCTCACTACTACCCCCGATCACATGATCTACCAGAATTCCCTCTCTACTCCTCCTCTCTTCATCACCCTCTTTCTTTCACCACCTCTCCTTCCTGCCTGTGCCTAGACCCCCCTCCCCTCCCTCCCTCTCTCTCTCTTTCTCCATCTATCTATTCAGCCCTTTCATCCCTCTCTCCTCCACACACTCCTCCTGCCATTTGCCTCTTTTTCTCTCTATCATTCTTTTTCTCTCACCACTACCCCTACGCACCTCTGCCTGGATTCCCTTCCTCTCTCTCTCTCTGTTTCTCTCTCTCTCCATCTATCCTTCTGGCTCTCGCATCCCTCTCTCCTCCCCACGCTCCTCCTGCCATGTGGCTAGTGTGCACGTGTGCTGGCTTTCTATCTCTTTCCCTCCCGCTCCATTAATCTCACTGTGCAGCCGAGCGAAGGCAGAGCGCACTGCATTCCCCCCCACGCTAAAAATAACCACTTCACTGTGACAGAGGAGTCTGGGGGGGGGGGGGGGTGTATGTGTGTGTGTGTGTGCGTGTTTGTCTGTGTGCAGGGAAGGGGAGGGGAGGGGAGGGATTCTGTGTATGCATGATGTGTGTACTGTATGAGGAAGGGAAGAGAGGGGGGATTCTGCATATCTGAGTGTGCACATGTGGAAAGCATTGAGAGCTCTGCACATCTGTGTTGCAATAAAAAGGTGGTCAATATGTGGATTTCTGGGTATGTGTGTGTGTGTGTGGGGGGGGGGTATCTGCATATGTGAGAATTTATGGGCAAAGGAGGGTTCTGTTAGGGAAAGGTCTGCATACACTGAGAGCTTCGAATCTGACATGTAACTGTATCTGTATCTGTGATTTGTAGGCAGGTCTGGCATATAGGTATATAGTATAGCTATGGAGGCATTTTGGATCGTTTATGTGTGTCTGTGTCTGTGTGTGTGTGTGTGTGTGTGTGTGTGTGTGTGTGTATGTGTGTGTGTCAGCATTTCTGTGAACACAGAAAATGTATTCTGTGTGTACAGAGGGGTTTTCTGACAGCACTGGGGGACACTATTAAAACAGCTCCTGACTGATGACAGCTCATTATAAAATGCATGAGTAAAAAGTTAAAACACACACAGAGATGTACACACACAAACACACACACACACACACCCTCTAGTGAGATTTTAGTCTGCAAATTAATTAGCTTTAGGGTCGATGCGTGCAGTATAAACCGGCCAAGGCACAGAGGTACTGTTCAGTGGCTTGCTTTCATAAAAATCTCCCTCACATTCTCACATCACATTTCAAAGCACCCACAGATCAGCACAGGGAGCCACAGCCAAAGAAACTCTCTCCACTCTCCAATGCATTTTCAGTCATTAGACCGATATCGCAATGGATGAAAAACCCAGGATGGAAAAAGACCAGTATTTGTATTTTGGGAGTGGTTCATAAATCAAAATGTTCTGTATCTCAATAAAACTGAAATCCTACCAATGCACAGATGAAATATGGGAGTGCAATCAATGTCATTTCATTTGTAATAAGTTATGACAGAAATTCAATAAAACACCACCTGCATAATTCACCAACACAAAACAAACAAAATATTCACTCAAAGAAGGCAGTACATTTTCAATTATTTAGCAGGAAAAAGGCTTCAGGGAACTGTATTGCACAACAGATGTAAATTCATGTAATGCAATAATAGATATCATTATATCTCATGGACCACAAATCTCACTCCCTGCAAGCAAAACATCATTACGAAAACACTGAAAGTGCTGCTGTATCTCTGATGTTTTTGACTTGTGTCATTGAATTAACCAGAAGGAGAACAGCTCAATCAAAGTCATTGCTTCATTTTGCATGGCCACTGCAGTCTTTGGAAAATAACTTCTGATTGAATATGTTCAATTTAATCAGCTGTTTTCCTTAATATCCTATGACAGAATATTAGCATCCTACCCGCATCAGTTAGGCTATATACCTGGTTTCTGTTTTGCAAGCAAGGAACCAAGAGTACATTAGTATGCATACTGTATGTCTAGTAAGCTGTGTGTTTTGGCAGTTAATGTATAACTGTTCCAAAAAGAAATGAAAATGAATTTCACAGTGAGCAAGTCAAGGCTATAAAAAAATCAACTTTGCCTCTTAAAGAAATGCTGTAAATTCAGAGAAACCTACACCAGCTGATGCAAAGAACATACTGACAGCAACTTGTTTATGACCAAAAAAACACTGCAATATGAAATATAATTTAATGCATTATGTCTGAGGCAAAAGTCCAACAAGAAATATTGAAATGGGATGTACCGATTGATTGTTTCCTTACTCCAGGCTGTTTGGGTGTGTGCCTCAACATTTTGAGAATGACAATAAGATGTCATTATTGATACCTGTGATTAGACGAACCTGTGAAAGCTATAGCTCCTGCAATCTGTAAATCCTGAAATATTAGACATTTACATGTGGCGATATAGCCTGGGATTATGCCGAACTGCACGGAGCTGTGCTCTGTGCACACAGCTGTTACTCCTACTTCTGTAATATTATCTAACCAGAAGCCCACATGCAACACTGGCTGGCACACAGGAGCACAATAAACATGATTACGGGCCTGTGGCTCGACAGAGAGCGTGGCCAACTGTCTGGACATATCCTGGTTATGTGGAATACAGTCCATACACAGCACACAACCCCTTACATCTGTGCAGGCTGGGCTATATGCTTGTGCCTGCGAGGAGCCATCTCTGACTTGACACACACCCACACACCCACTGTCACTGTTTCGGGTGCCAGGCGGGGAGAAAGGGAAAAAAAGCACATCCCTGCCAATTTAATTACAGCATGGCAGCAGACACGATGCCATAGGACGTGGGGTGAATGTGTGTGGGTGTGCTGAGATTGTGCGTGGTGATGGGTCATGGTATCGAAAAGCCTGATCCAGAAAACTTTCCTTTGTTAATCAGTCGTGAAGCAAGTGCATTCCCTCTACCCACCCCCTCTCTCCCTCTCTCTCTCTCTCTCTCTCTCTCTCTGTTGATTATTGGGGCAGCATACATTTTTACTAGGTGACAATATGGGTGAGAAAGAACTTCACAACCAGCTCATGAAATGATGTTAGCAATTAGAGCAATTACAAAGCTTAACTCCCCATGACATCTGCATTTGTATGGAATATGGACGAACCTGCGCCATTTCTCATGGAAAATCATCAGAAAAAAATGCACTACACTTGATAAATAATCCACTACAGAATGCACTACACTGATGAAGTATTCAGTTAGGAGTCGATCCAGTAAAACCAATAAAATAGCCTGTAGATTATTCAAACATCTTTGGAGTTATACCACTAACAAGAGTGCTTGATATAGCCTTCTCATTCCATTTTTTGACCTCTCCAGTAGCCTTATATAAAAACAAAAATCAGAACAGAGGGATAACCCTTTTTGTGCGAACTATCTCAGCTCCTAAGCAGTTTTCTTTCGAGACGATGCGTGAGGACTGAGCTGCACCCACCCCTGAACTGTCAAAACTGCTCACCCTCGCCTCAAGACCTGCGTGATGGGTAGAGTGACATCTTTGCTTGCAATGCACTGATAAAAATGATATTAGAGATGCATAACAGCTGTGTTAGCATCGAGACATTATATACTGAATATTGCTTATTAATTTCTATAATAACATTAATGGCCGTCGCAGACAATTCTTACAATTGGCATTTGAATCGTCAAGAATATGGAATCAAAAAGCTGAAACAGAATGTCAGAAATAAGGAGATGTAAAGGACATGGTATTTTTAGTAGCCTATAAATGTAGCGTCCAACAAACGGAGACACGATAGTAAAATTGCAAATTGACAGGCTATATCAGAAGACCCCACAAGCAGTCACACACACCCTCTCTCAGTAGTAAAAGCATATGGTTCACTTACCGCCAACACACAGCAGTGACATCTCTTTCAATGACAACGAATTCTGAAGGTTGTCCACTGCCGGCAAACCGTTGTCTGAATTATGTTAAGATATTTAATATAAAAGCAATATTTTCTTCCTAAAGGTTCACCGTGGAGCAGTTGGGGGTTGCTACTGGTTGTGCTGTTCTTGGCTAGACTACGCGAGAAGAAAAATCCGAAACGAGAAATATATTGCTGCTTCTCTAGTAGGCAGTGTCTTTTCCTTAGTCTTCGCTCTCCCTGGCTCTATTATTTGTACAAACATTTGATGATTAGCTCCCTTTTCAGCTCGCCGCGACCCGAACCACAGCCATCTTGTTCAGCACCGCCGTTGTGAGGACAGTTACAAACGTGACGTCACGTTAAAGATGAACAGCGGGGCTCTGCCGCTTGAAACAGCTGACTGTGGAGCCTCTCCCTGCGTGGCCTTTAACCCCGCTTGGCAAACCCCAGAATACGCACCTGTAGAGTCCATTATTGAAATTTATTGGTAAAGGTTAACAAAACAGAATAGAAATGTTATATATACGGTGAAAACAACAGGACTATCCAAGAAACATTATAGCCTAGGCTTAGGCTGCAGATATTTTGAGAGGCATCACTGTATCAGTTTGGATGCATTTCATTACATTCTTGCATTGTAATGGTGACTATTATAGCCATAGTAGAGTGAAACAACACATCTTTAGACTTAAGGCAACATCATAATGACAAATTTTCTACCAACAAGAAATTTCACGGCATCGTGAGTTCAAACAGTCCAAATATTTCAGTAGATATAATACACATTTCAAATCTTTGGGCTTAGTGAGGGACTTCACTGCACCGCTTTATTAGTCTATCATAAGGAAGACATTTCAAATGGCAAATCAGACACAGACTCTCTTTTACATTTATCTGAACTCCACTACTACCCTCTAGTGGGAAATTGTCTTACTGTTTGTTGTCATTCAATACAACAGAATGATTCTTTAAAAAAAAAAAAAAAAAAAATCAAAAGGTCAGTGAAAGTCAACTATAGTAAAAGATTTAATAATTAAAAAGTCCTAGGACAGAATACACTATACAACTATTGACTGTTCCTTCACAATTACATTGTGGTGCATAACGCCTCTTTGGTATACTGTACAATCTTAGAATAACACGCAAACAAACAAACAAAAATACTATGAAGGCTTATTGGAATAATTAAAATGGTCTCATTTGTATGGAAAGGTCCCAATTAATGTGCTCTCTTTCCATTTGTGACACAGCTGTCAATTAACTAGGCATAGATTGACATTGTAAGTGAATTTGACTGTGAAGGTGGAACTGTACATTTAGCTTTTTGAAGGAGGGGGTACATGATAAAAGGCATTGTTTCTGGTTTTGCCGCAGCTCCCTTCAGTAAGAAATAATGGCTGTGCAAAACCTGACTGATTAAGCAAACCCTGCTGTATACAGTATACAGCAAATACTGCAACAACAATCATGGTTCTCTCAGCCATGGTGTGATGCCAATACAATAGAGTATTATTCTCACACACAGAGCACTTATCTCCATGACAGGCAACATCCGAAGTCACTCAATAAGCAAAACATCTTGTAATTAAACCAAAGGTGTGGTTTGAGGGAGCATTGAGCTCACCCACAAATGACTGTCAGATCTTGTTCTTTATATTACATTAGTAAATAGATTTCACCTCACTGTTAAACCAGCTTTATCTGGCATAAAACAGAACAATTATATACAAACCCGTATATTTGTGTTTTGATTATGAGGAGTCTTCCATAATGTGCTCCATGAGGGGTGCCCAGTCCTATTCAGTTTGAGAGAACCCCCAAGTATACTTCGCCAGCCATTGAAATTAGGGTCTCTCCGCTTCACATTAGGATCCTGTTTGCCCTGTCAGTAGTACTTTACTATTGTCCCTTACAGAACTTCAGTAATTTCAACAAAAGTGATATGGAAAACACAATGTATAATACATGTATATATAGTGTATAACAGAAAAAGACACTTGAGAGGATTTTTTTATTGAAACCAAAACTTAATCTTGCATATACATAACAAATAATCAGCAGTATGACATAATTTGTTTACAAGAATCTGAGACATTTCATTTTTTTATAGTGGAAACAGTAAAGACAGGCTGAAATATGATACAAACAGCTTATTAACCCCTTCAAAAACATTGCCATGGATATAATACAAACAACTTTGCCATGGATATCATATTTCTCATGTTGATTCAAGTCATATTTGACCGGAGACCATCAACAAACCTGCCAAGTCATCTCATATCTTCTCACTGTGGAAAGAAATAATCAGACAAAACATTATAAATTACATCTTCACTACTGTCTACACACACACACACTTCATGTTGGAATAAAACTCTCAAGATCAACAACACAAATTCATTTCAATCATAAGCCATTCATTATTTACTCTTAAAGGTGAACTATGAGATCTTGCATGTTTTTTTAGCACAATTTCATTTTTGTCTCGCAGGCATCTCCCCTTGGTTAGCTTGCTGCCTGCCCCTTGAACACATTATAACTTAGAAACTACACAGGGGCTGTAAAACGTCAAACAAACACTAGGGCACAGGCTGTGCACCAAAACATAACAAACTGTTTTTCAGCCAAACATCAACAAGATGGTTAGGGGAGGGGTGGGAGTTAGTAAGCACGCACATATGGGTGGGGAGCAGTGATAAAAGTTGATTTAGTAGCGTGAAATTTAAGAGTAGAATTTTGTTTGTTTATGTGGAACGTCAACAGAAGAAGGATCCCATAGTTTACCTTTAATAATCTTAGTTTGTTTGTTTACGTGTCTGACTGGATTGACCTGTTTGTTGTTTTCCTATTTAAGTTTTTTTGATAAATGACAAAGCAATTACAGAGCACATTATGGGAGCATTTACCTATCTAAGTGGGCAAGGACTTCCTGTAGCTTGACCAATAAGGTACGATGCTCATTAGGGCTGTTCTCCAGCACATTGCTCAAGCGACTCAGGTAGGAGTCCAGGGTGTTGATCGAAGGTGTCTCACCTGTGCCTAAGAGAACATGAATAGGGACAGAAGGTTAACGTGATTTCCAGTCCATTCCAAGTGCAAAAACTACCACACACACCAATAAATCAAGCACCTTTATAAGCGTTAACTCTTATATCTTCAGGTTTAATAAAAGATATTAGTGTGGGTAACACTAAAATAAAATAAATTATTTAGCAGATGCTTTTATCCAAAACGACACAGAAATAAAACCCAGGCTACCAGATTTTTAGTCATGCAACATAACCACTGCTTTACTATACTCGTAAACAAATGGCAGGAAAGAGAGGAGAGAGAGGACCCTGGAGGAGCTTCCAGACCTGGGAGGGGTACGCCAGAGAGGCTGCTCACGAGGGTCTGTTTAAGGGCCAGCAAGTGCCTCTGCAGGGACTGGGTGCGCTGCTCGTCCTGGCCCAGCTCGGCCTCCAGGCGCTCCTTGGCACTGTACATGTTGGCGATGTGCTTCTGCAGCACGGCGTTCTGCTCCTCGAACTCCACGTTGGCTTTGCGGAGCCGTCGCAGCTCTGCCTCACGAGCTGCAGACGAGAAAGATAAAGACAGGGAGAGAAACAGATAGAGAAAAGAAGGAGAGATAAGAGAGAGAGAGCGAGAGAGAGAGAGATTTGAACAGTGACAGTGAGTGATTCTGTGATCTGACAAGTCCGAAAGATCAGGCAAAATGTTGAGTGCCATCTTCACTTACCCTTATTTTGATCTAAAAACTCCTCTGTGAAAATGGGTATATCAAATCCGTTTGTAAAATCTGTGGACTGGAGAAGAGCACACGCTATTAAATGAATGTGTAATGGCTAGAAGACTAAACAAAAGAGACATATTACAATGCTACAATATATTGTTCTGGAAGAAATACAAGTAAACAGATATGAATGCTAATGGATACCTTTAACCCTGTTTGTCCAGAACTGTTGATGATTACTGATGATAACTCCTCTGTAAACAAACCAAAACAAATGTATGTCAGACACCGTTTCCACCGTTTTCCTTCTTTTCAACATCAAAAAGGTCACAATTTGACAGCTGTCGCATATTTGCTTAGGAACAAGGAATGGTAGGTGTTACAATATACACAGTGAGAAGACAGTGTCTGAAGAGATAAAGCCATCCATCCAGATTTCCATCAACCCATTACAAATATTGGGAATCTCTATGGAAACATACATAATCAGCCTCCAAAATGTAAGCACTTTCCAAGGACTACTTTATTCTATGAATTCTATGAATCGGTTGTGCAAAATTCAGTTGAAATCAACTGAATTGTGAGTGCATCTTAATTTTCTGTTGAATTTGAATTGAGGATGTACAGTACAAACAGGATGTACAATGGTACAAGTGAAATTAAAATTTTATATAATTTGATTCCACCTGCCATTACTGAATTGAATGAAAGTAAATGCAGTCCTGCAATTTTTGCAGTCCTGCTTGTAACAGATGTTCATAGCATATGAATCTCCAGACCTCTCTTGATCTTCTTATCCTGGACTTTAGCCGTGGTTATCTGGTAAGCTTCGCTCTGCTGGTATTCTCGTAGTTCTCGAGCATACTGCACTTTCTCACGTTCTGCTTCATCCAGGTATCTCTAGGAATCGATGGAAAACAATTCCATTTACCCACCGTTTTTGTGAGTAAGTAAGTAAGTTTTATTTATATAGCACTTTGATCCAAGGTGCTCAAAATCAAATGAAATCAAATAAAAAATTATATAGCAAAACTAACATAAAGACTGTAATAAGACAAACAGAGATGTAGACAAAACATGAAATAGTCAATTAGTCCATGGGCTATTGAGGCAGGCTATTCAGGAGGTACAGTAGTTTGTTGCACGACCTGCGCGCTTAATCATCACAGAGAGGGGGAGGCAGAAGATGAGACATCATGTCAGCTGCCCAGATGAATGCTTTAGTAATGCATAACATATAACCAATGCTGGATAGATGCGTATGTACAGCTAGTAAAATGACAATGTAGTATCCACTGAGTGAGAGCAAGTCTATTGCAATTGTGTAACAAAATGGAAGAAGCTGTCATATATCCTGTTCTCTCTCTCTTTTTTTTTTTTTTTTATAAATTTTCATAAATATTTTGATGAAAGAAGACCTTTGCCTTTTTACCTGAAGCTTCATTTCAAGTTTTGTGGATGCCCATAATGCTTTTTTTTTTAAGTATGCATGTGGAGCACATGTAGCCCTGTACCTGCTTGTCATGAGGGGCCAGTCGGCTCCACTCTGCGCCCAGCCTCTTTGTGATCTCTGGGAAGGGCAGGTCAGGATGCAAGGCACGGATCTGTTCCCGTCGTTCATTCAGGAAGCGCACGTAGCCCGTCACAGGTGCCTTGGGACCATTGGGAAGCACCTTCTTTCTCTTCTTTCCCTTGGGCCAGCCACGCTTTTTGACAGGTTGCACTGATGACATGGTCACAGAATTCTGCACACATAGACAAACAGGGTGTTATTGTATGTAGGCCTATGCATCCAGAACAATTAGCCCACAATAAATCCTATTTGTCCTGTTATAACATTATGCAACATAGAGTGCAGTGCACACACCCAGAGAGAGTTTAACATAGTACCCAAATCTTTGAAACCTACAAACTTCTCACTGGACTAAGGGATAGGAATAGATTTTCTATGTCAAAACACAATAGTTACCTCCTCATGTGTTAATTCTGAAGCATGATGGGCACCTCTGTGACCAGCCATATGATCATTAACCTCCTGCTTCACACCCATGGCACTGAATCTCCCCGTGCTGGGTCGAGTAAAGAATAACATTGGATGTGAGGGGGAGGCAATCAATTGATATGACTTGCAAGTTCGTATAACAGGGACGTAACGTTATTGCTACTCACTCATGCTGGTGATGTTTCGCATTCAGTGACATCTCCGACTCACGCACCAGATGACCTAAAAGAAAATAAATTTTGATAAGGTATTATTTTACTTTTCCCATGTATCAACAAAGCCATCCGCGTAGCCTACAATAGGGAAACATGACTATTGACGTTAGCCAGCATTTAAGTCTGGATTCATGATATTTTGCATAGCACATCTGCTGGTACGGTCAACTCAGAAGGAGAAAGCTCGGCTTGTCTCGACAGCACATTCTCTTTGCAATGTGCAAATACACAATCTTCACCTGGGCAAAAAAACAGCTCACTTGCATTTGGCTAATGATGCCTGTGTTTCTGGCTAGCTTCCGACTCTGAAACAAAGACATAACGTTACAATTTTCGGACTTCATCTCGGGAAATGAAGAAAGGTACGACTATAACATGCTTATTTACCTACCGTATTTTTCCCCCTAATATTTCTTCCTGTATCGAAGCTATCTACTAATTAGTAAGGAAACTTTTACTGATTGTAATTATTAACATATAGCTCATCTTCTTCTTTTATGAGTAATACAGTTGTCTTTAAAACGTACAGATGTATACTGCCACCTATGGTTTTGGAAATAGAAGTACCACTTCCTGTGCGCAGAACAACTCGGAAAGGAAAAAGCATACAAGCGCACACTAGCACCAGTGTCTCTGCTAGCACACAAAACTGTCTGTTTGTTTGTGTGTGTGTGTGTGTGTGTGTGTGAGAGAGAGAGAGACAGAGAGAGGGAGATGATGATGATGCGTCTGGACTCTCTTAACAAATGCCAGTCTGTCCATTATTATGTTAGTAACAAAGATTAAACATTTCCCCATTTCAGAACTTAAGCCTGGTCTTAAAAGAAAAAGAAAAACATAGACTGGAATTGGCTGGACGCACATGATGAAGCCAGACTATGCCTACATAATTAAAAAAAAAAAAAAAAAAACAGATGAAAGTGAAAAGATGTTGGGAAATGACGTCCACGTCAATGCGTTGTCCTTGCAGAATAGTACTGGCAGGTTAAAAGCAATTAATAGGCCTACTTCTTTTTTTATTTTACTTCTTTAACTTTGTTCCTTAAAGTGATACGCCGGCGCGCCCAAACCTAACATCCCAGTGGAAGCAGTGGTCGAGTACAAGGAGCTGACAAAC
>JASCQY010000002.1:15615875-15636552 GCA_030264315.1 Sardinella tawilis
TCGACCACTGCTTCTACTGGAATGTTAGATTTGGACGCGCCGGCGTATCACTTTAATGTAAACCAAATCATAAATCATACTCAGTTTGCATTAGGCTACGTTAACTTTAAACACACAGGCATATTTGTTCAGTTAAAACATTACCTCAAGACACCTAAAATAAATAAACTGCAATTTGCTTTTAGACCTACTTTTAGAATGTGAGTGATTTCTGTCTTGGAATGTTTGGAATGTATCTTTGGCATGACCTTAGATGGATTTAATCCAGTCTTCAGAATTAAATGTGCATAATAAAAATAAAAGTAATGTGCACATGTTACTTGAAAATACATTAATCCAAGTAATGTATTAAAATGCATTTCAAACATTTTCCTTTGGGGGAAAAAAACCTTCATGCTGCCCTGTCTTTGCGGTCATGCAAAGCCTTTCATTTACCGTGTGTTCCAGGGTATGCGCTGTTGTGTGTGTTTATTCAAGCAAAGCCTGCACTGTTCTCCATCCAAGATGGCTGCGGGTGAAAACAGTAACAGAGCGCCATGCCTAAATTTCCCGAACTGCGGACCATTGGGTAATGCTCAGCCGAGCAACAGTGCCCACTCATCACCCACAAGCAATGGGGGTTCGATGGGATCCACCGAGGGTGCGTCTAGGGCAGCGGGGAACGCAAACACCCAATCAGGCCCTGACGCGAGTGGAGGCGCCGATGTTGCAGTACGAGCTTCGCCGAATACACAGACCTCGCGGCGGCAGTCATCAAGTCAAAACGCCATGGCTGCACTTGCGCCAACAGCCGCTGGAGGATCACCAGCCTCTGCATCAAATATGACGGCTACATCAGCCGCCACCGTATCCTCAGTGGATACGTCTGCAAGTTTGTCATCGGTTCTCAACAGCACAGCATCCTCTGCGTCCGTGTTGGTTTACCGTGAGCCAGTTTACAATTGGCAGGCCACGAAAAGTACGGTCAAGGAGAGGTTTGCTTTCTTGTTCAACAACGAGGTCCTCAGTGACGTCCATTTTTTGGTTGGGAAAGGAATGGGAGTGCAGCGAATACCAGCGCACAGGTAAGCATTGTGCAGTTTATCCTAACGAAATATCGTGACAAATGCTTGCAGTGGAATTTTGATGTATCAATTTGTTGTAACAGTGTTGGTCATCTAGCTATGTACCAGATGTCAGGTCTTTTTGCAAATGAACATCTGTAGTTCACTTAGCGTGGACTCATCTCCATTATTCATTCTTTGGATCGGCATATTGGGAATTCTTCATAATTTGTGCTTTGAAACATTATGGCATGGCTCACATTTTTATGTATTGGGGATTTAGGTCAATACCACGCTAGTCGCGGAAGGAACGAGTGATTAGCCTGGTCAGTCTTTGACCCTGATTAGTGTCATCTAATGTCTCGACAGATTTGCTCTCGCCGTGGGAAGTGCAGTATTTGATGCTATGTTCAATGGAGGCATGGCCACCACCTCGACGGAGATCGAGCTGCCCGATGTCGAACCAGCTGCATTTCTTGCCCTTCTTAAGTAAGGGAGTGGAGATGCCATGTTGATTTGGAAATGTCATGGTGTTTGGAAAAAAAAAATAATGAGTCTTTGCATAGCCCTGTAATGTCCTTCATGCGTCCTCAATATTGTTATGTGGCCCTGCGGTGCAGCACCGTTTACAGCACTCGCTTAATTACTGTTGCAGTGTCTGGGACAATCTGGCGTGGATGGAGTGGAAACCCATGAAAAAAATGACATGTTGATTTTTCACTTGACCGTCAATTGTTATTTGCTCTAACATCATAAAATTCACGTCCCAGGTTCCTATATTCGGATGAGGTTCAAATAGGCCCAGAGACAGTGATGACAACTCTGTATACGGCCAAGAAATATGCTGTGCCCGCCCTGGAGGCGCACTGTGTAGAGTTTCTCAAGAAGAATCTACGAGCAGACAACGCTTTCATGTTACTAACGCAGGTGGGTTCCATGGTATATAAGCTGTAGATATCTGTTGTCATTAGGCCTGTCTTTACAGAAAGTCACTGTGTTGTGTCAAACGATAGGATGGGGGTAATCACTATGTATGTTTGTAAATTTAATCATCTATTTTTAGGCAAGACTGTTTGATGAGCCCCAACTGGCCAGCTTGTGCCTGGAGAACATCGACAAGAACACTGCAGATGCCCTTGCTGCTGAGGGCTTTACTGACATTGACCTTGGTACATACCTTACAGCCTTCAGTGTTTAGAAGCCTTTTTCTTTTTTATACCAAGCATGATGTGTTTTCTGCCTCGCAGTATGGGATTTATCTAGTCTACAAAACAATGTTCCTCAATGTTGTTTGGTTTGTTTTTTTTTTGTTTCTGATGTTCTGTATTGAGCGGCAGAACTACTAGGTGACACTAACATTTGTCAGGATTGTCTAAAAAGTATATACAAGCTATTCTGTTCATTTTAGATCAATGGGTCAGGGCTGTGTTTCCCAAAACTTTCTTATAGCTAAGTAGTTCTTGACATATGCCATTTACTATACCTTAAGATCTACTTAGCACTAAGAACATTTTGGAAAATGCAGTCCTGCTCAGTGGACAAAAAACTGCTCAGTGTAACTTGACCTGGTAGCAGATATCGTCACTGGACTGTAACCTCATGCGTATGTGTAAAATATAGTCCAGTATTTAATTAATCCACTTGCAGAAACCAATCTTCTATATTTTTACAAGAGCTTTTGGCTTTTTTATTTGGTGAAAGGTATGTTTAAGACAAGGCAAGTCATTAATCAGATAGAAGAAACATCTAAGAATATTCTCACACTTTTAATAGACACTCTTGTAGCAGTTCTGGAGCGGGACACGCTGGGGGTGCGGGAGGTGCGTCTTTTTGCGGCGGCCGTGCGCTGGGCGGATTCCGAGGCCCAGCGTCAACAGTTTCAGCCCACTCCAGAAAACAAGCGCCGGGTCCTCGGCAAGGCCCTGTCCCTCATTCGCTTTCCTCTCATGACGATTGAAGAGTTTGCTGCAGGTAATTTCAAAGCTCTTCACCTTCACTTACATCCCACTGGCAGCACACTACAAGAGCACTCATACCCTCTGGTTTAATGTGTTCGCTTAGGTACTCAATACTTTGGAAGTCATATTTTTTTATAATCTGGTTTAACATTTTTAATGTTCCTTCATCTGTATGTGTCCATGTTTTGTTTTTGTATTATTTATGTTTTTTTTTTGGGGGGGGGGGGGGGGATCTGAATTTCCAGTGTTTATGAATTGTCATGAGACATCAATAAATTTTCCTTACTTTGCTGAAGTGCATTGATGTCCGATTGCTAATCAGGTCCAGCTCAGTCAGGCATCCTTACGGATCGGGAAGTGGTCAGTCTGTTCCTGCACTTCACCGTGAACCCCAAGCCTCACGTGGACTTCATCGACCGACCCCGCTGCTGCCTGCGGGGCAAGGAATGCAGCATCACGCGCTTCGGCCAGGTCGAGAGCCGCTGGGGATACAGTGGAACCAGTGACCGGATCAGGTCAGTGGCATAAGGCAGTTGGTGCTATTTGCATAGTGGAGCGAGGATATTGTAAAGGCTATAAAATATTTGAAATTATTATTATTATTTTTTTTTTATTTAGAAAAAAGTGTTACTTAAGCGGTATCATATGACTTACAATTTATGCTATGTTTCAAGAGAAACAGAATGACTGAGCTATTCTATTTCACTTGAAAAAGGATAAAGACCTGAAACGACTTAAAAATACCACCAAACAGTTACATAATGCACTAATGAACAAATTGTTTTAAACCTCTAGGTTCTCAGTGAATCGAAGGATATTTGTGGTGGGATTCGGCCTCTATGGATCTATACATGGACCTACCGATTATCAAGTCAACATTCAGGTATGAACTGACATTCACTGTAGTGCTTGTAAAAGTCTGCATTCACCATCATTGTCTGTTAACTTGACTGCATCATGACCAAGTTCTGTTTTCATGTAGATCATTCACACAGACAGCAACACGGTGCTTGGTCAAAATGACACTGGTTTCAGCTGTGATGGGTCTGCAAGCACCTTCAGAGTTATGTTCAAGGAACCCGTAGAGATACTTCCTAGTGTCAACTATATTGCCTGTGCCACCCTCAAGGTAATATGCCCCTATCCGATTGGAAAGTCGGGCACATTTAATTTCACTTCATTTCTTACACCCAGTAACAATAAACAGGTGACAATAACATGTCCTTGTATCTTGGATGAACATCATTCCTACTACTGGACACTCTAATTTATATATTTACATTAGCCTGGTAATAAAACCAGCCCCTCATGCAGTACTTGCACTTTGTTTCGGTGTAAGGGTCTGGACATTCTGTAGAGATAAACAATAGTTTGCTGGTGTTGAAGTTTAAAAAGATTGGATCAGCCCTTGCCTAATAGCCTGCCTTGAATGATGCCATTCCAGCTCAGCGTTCACATTGGCTCCCTCTGTTCGCTGATCAAATGTGGTAAAAATGCTCCCGGAGACAACAAGCAAAATGGGATCAAATCTAGACTAGCACTGTAGGAAGATGATAATCAAGCGGAAGTGCGTAGGAAGTCATTGCTAGGCTATATTTACATTTATTTTTATATATGTGTATTTGGTATTAGGCCAACAGCGAGAATAATGTTTGATCCATGCGTTTGTGTTAAATCTCTTCAATGTCATTTTTTGGCCAACATGGTTTCTCATTAGATTAGATTAGATTCAGCTTAATTGTCATTACACATGTGTAAACACAAATGAAAGAAGTACAGTTTAGCATCTAATCAGAAGTGCAAAGGGCAGCAAGTGCAGTAGCATAAGCAGTATGTGCAGTTAAAGGTGCACTATGGGATCTTGCATGGTTTTTAGCTCAATTTCATTTTTGTCTCAAACCGTAGACATCTCTCCATGATCAGCTTGCTGCCTACCCCCTGCATACACTGTGAAAAAGTCCAGTCTCTGGAGACAACACAGGGGCTATAATCGTCAAACTAACACTAGGGGCACAGGCTGTGCACCAAAACATACTGTAACAAACCACATTACAGCCAAACACCAAGATGGTTAGCGGAGGGGAGAGTAGCGTTTTGTTTATTTACATGGAATGTCAACAGAAGTAACAACATTCAGGATCTCATAGTGCAGCTTTAAGAGCAGTTAATAATGGAGAATAATGTTCTACCTGTTTTACCTCACTGACCCAGGGACCAGACTCGCACTATGGAACCAAAGGCATGCGTAAGGTCACCCACGAGGCCCCAGCCACAGGCACCAAGACCTGCTTCACATTCTGCTACGCAGCTGGCAACAATAACGGAACGTCAGTGGAGGACGGACAGATCCCGGAGGTCATATTTTATACATAATGTTGAATTGACTTTATTCTTTAAAGAATAATTATTCATTCACCGTCATGCTAATTCAATGTACTTCAGACCTCCCAGGAGAGATCAGTGACCAAAACGAGTATTTCATTTCTTTTGAACTCTGCATTCCCCCCCCCCCCATACTACATCATCTGTGGAGCATGATGAACAGAGGCCTGTTTAAATGCAGATGCTGTACATTACATTAGGTTAGATCCTGAAGTTGCAGAGTCAAGACTGCTGATTATTTTTAGAGAGAAGACACTGTATGAACACAAGACGGTAGCTACAGTTGCTGACGACATCATATGGTGGCAAGTGATGATTTGGTTGTTGAAAGTACTGTTAAGCCTTCAGGTTAGTGTGAGCCAAGTCTTTGAATGATAGCACTTCAAGTCCCAACATAAAAAAAAAACTCTTCATTTAGTTCCCAGTTACTAATTCAATGTTCCAGTTTCATTAGTCGCACTGACGCACTTTTGGGCTAGTTTAATGCAGCTAGCCATGCATGTAATTGCATATGATGCCGGACAATACTACAATAGGTATTTTCCCTCAGCTGTTCGCATTAGAAAATGGACTGTTGCATATCTCTCCAAAGAATCTGCATCAGGAATGTTAAGACGCGTCGAAGGACAAATCTTTCGGATCAGGATTTTGTGGGCCATTCCTCTTATGGTTGTTTGCACAGGACATCTTGAACCATATCATTTGGCAACTTTACTGTTGTGCTAATCGAATACTTCTTTTCCCTGTACTTGATTCGCCTGCTCTTTTCAAGGGGGGTTTTAAGTACGTGGCTTAGTGACGCACCCACTTAACTGAAGTGTTCTGTTCACCTTGCGTATGCAGAAATGATTAGCTTCCACTTGAAACAATGGAACTGGCTACCCCAGATGTGAGAGCACTGCGCACATTTGGAAAAAAAGGATCATTCCTAACTAAATGCACCAGTCCTCTAAAACCATTCTTTGGAACCCTTCAGTTACACACCTGGTGTGTCCCACCTGTAAGTGGTAAACGTCCGAATGGAAGTGAAAATAACTTTAGCTGATATTGCTCTTCTCTGAGGAGGTTTACCACGTGTTTGGGTCTGTTACTAAACCATGAAGCTACACCCCGCAGATGTACTGTGTTCTGAACTTGTTGATTGTATACTTCTGAGAGGAACTGACATGTATAAGAATGGGGAGGGTAGAGGGTGGTCAGGAAACTGAATGTACAATTACCTATTTGCCAATGTATATGTTACTGGTACTTTATACATTTTAAATTCAATTAAACAAGCATCTGTAAATAGAATTCATGTTTGCGTACATGGAATCAGACTACCAAAGTAATACTGTTATTTCATTGGACCATTTAGTGTAATAATTCCATATTTGTATACTTTCATTTTAAATTTCATGGAAACTCAATGAATACAAAATAAAATGAAAATTCTGTGAAGATACTGAATTCATGTCTAACATTTTTTTTTATTAATACCTAATACTGTATTTTAAGCCAGAAGGAGTGGTAAACATTCTAATAGTGAGGCATGCATGCTTTCTTTAGCCAAGAGAATGATTCTAGTGGCATCTATTATCAGGTTTACCACGAACTGGGCCCTAATTTACCCAGATTTGCCACTGATGAACCACCTCCGACTCCAGTGATAATATGCCCGCCAGATTCCTTAATAACAGGCTTCACTGCACCAACATCAGACTTGGCCAGACACTTCAGACCCACCAACAGCTTGTGCAGATTGGCATGGTCCTCTGGCAGCCACCGTCATAGCAGGGCTGGCTGACACTGAACCTTACAACAGTTGCACTGGCCTAAGCTCGCTGCTTGACCCATTAGTGTGCTTGACTAATCAGGGACTTTTTTCCCCACATGATTTTTAGCTTAGCCACTTTCATAGACAGGTGTCAGCCCTACGTTCCCACATTTTCTAGGGTTAGGGCTCCACATGGACAGATACAGAGGAGAAACATATAAGTCTATCAGCTTCCCAGCAGCAAAATTTCATTGGATAAAATTGAAATTTATCCAAAATGACCTCTACAAAAATATATATATAGGCCTTTGTAGCCCAGGCCCATGTCACTAGACAGATGAACACTCCCTCTCCTCATACAGCAGGATTTAAAGGAACAGTAAGTTTGTGGCCAAAACTACTGCAACCACGTTCAAAATATTGCAGAGCATATCCTCCTCCCAGACAAGAGGTTGCCAGCTAGATTGCCAAAATCAGATAGATGGAGGGTGGTGCAACAACAGGCCAAAACACATAATCTACACATAATGACATCAACATAGGTTGAGGGCTGCAATTTTACTTTTGTAATGGGAATATTCAGGCTGGATTACTATTGTTAGTGATAGATCAGAGCGCTGTTTTGAAGGACCAGGGCACCACCTGACATTTCACACCCCCTCTCCAGACTATGGCTGGCAGGGAAGGTGGTAGAATAACTAAGGTTTTAAATACCTGGACTGGTCACACAGGTCAACTAGCATCTGTCCTTCACACAACTAGATGTTAGCTTAGGGAGAGGACACTTAACACAGAAGGTAAATCAAAGTAACCAATGCTTTTTGAATGTTGATTCCTGATTTATTTTTTACCCTACAAGTGAATTTGTGTGGCCTGATTGAGGTATATGCAAATAGATTTGATAAAATAATACCTCATTTAGCCTGGGCTTGCCCATACTGCCTGTGACACTTAACAAAACTTTGTGTTAGTCAGCATGGCCAAGCTGCCTATTTACTGCATTTCCTGTCCCAGAATTTCAGGCACCAATGAGAAGCACGCTTTTTCCAAGGTGAAGGAGTCAGGCTAATCAAGTTCAACATTGATTCTGCCTTTGAGAAGGCCGCTAGTATGTGAGATTGGCCAGACTATACCTTATTACCATCAACTTGGCAATTTTGACCACCACACTGCAATTCTCTGACCAAAATGTATGGTGCATTGTGAAGGGCATGATTTAAAGGTGTTCCTTGTTGAGTCCTTTTCTGTGTCAACATCCTTAAATAGCAAGTCAGAGATAGCTTGATCCTTATAGGAAATGGGTTAACAGATATTTCATCCTTCAGACCACTGGTTGCCAGACAGCAAGTCACCAAGTCTCGTATACAGTAGGTTACCATAGTATGATAACTGTGAAGCCTGTCTAAGGGTACCTAATTAAGGTAACAATGTGATGTAGGCATGTTACTGCTGAATATAGGCATGTAAATATACATAAGTGAAGGTGATTAATTTGCATAATCTTTCAAATACAGAAAACTTTTTTTTAAACCAAAATTATACTTCGTTGCAGCTTTACAAATATTTTTACAAATGACTTGGTTTACCAGTCATGCCCAAATGGCCATCCTTCACAACAACAATTCCAGTCATGGTCAATTTTTTATTTTCCTTTATTTATGTTTAACATTGTCATGTGGAGATACTTTTCATCATTTGACCATAGTTTTGGCAAAACCTTAGTGATTGCGTGGTAATCTGTACAGTCCAGTCCCTCGGAGCAGAGGGGGGAAGGGGCAGGGTGTGTGGGGAAACAAGGGGTCCGATCTTCTACAATTTGTCCAGGTAGTTGTCCAGTGCAGGAACACCCTCCTTGAGACCCTTGCGTTTACGCGTTTCTGCGACGACCGCTGAGGGCTTGGAGCCGGCCTCGAAGGGATCGCCGGGGAGGGTCTGCCAGTGGTCGAACACGCACTGAGGGAAGGCCTGGCCACCAGTGTTGGAGCGCAGATCAGCCGTGAAACCTGGAAAGAACCAAGCTCTCATTAATGTCATGGAAAGGAACATCCTGGGACACTGCAATACAGATGAATACAGAGAGGAAAGGGCGGAAGTGGCAATTCTGTGCTTACCGAAAGACTCGTTTACAGGCAGGTAAGCCTTGACCACAAACATGGGTGTTCCGGGGACCTGGGACTCGTCAAACACATGCCCACGTTTCCTGTTCAGCACACCATAGATGCCACCGACCACCTGCTCAGGGCACTGAAAAGTGGAAAAAGTAGTGGTCAGTCAAACTGTTGTTCCTTTTGAAGGCTTCAGACAAAAATGAATGTTTATGGCAAATCAGATTCTTACAACTAATACCATGCACACAAGCTATGCTACTGAAGAATGCAACCCTTTGTGCAAAAGGGAGGGATTCTAGGCAATACTTAGTTTTTGCAGGAGATTGCACACTACTGACGCCAATTTAGGAGTACTGCATTCTCCTTCTCCTTAATCGCTACAAATCCTACAAGCTAGTCCTTAAAACCAGCATACAGCCTGAAAAGTGGCACTTGTAGACAGTAGCACTTTGCAGTACCAGTAAAGGACATGGGCAGTCACAATAGCATATTCAGGTGTGTGGTGTGTGTGTGTGTGTGGGGGGGGGTGGGGTGTTAAGTACCTGGATCTCCACCAAGTAGACGGGCTCCATAAGCCTAGGCTGAGCTGTGAGCTGGGCAGCGTACAGCACTCTGCGGGCTGTGGGAATGATCTGGCCACCACCGCGGTGGATGGCGTCAGCATGCAGGGTCACGTCATGGACGTCGAAGCGGATGGCACGCATGTTCTCTTCACACAACACACCCTAAAAGAAATCAGCACACAATGCATCAGACATCATTACATGAAAAAACAATTAACCTCCCAAGTACTCCTTCAGAAATGTACAAAAATTTAGTTCGTAAAATAGTAATCCGTAAGTAATCTCTATCAAACTGCAATTTGAATGTTAGCATTCAAGTAAAGACCGCCACAACAAGCAAAAATCTGCATCTGCACTCTTCAAATAGAAACGGGCCAAGACCAGCTTGGTCAATGCGTGTGGGTTTTTAAGTAACAAAAGTGTCCTCACCTCCTTGGAGGCCCACTGGAAACCGGCAACAACGCTGTCCTTGATCTCGTTGAGGTACTGCACTCCCTTGGTCACGTCCACCAGAAGATTGGGTCCAGTTCCGTCAGGTCCGAAGCACCAAATCTTACGGGCCTCGCCGACGTCCCACTCGTACTTCTCGGCCAGGTAGCGGGCACGGGCCTTGAGCTCCTGCCTAGAGGTGACCTCACCTTTGTCGATGTCCTCAGCCAAGCCATCAGGGAAGGGACGAGCCTTCATGTACAGACGGTTGTGCTTGTTGGGGGACTTGGACAGGCACATCTGGTCAGACTCCTCAGACACAGTCTCTCTGTAGGACACAACTGGGTCGGATTTCTGCCAATGGAAAAACCAACAAATCATAAGTAGGATTTAAAGAAAATATGTGACGTCAATTTAACGAGTGTTTTAATTTTTGACAGCATTTGGGATCATGTTAAACATGCCGTATAGATACAGTGACTTCAATTTTGGACTTTACCTTGAGTGGAATGCAGGCATGATCTTCCTCCAGATCCTTCAGGCAGATCTCCAGATGAAGCTCTCCAGCTCCGGCAATGATATGCTCACCAGACTCCTCAATGATACACTGCACCATGGGATCGGACTTGGCCAGACGCTTCAGGCCCTCCACCAGCTTGGGCAGATCGGCAGGGTTCTTGGCCTCCACAGCCACCCTCACGACAGGGCTGACGCTGAACTTCATCACCCTCATGTTGTGGGCCTGCTCGTAAGTGGTAATGGTCCCGGTCTTAACCAAGAACTGGTCCACGCCTACCAAACCAACAATGTTCCCGCAGGGCACGTCTTCAATGGGCTCGACGTAACGACCCATCATCAGAATGGTCCTTGAATGATAGGAAGCCAACACTATTAGTCTTGCAATCACATATACAAACTTGGCATTGTGGTTTAGAAGGCAAATTGTGTTTGTGTAGCCTCAAACCTGATCTAGCAAAGGACTTTTCCAGACTCACCTCTGAATCGGCTTCAAGTAAAGGTCCTCCTTCTTTCCAGGGGTGAAGTTTGGTCCCATGATGCGCACCTTCTGACCAGTTGACACAATGCCAGAGAACACACGACCAAAGGCGTAGAAACGCCCCTTGTCTGTGGTGGGCACCATCTTGGAAATGTACATCATGAGAGGAGCCTTGGGGTCACAGTTCTTGATTCCTAGAGTGACAAAGGAAGGCAAAATGGTCAATTGCATAAATGACATTACATTTTCCTTTAAAATATAAAGGATTTGCAACATTTCCAATGCCAATGGCATAAAGCTCTTACCCATGGCTGCATCATCATCTCCAGGTCCTTCGTAGAGCAGCTCACAGCGGTACTTCTGGGCGGTGACAGGAGAGGGCAGGTGGATGGTGATCATCTGAAGCAGGGCTTCACCGGCTGGCAGCCAGCGACGCATCACAGCCTTCAGCAGGGGCTTGCCCTCCTTCTCCTTGTCATCGTTATCAAGCTTGATGTCCAGCTTCTCAATCAGCTTGGCAGTTTCCTCCTTATTGAAGTTCATGATGGCATGGAATACCTGCAACAACAAAATAAAAATTAACATTACAAAATTGTTAGAAGTACTAATGTTTAGGCCTGTGGCAAATAAAATCAATGTACAGAACTAACCACATACAACTTAACTGTGGTAATCAGACAGAGTACTTTCATCACAAGACATTCAGGTCAAAGTGAAGAATTATTAAGTCATCACTTGTTTGCCAACCTCTTATAATGGCAAGTTCTGACAAAGATGGGGTAACAGACAAGTTTGAGTCTCACCTTGTAGATGGGGTCAAGGACAAGCTGGACAAAGGTTCGGGGAAACTTCTTGCCATCAGGGCCAGTGGCAGACTTGCTGAACTTGCCTGCAGCTGGGTCAAAGTACCTATGGTAATGATAATGATTGAACGTCTTTAATAAAACTTCACCTATGACAGCATTTAGAAAACTCATCCAAGCATTTCAAAAAAGCTCCAGTGTAAGGGAATATTAGCAGTTAAGGGCAACACTAATATTCAATGAGGTCATAAGAACTGCTTACTTGGCTCCCCACAGCTTCTTCATCATGTCTTCCACTTTCTTGCAGCGTTCTGCTGGTGCCAACTGAGCATCGCCCTTAGCTGCGAACTTGGCCACGTACATCTCGGCAAACTGTTTCAGGGTGAAAGCCCAGCCGTGGAGTCCAGATCCAAAGCCAACAGTGCCAATGATTGGGTCCACCTGGAAGGAAGACAGACATGCATGTTTTACTTTATCACTGACAGAAATGGCCCACAAACTTAACATGGGTTACTAAATCTTACAAGCAGTCAAACAAGTAGTAAAACATCCAATGATATACCAACCATGATGTTGCCCATTGGTCCACCTTCCATGTCACCATAGGTGCAGATGATTACGTTGACGCTCTCAACAATACGCTGGAATGTTTGGTACAGCTCCTCAGCCTCCAGCTGCAGCTCAAGCAAGGCACGGTCCATCTTGTTCATCATCAGCACAGGCTTGATCCTCTCAGCAATGGCCTGTCGGAGCACAGTCTCGGTCTGGACGCACACACCTGTGAGATTGAGTGTCAGCAGAATTCAAATCAGATTCCTGAAGGCATGTGGTCACCTTACAAAACTACAATACAATCCCTACTATACCAAAATCTTACCGGAGACGCAGTCGACCACCACCAGGGCACCGTCAGTCACACGGAGGGCAGCAGTCACCTCGGAGGAGAAGTCGACGTGCCCAGGGGAATCAATCAGGTTGATCAGAAAGCCATTGCCATCTTTGCACTGCTTGATGAAAGCCATGTCGTTGTCACTGAGCTCGTAGAACATGGAGATGGCACTGCAAAACAAATAATAGTCATCTTCAGGGCCACAAATATTCCTGAGGAAATCTGCTCCTTTTACCATTGCTTACTAATCATCTAGAAAATAATTCCAAGCCTGACATTTCAGTATGATCCTGTCAATTCACAAAATAAGCACTCAACCCCAAACAACCTACTTAACTAAAGGCTTGTTTTCACAGCTTGCCAAGACATTCCCTGGCCTTTCCCTACTGGGCCAATCATGGAAGGGATCCAAATGTTGATTTACTCACGTTGACTTGATGGTGATGCAACGCTCCTGCTCATCCTTCCTTGTGTCAGTGAAACGGGTTTCTCCAGCACGGGCCGAGGCGATGATACCGGCCTTGGACACCAGCGAGTCCGTCAAAGTTGACTTCCCATGGTCCACGTGCGCAATCACAGACATGTTACGAATGTTGGACTTTTTGTCCATGATGGCACGGATCTGGTCGACGGTGAAGTTCACCTGAGAAAGACAGAAAATGTTATCTTTAATAGCTGAAAAGCAACAGAATGTCATTTTATGATAGCACACTACAAGCAACAGCCATGTCTACTTACACCTGCATTCCAGTCACGTCATTTTTTTTACCCAGATACACACCTGTTACATCATTTGAACTAGCCTTCACGGCAGCCATTTCTTGCTGATGCAGCTTGTATAGTGGGCAACACTGTGCCACGACGGCAGGGTGGTACATGCCACAACGAATTGAAATGCTGACGCATCTATACCGGTGAAAGCTAGATAAGCAGCATTCGTCACTGCGTCAGCTGACAACTTAGCCAGGCCAGTCTGGTTGTGTTCAAAATTATATAAAAATGAATACACATAAGCACCAATACATAATGTAGACAACTGTTTCGACTACGGGGTGTCAGGGCCACCTGACAACCTAGCGTAGGCCAACCAAGGCTAAGGCCTACATTCTCAGGCAATCAACATTAGCCAGACATCGAACTTAAACGTTAGCCATCTACAAAAATTCACACAAGAACCGGTAACGTTTCTATTAGGAGTCATTTATCACGCAGTATGTCAACACACTCATGTTGCTATGATCACACAACATACAGATGTTGCGCTCCGGCATTCAACGCAACACGGACTCCCGTTACCAAACCCGGCATTTTAGGCCACGTGTAATGAAGCTAGCTAGCAGCTTGGCTAACGTCGATGCGTCACCACTAGCGTTAGCTAACCTGCATCCAGACACCACCCTATTTACCGGCATCGTGTTACCGTCTAATGTAAACTGACAATACCAATGGTACAACGCCCAAATGACTGATGATTCTAGTGTCAACACAGCCATAAACTGAACAGTTATTGCGTGTAGTCGAAAAATACAAAATGATCAAAACTAGCATCGAGCCCTTATCTACACTCAACTGCTAGCCAGTTACAAACACTTGAATAGCGGCTGCAGCGCCGCATCAATTTCCTTTTTGAGGTGATGCATGACAAAATGCGTTATCACTTCAATGTATGAGGGCGAGGACGTCGTAAACCAAAGGACATAGTTTTATCAGTGGTTTGTTAGAATAATAAGCAATTTGAATTCAAAATAAATTCAGAGTCGGGGCGGTAGCCGCAAAACAAAAGGGTGCCATTTTGAGGTAACGTTATTGGGAGCATCAAATGTCTCATGTTTAGGACAACGATCATCATGGGACGCCTTGCAAAACTGCTTCTGCAGTTAAGTTGAATGAAATTAGCACCTAATCAGAAGTATAAAACCCTATATTTACTTACCATGATGACGGATGGTTTTGGATTCGCTTCGAGGAGAACCAGACACAAATTTTACACTGCCTACCTCACTTGGGCATAGGCAGGGAAGAGGCCGCTTACGTCAAACGCGTATGGTTATATACTGGACGTCTGGCGTTGTTTGCGTGCTGACGTAAAGCGTCAGTAATAACAAGGAAGTTGCCTTCCCAAATGCCTTTCCCTTTTTTCCATGCTTGTTTTGTCCTGCTTTGTTGGCAAGTGCTAACTGAATTGAATTTTACCCTACAATGGTGTAGTGGTTACGATTTAATCAAATAAATAGACTACGGATTAACAGATTCGATTTCACTTCATGTTTTACGATAGTAAGTCTGACAAATAGTCCTACAACAACTCATTAATCAGTCCCTACATGTAGGCTAAAGGTAGGTTTTGTCACTACAAAGCTACAATTAATTCTTGAAGAATTTAAAATAATAATCCTATAGAACTAGGCCTTACACGAACTTACATTTTTCTTTTAATTGTCACAACTCAAAAGTATTGACAAATGAGGCCTACATAAACCACCCCATAACGCAGCCCAAGGGCCTCATGATGGCTCAGAGACTGGAACCTTGTGGCCCAGATGATTCTCCACACAGAAAAGCAAAACCTTCAGATCCCCCTTTTTTCACGCAGAGTTCTCTGTCATCGCTTTTCTGATAATAATTATTAATAATTATTCTGAAAAAAATCCATAATTATTAGTTGAGAGCTCTGCATAAAGCCATGATTGTTACTGTATAGCTGCCTATTTCAGTGTATCGAGTGGGCAAGTTCGAAATGCAAGTTCGAAATTCTCTTAAAGGTAGGCCTAGGCCTAGAAAAAGTTCCAGTTCCAGGATTTAGGAAATATCTGATAAAAGATGACAGAAGTTGTATTTCTCTACAAAACTGGCATTTTCCCTTGATCAACTTGCTGCCTGCTCCCTAAATACTGTGTAAAAAAAAGCCCGGTCTCTGGAGACAACACGGAACCCTGTAAACATCAAACAAAACAAACACTGATGGGCTATCGCCAGTGTTGAAGACAAGCACGGCAGACCCACTGTTAATTTGATATGGGACGACACCACCGAGCAGTAGTTGGGCTGAATACTTTGTTTCTCCCTCGGCCCGATGGGCTACAGCCAATGTTCGGTCCAAACGCGGCTCAAACACACTCAGTGAGATGAATAAAGCAGTGTGTGGGCCAGTACAGATCCGTGTACACAGCCAGCAGTCAGCCAACACTGGTAACATCAGCCAGCAGTATGTGGGCCACACCTGGGCCAGCATGAACAATAACAGTCATTTTACAGTGAGTGGGCCACACCTGGGCCAGCAGAAGCAATGAGAGTCATTTCACAGCATGTGGGCCTACACAAACATTAGTCCGTTATTTTTCAGTGGGCCACTTTTGGGCCGGGGACCAGGCCAGAATTGGGCCAACTGTCAGAGACCCTCATAAGTCAAGGCCAGTACTGGGCCACACAACCTTTGCTATGTGGGATAGTGCATCCCCTCACAAGGCCAACCCGTCATTTCACGAATTGGCAACCTTCAACGAAATGACATACTGCATCCTGCATTTGGGAATGTGAGAAAGTTAGCAACTTTGAGCTAGATGGGGGTGTGGAGGGCTGCGATGTCGTTTGCTTCTCGTGAGACACAGACCTCCATGTTGCTGTAATCTTGTTCACTTCCCATGTGTTACAATTTTTGTCTTCTTTTTTATATTCTCACTAGTCTGTTTTCATGAATTAAACACGAACGGAAATGATCGCTTCGGGGCAAACTGGATGAATTTGCGTTTTAAAACACAAAGGCTGCCGTAGCTGTTATGACTGCAATCTATTATCAACACTAGATGGGAGAAATTCTCACACATTGGATCTTTAATCAAGTAATTTTTAAATCAAGTAATAACATGTAATTTATTTAATTGTTCAGATTAATTAGGCCTAGTCTATTCTCAAATATTATACAATCAATATTTGTAGGCTATCAGAAAGTAGGCCATCAGGGAACATTTAAAGCCTCTGCTGTAATGATAGCATTGGCCAGAAGGTGGCAACAGCACACCTTATATTTTTTATAATAGGCTATTGGTTAGGTAAATAATATATTTTTGTGTAATATAATGTATTTTCTCTGTATGGGGTTATCTTTTGAAGTTTCATGTCTGTTTTAGGACATTTGCCCTAATTACGCCTTACTAAGAACATGAATAGAACTCTCTAGAACTTTGTACTGGGGGTTTGAGTAACTTAAAGACTGCACCATAAACTGACAACTGCTGTTAACAGTGGTAAAACAAAACACATAATCAAACAGAAACTTATGGAGCAGCATTATTGAATACATAGTTAGAATCCATGCTTCATTCACTAACAATATGCCTCAGACCACTGTTGCAAATGACAACAAGGAAATACGAGTCTGTCCATCATCAAGAGAGACTGCAGCTGAGGGAAAGCTACAGATGAACACTGATTTGTGAATTATAAACTTGCAGTTTCTACAGGAAAATAAATTTACTTCGCATGTATACTACATAACATTTAGACAGCCTCTGAAAATAATCAAACTTCACTCAGAATTTTTTTATGAACTTAGCCTCTTACCCTTTCAACATGCCACTAAGCAGTTCAACCTTATACAGAGACTATATCTTCAGAAAAGTTAAACACAGAGGACATTCTTTGGGAAAGAGGTGTAAATGTAACACCTTTAGCATTATGTATTGAAAAGAAAAGATGGGCTTGGACAAAAGGTACTCGGGTAGCCTACAAGAAAACCTCTGAGATACATTTTTGATCAACACTTTGGAGACCAACCAGACATGGTTTTGACACACTTTGGAGATTGGCCAGACACGATTTTGAGACAATTTGGAGACAGGCCAGAGCCACTTCAGACACTGCAAAAAATGTAAAGACCCTCCCAAATAACAGCCAGTCTTTATGAGGCATTAAACCTAAGGAGACACAAGAGTGGACACAGACCAAATATAATCTATAATATTGCCCCTGGTGCTTTTGGGTGCTCCTGTTGTAAAGCGCCTTGAGATGTTGCTTTGTAAAAGGCGCTGAACAAATCAAATTAGAATTGAATTGAATTGAATTGAATTTTGACCTCATTTTGCCTCTTGCTGCCCCCCAAACACACACACACACCACCACTGCCCCACACACATACAACACTCAGTAACAGGGATATGAGTCAATATAGTATAAGTAGTAAAGCTGTTATAGTCCCCCTGTAAGTAAACCATTAGGTTAAACTGAATAAGAGAGATCAGTGTATTGGCAAAAACTTGTAGCCTTCAACAATGATTTTGTAGACTATGGCAAAAAGTCCTAACATTTTTAGATTGCACATGTTCTAGATCAGACCTGTATGAAAAGCAGCCTGGCCAAAGTATTCTTATTCATACGGTGTGTAGCTCTAAAATGGTGCACCACCAGCACTGGGTGCTACTGCCCGTGGAGAAACACTAAAGGCCAGTTCAAACCAAAGATTCGCAACAGTCCTAGGCGGCTGCAGAGAGGAGTTGCGGTGGTGTGAATCAAAAGTTGCAAGGAGTTGCAAGCAGTTGCAAGCCGTCGCAAAAGATTCAACATGTCAAATCGCAGTTGCGGAGTTTTAGAACGTTGCAGCAAGTTGCTGGTTTTTAGAAGGTTGCAGGTCGTCTTGTTGCGGATCTTTGGTTTGAACTGGCCTTAAGAGAGTAAACAAGTAAAAACCTGCTGCATGTGCTGTTGTGTGTGTGCATGTTGCATTACCATTTCCATTGCCTGGGGTGACCAAGCCTGACTGTCTTGCTTAATCAGAGATTGAGTGTTGGGAGCAAAAATGAAGATCAGAACAGGTGGGCCCTTGCTGTATAGCATTTCCATCCACTGGCCTATAGATGGTGTAGGGGCAAATCGTGGCACTGAATTCATTGGGCATAGGGAATAGTGGGATGTCCCAACATTGCCACTATTGAACAGAGTATCATTCATTTTCATGACACGTCATCTTATGCCACTTATGTCGACACCCATAACAGGGTTATCATGACAGTTTCTATCTACAGAGACAGAATTGTGTGTTTTTTTTATTTATTTCTGGTTGTGTGGTTTTTGCAAGGGGAAAATTTGCATCAAATAAATTGATTGCACATTTAAACGTGCAGATTTGTCTGTACCATCTCCCATCTAGGCTTATTTCCAAAATGGCTGAAATCCCTGAAACTAATTTCACTACCGGCTGGAGGGCAAACAGAAGAACACTATTGAAGCCCTTTTGTGTCCCACTGTTTGCCATCATAAAGCCTTCTGTACTCAACCTAAGACTGTGCAGATGGCATCAGATAGACTATGATGTGGTTGTGATTCCAGTGAAAATGAATTAATAAATGCTGTTACAAACTTCAACTCAACTCAACTCAAAACCTCAACTCAACTTACTTTCTTTCTTTCTTTTTTGCCGTAAGCTCCTCTTATTCATGCATCAGGCAACTCATTTGTCATAACTCTTGGCCTGTGCTCTTCCCATACTGGTGAGTGGATTTGTTTAAAAGCTGAAGGAACCGGTGATTATACTCTCAGAGACATGCTTACTGATGAGGTACTAAATACAATTTCACACAAATATTATGTGATAGTGGCATAAAGCAAATTGTTGATTCTCTGGGTATGTGTATGGAAATTTAAACAAGCATTGTGCGTTCAAGCGTGGGAGGCCTTTTTGAAGTGTATTTTCAAAATTAATTTTGTTAGTACCATTCTTTCAAGGATTTATAGTCTACTCCATCCTTTAATACCACATATGAATGAAGAACCAGTCGAGTGAGGAAAAATCTGGAACAGGAGTTTTCTTTGAAAAAGGCCAGTACTCCAATACACCAACTGTATGGGTCATCATAAAGATCACATAAAAATCCACCGGCTGCTCTACCAAAACAAGCAAATAGTAAGGGCTTAATCTGCAGACTGGCGCTTTGATGAGATGACTGAATGATCTGGGATGGTGCTGGTGCTTGTTGCCAGCCAGGCAATACATCATTGACACAGGGGAGACAGCAATGGATGCATAACAATGACACACTGCAAAAACCTAATATTTCCCTACAAATAAACAGTTAAGGGATCTGTACAGGAACAGAGTGAAACTAGAATGCATTTCTGGAGAAAATGCCAAAGTGTGCTTGCTCCGACACACTGCGAAGGCGCCCCGGCAAGAGACGCGAACGCCCTGACATCCAGGTGCGAGTCGACATGCCAAAGATAAGATACAAGGCCCCTCCCCGTTCTGTGGTGTTGCACACTATTTCGTTTGGCTGACAGACTAGCAATATGGCAAATAAAATATTTATGTGATGGCCTTTGACACGGTCGGAATATCATCTGTGCCAAGTTTTGTGACGATCGGACCAAGTATGGAATCTAACATGGAACAAAAAGTTAAGTTTTTGACCATTTCTAATATGGCGGCTGAATTCCTACACTGACACAAGATATGAGGCCGCTTCCTGTTCGGTGGCATCACCTTCGATTTCATTCAGCTGTGACAAAACACATTTTGGAAACTTATAGTGCCATCTACTGTTGTTGCCAGTTGACACCATGCCTAATCTGGATGGTGTCCCAAGTCATCCCACTAAATTTGGTCTTGATATGTCAAAATGCAAAATGAGATATGAGCTCACCATTTGTTTAGCTGCTTTTTGATTGTGTGTGACGCGTGTGTGTGTAAGAGAGAGAGAAACACACAGAAAGTGAGACAAATGGACAGGCTAACATGGTATGGTTCATCATTGGGATGTA
>JASCQY010000002.1:15691949-15703621 GCA_030264315.1 Sardinella tawilis
ACACACACACACACACACGCACACACACACACGCACGCACGCACACACACACACACACACACACACACACACACACAGGGATCTACTCCTATATATAAATGTGTATAATACAGGCTTTAATTGTTCTCTAGAGTGACATACACACACACACACACACACACAGACACTCACAGACAGGCAACTGTTCCAGATGCACAGCACATGCATACATTGACAGACAGATACCCACATAGAGGATGGCAGCAGTGTGGGCCGGCACTGTGCCGCGTGTGGGCCGGCCTTGTGTGAGGCCGAAAGGAGAGACAGAGACCATAAGAAAGAATGAGGGAGAGAGGGAAAAAGAGAGAGAGAGAGAGAGAAGGAGATGGAAAGCAGGAGAGAGATGTAGAGCGAGGGAGAGAAAGAGACGGAGAGAAAGGCAGCGTCGGTGGCGTCTGTGGTCCTCTCGGCCCCCGAGCAGAGGCAGCGGCAGCGGCGTCCGCAGGGCTTCAGACGCCTGGAATTTCAAATCCACCTGCTCATCAGCCGGCCAGCCTGCCGCAAAGACTGAATAATTCAAGGCCGTGTTTGTGAGAGGAGAGAGAGGGGAGGGGGGGGGGGGGGGGAAGGAGTGGAGAGGGGGGGTAAAGGGGGCGGGAGAGGAGAAGGGGCCGCTGGAAGCCAATCGCCACCCATGGGGTGGGAGGCCTTGCAGCCGCCAGTGTGTGTGTGTGTGTAGTGGCAGTGGTGGTGATGGTGGGGTGTGTGTGTGTGTATGTGTGTGTGTGTGTGTGTGTGTGTGTGTGTCTCGTTAGAATTTGGCCCCCGGGTAGGTGCAGAGGCAAGGGCTGTGGAGAGGGTGGTCTAGGGGAAGGGGTGTGTGTGTGTGTATTTGTGTGTGTGTGTGTGTGTGTGTGTGTCTCAAACGAGATGGGGGAGCTAGGAACAGGAGTGCTGTTTCCATTTGAATGATAAGTGTACTGCATGATAAGTGAACACCTCCACAACAAGTGTGTTTGTGTGAGTGGAAAAAGCCAAATGCACGGGGACGGTGTGGGGATAGTGGCGGTGGGGTAGCAGTGGACGGTCCCTTGCAAAACTTTTGATGCATAACCACCAGCTCAGAGCACCTCACCTCATAAAAGTGTGTCCCATTCCCCCACTGCTTCTGTCGTATCCCTTAACAGCCATCAAATATGCATGGGAAATGATTGGCGTAGGTATACGGAGAATGGCTGTGTAATGTTTTAAGGGAGTGTCGGGGGTATGCTTAAAAAGCTTTTAGTTAATCTTGGGAGTGTACTGTACTGTATATGTGATCTGTCTGACAGGGAGCCAATGATCTTCTGAGGGGTGTTTTGCCAAAGGTTGATGGCTCTACGTGGAGTGTGTGTGTGTGTGTGTGTGGGGGGGGGGTGTCCTTCTTTGCTAAGCTGCCTTGATTCATCAGGCTGACAGTCAAGCGGTTGTGCGGGATCGCCGTGGCCCTAATGGGTCTGTATTTATGTGGCCAGAGTTAGCGCTGGTGGTGTGGTCTCCCTCAGCCCACTCTATGTGATGAATAGAGACCCTGGATCGTCTGAAATAATCAAAGCGGATTCTGAAATAATCAAAGCGGAGGTTAGAGATGTATGTGTGTGTGTGTGTGTGTGAGTGTGTGTGTGTCCAGTGTCATTCTAACTCCTTTGTGAAGTTAGACCATAATGGAGGCTTATGATAGTGGCAAAAGAAATGGAGTGTGTGTGTGTATGTATGTGTGTATGTGTGTATGTGTGTGTATATACTGTATGTGTGTGTGTGTGTATGTGTGTATGTGTGTAAGCGTTGTTCTAACTCTTCTGTGAAGTCGGCTCATAATGGAGGCTTATTATAGTGGCAAAAGCAATAGTGTACGTGTGTGTGTGTGTGTGTGTGTGTGTGTAGCAGAGGGCCAGCGCAGGGCCCATGGTGTGGTAGCATGCAGAGAGAGAGGCTGGCAGCGGGGCAGTGGGGGGTGTGGATGGGGTCAAGCTGGGTAGAGCTACACTAGTGTGGGGGGAGAGGGAGGGGCAGAGGGAGAGGGAGAGGGAGAGGGGGGCTCCTCTGGTGAGAGGCGGTAATGACAGAGGGGTGTAATGTACACAGCAAAGAGCTTCAGCACCAGAGTGAGTGCTCCTCAGGGACTTCAATCCCCTCGTACCCCTGGAGCAGCAATACCAAAATAGACCAAAAAAAAAAGAAGGAGAAGGAGTAAAAAAAAGAGAGAGAGAGAAAATAAAATAAATAAAAATGCATATGGCTAAGCACTGGCTCTCTGTGCTTGTTTGTCTCTTCCCTTCTTCCCTTCTTTCTTTCCTTCTATTTTTTCCCTCTCTCTCTCTTTCTCTTCTCTCTTTTTCTGTTTTGATTTCCTCTTCTGCTGGATTAGCCACATATTTAGTCAGCCGCGGCCTCCCTAGGGCTTTGCTTTTTAAGGTATTTAGCAGAGAGCTAGCCTTGCACTTTGCACCTCTCTCTTTAAAAAAAAAAAAAAAAAAGATAAATAAATAAAAAAAAGTGCACAGGGTGGAAAAAAATATATAAAAATAATAATAAAAAAACACGGCACTGAACACTAAAGCGATGCTCTTTGGGGTCATATTTTGATTTAGTAGCTATAGCTAGCGAACGAGGGCTTTTGAGTGCAAGGTGAAACGCGGTAGCTGTGTGTCTGCCACTCCTGCCTCTCCCTCTGCTTCTGCCTCTGCTTGTGCCGGGCGCCTGTGCAGAGGCACAGGGACGGCAGCTCTGCTGATACGGGGGACATGCGATGGGGCCGGCCATTGAGCGTCTGACAGGCATTGTGTAGCAGTTGGAGGGGGCCTGAATACACAACCCCCACACTGTAAAGGTCCAGTCGACAGGGGAAAAAAAACGGCAGGCGTCTCGGCGTGGCAGGGCCTTGTGCCGCTTGCGGTGAAAAATGGCAGCGAAATGAAATAATCCACCAATCTTGGCCATTAGTGCTACAACCTGGGTGGATGTGTGCTATTTGTATTATTTATTATTTTCTTACACACACTAACTCTCTCTCTCTCTCTCTCTCTGTCTCTCTCTCTGTTTCTCTCTCTCACACACACACACACACACACACACAAACACACAGCACAGGTTTGGGAAAGGGAAAAAAATGAATTATGAATGTTTCTTATTTTTAGTGTCTTTAGCCTATTTCTGGCTGTGGCTGGAGACAGGCCGTGTGTCTGTAGAATTGAGTCATGTGACCATGATCTGGGTTAGTTGGGAGATGGGAGTCGGGTGCCGGTAGACAGGGAATAAGAGAATGTGTGTGTGTGTGTGTGTGTGTTTGGTGTGTTCGGTGTGTGAGCTACTGTATGTGTGTTGTGTGTGCGCTGTGTGTGTGTGTGTGTGTGTGTGTGTGTGTGTGTGTGTGTGTGTGTGTATGTGTGTATGTCTCCCATCCCATCCCTCTTCTCTCGGGCCAACCGGAACCTGGCCTTGGTTGCGCTCCGGTTGAGGCAGTCGGTCTCGGGCCGGTCTCGGGCCGGGCTTGGTTGGTTCTGGGTTGGGCTGGGCTGGGCTTGGCTTGGCTGGCCCAGACACAAGTGTGGCTGCGGGGCGAGCGGAAATGAGAGCCTCTGCAAGGCCCACTTAGCGGCAGTGCCAATCCATCATGCCCGGTCCCTGAACAGGCACGCCCGACCGTGCAGGTGTGTGCCAGCGCCAGACTTACCACGGAGGTGAGAAAGTCTCCAGCAAGACAAATAATGGCGCCGGAACAGGCAAGGCCCCCTTCCAAAAGAAAGATAAAAAAAAAGCGGCAGAAATATTGGTCACCAAAATAACCACGTTGAAAAGCTACTTTTGAAAGCTACATTCCAGACACAGTCTGAAATGTTCCGGCAAGTATGGCATTGCAGACACAAATTTCTCATTCAGCGATGAAGGACATGTAAGGTCTCCCTTTTTGCCCCCCAAGCATCTAAAATATTTCAGATGGATTTTAATAAAACTATCAAAACGCAAGGCTGACATAATTCAACATGATTTTTGGAATGCTTTTAGACATGTGGGAAATACTTCATTCAAACAAGATCAGAAACTGGTGATTCTTGTGTAAAGTAATATTTTTAAGCAAAAGCCCTAACAGCAGTAACTCACTATTGTCCTTCAAATCAGAAAATATTATACAGCGAATCATATAATTAAGATATAATTTGAATATTGTCCAACCAAATGACAGCCTTAAGAATAAAATTGGTCTGTGAAAAGATAATAATGAAATGACAGAGAGTTTCTTCACTGTCAGTACCACAACTTCATAAAGAGAAAGTGATTCCAGCCAAATTCAGAATAAAACATTCTGTCACTAAAGGGCATTTCATATGCGGCCGCCACACCACCACCGCCGCCACAATACATTTCCCTACATCATAAATACTTTACCCAGTATTACAAAAATGTTTCAAATCTTCCCCTCGTTATCCCCACATGTCCGTGTCCTGAGTGATGTGGTCGAGCTGACTGCTGTTGCTCTGTTAGGAGAGGGACACAGAGAGCCTCGGGCTGCCCAATCCGCTGCAGTCTGTCTTAGCCCGAGAGACAGTGAGTCACGGACACTAGCATTTCATTAACGTTCTGTTCATGTTGTTCTTCTTCTGTCTAATTTATGCTTTTGTGTGTGTGTGTGTGTGTGTGTGTGTGTGTGTGTGTGTGTGTCCATGTGTGGGTGTCTGTGTGTGTGCGTGTGCATGCATTTTATTTATAAAAATCATATTATTTTATTTTTTTCCACTGTTCATTTTTTTATGTCAATATTTTGAAGTCACACAAGTAAAGCTTTAAAGTTAATTAAAAACCAGAATGCAGAGAAATAAAGAGATAGAGTACGCACAAGTTAAACAGAGAGAGAGAGTGAGAGTGGGGGAGAAAGAGACAGAGAGAGAAAAAATAGAGTGAGAGAGAGAGAGAGAGAAATGAGAGAGCGAGAGGACACAGGGTCATGTAGACAGCTTGAAGCCATACTTTCAGCAGGGTGTAGAAACAGTGGTCCATGTTAAAACAGCCTCCCCCCTGGGCGACAGATCCCACTGCCCACCCAGCCTGTGCCGGCGCCTGCACCCGTGCGGTTACCACTGCGGCTGCTGCTGCCGCGGCTGCTGCTGCCCCGGCCCTGCGTCTCATTTGGAAGGCAGATCTGTCGGAGGCCACAGAAGGTGGGGGCACAACAGAACATTTGTCAGCAGAAATTGGGACTGATTCGCCACGATAAACTATTCGCAGCGGGACTGGCAGCGAGGTTTGATTGACGGGAGGGCCTGACAGGGGACCGCCTGTGGCCCCCACCCCCCCCACACACACACACACACACACACACACACACACACTCACAGGCACATACCTTACTGCCGTCTTTTTTCTCCACCACAAAGACGTCACTCCACACCTGGATGCCGGTGGTCTCGCGCTCACAGCCCCCCCTCCAGGTGAAGCCCGTCAGGGGCTCATCATTCCCCCCGATCCACAAATGTGACGCAGACTGGCAGGGACACAGGGAGAGAGGGAGGGAGAGAGGGAGAGAGAGAGAGAGAGAAGGAGGGAGAGGAGGAGGAAGAAAAGGAAGGGAGAGGAGGAGAGAGGCAGGGACACAGGAAGAGGGGGAGGGAGAGAGGGAAGGAGAGAGAGAGGGAGGGAGAGAGGGAGAACAGGAGGGGGGCAGGGACACAGGGAGAGATGGAGGAAAGAGGGAGAGAAGGAACGAGGTAGGGACACAGGGAGAGAGGGAGCGAGGGAACAAGGTAGGGACACAGGGAGAGAGGGAGCGAGGGATAGAGATGGAGGAAGAAAAGGGAGAGAAGGGGAGAGGGAGGGAGAGAGCAAGGAAGATAAGGAGGGAGGGAGATAAAAGAGATAGGGAGGGTGTGATTCCATTTGATTTGATTTGATTTGATAATTTCTTATCTCTATGGCTTCATAATCTGCCATGGCATCAGTGTGTGTCAGCTTATGCTGCTGACAGGTCATGTCAACACAGACAGTTGAGTCGTACCTGTTACCTGTGTGTGTGTGAGAGAGAGTGTGTGTGTGAGAGAGTGGGTGAGTGTGTGTGTGTGAGTGAATGTGTGTGTGTGTGTGAGTGAGCGTGAGTCACCTGGTTGTACATGTAGCGGAGCATGAAGTCCAGCAGGAAGGATTTGCCCTTCCGGAAAGCTCCGGCGACGGACAGCACCACCACATTTAAATCGCGCACATGCTCCTGCATCAGGATCCGCTCCAGTGCGGCGGCATCGAGCTCAAAGCCGTGGTCATCCTCGTTGGCCACCACCACCTGCACAGGCCTAGCCCTCTCGGGCTCGGGCTCTGGTTCCGGTTCGGGTTCCGGCACGGGCTCAGGCTCCACCTCCACCTCCAGCGGGGCAAACTCCTCCTCCTCTGACACAACAAGCTCCGTCTTCTCATCATCATCCTCATCGATGAAGCCCTCCACTTCGGCTAGCGGGGCTGTGGCCACGGGACACGTCTTCATGTGAAAGACCTTGGGCAGCGGGGGCGGCGGGATCAGCATAGGGACGTCCTCCACACCAGTCATGACTGTCCAAAACAGAGCAGGACAAAGAGAGGGGGTATGAGGTCACTGTGGTGGCGTTGGTGCCGAATAGGAGTGTTTAAGCCAGTTGTTCCCAACCTGTTTTGGCCTGTGACCCCATTTTGACATCACAAATTTCTGGCGACCCCCTAGACATTTGTTGGGTTTCAAACTCTCGGCAAACAGGACATTACCATAAAGCAGACATTTTGGCTTTTCTTTGTTGTGATGCCACTGTCGTCATCACATTTGCTCTGTCTTTGGTCTCTGTTTCTATAGCTCTCTGTCTTTAGGTGCCAGGCGGCGAATAAATATTTCCATTTCGTTTTTTTCCCCTCAATATTTATGAACATGAAAGAACACAGTTGTTTATAATTGTATGTGGTGTGGTGTTGGTTATTTTATTTATTTCAGTCTCGACCCCAAGATTGAAAAACATTGGTTTAAGACAAGTCTTGGAAGGTGACATTGGCACAATCATTGGAGTTGCTGTAACTTCATTCCTTGTCGCCTAGTCTATACTTTATGCATGACGAGGTAATATGACTTTCTTCCTCTCATGTAGGCAACGCCACAATACAACATCTTGTCAGGTACGGAAATGCCTGGCATACCAGCCCAGTGCAGCACATCGCCCTGAGCTCCGCGAATCGCCCGTCGCCGAGTCTCTGCTGCTCGCCAGGCTCTTAGCGCTCGAGTCATGTTCTATTCCCGGCGCGAGAGGCTCTGCTAACCCCTGCACTTTATCCGCGAGCCGCGATAAGCCTGGATCCGTTAAGTCGCGAGTCTAAATATGGCAAATTTGGGTCCCGGCGGCGGAAAAAAACAATCTGATGTCCACTGTGGAGCGCGACTCAGGCGGCCGGCCAACTGACCTCCTGCTGGCCGCCTGTCAAACGGTCAAAACTAGTGCAGACCAGCGGAGCGCCAAGGACAAGAGAGGGAAGACATGTTCACTGCGAAGAAAACCCCGACTGCAGCACTCAAAGTCCAAACAAAACATCCTTTCGCTGAAAACCACATAGTTAAAGTCGAGATTTCACCATATTCTTAACCATGTGTTCACGGCATATGCAAATTGCCCGATTAAGGAAATAAGTGCACTATACGGGGCAAAGTGTGCGTGAAATATGGCACTGTGCTTCTTATTATCAATGCAACTTCTTAACCAGTTTGGAAGCTCAATCGCGGTGTTTGTGCAGACTCTGCCGCATCCACATGCGGACAGCCGACAACAACAAACCAGTCCATAACGGATCCAAGCCCTATTGTAACAGGAGAGGGAAGGCGTCCGTGTGACTTGGGTTCATGTGCGACTCGTTATCGTTGGCAAAATGAAAACGGCATGCTTCGCAAGTTTACCAAATGACACCCACCAAAATATGTCCATGGCTTTGGCACGTCACCGCACCGCTGGCCTATCACCAGAGCGCGGAGAAGCCGACCAAAGTAATCCCCACATAGGACCAAAACTCTTCTCAACCGCGCAAAGATCGCCGTTTTACGCCACCGAAAAACAAAACACAAGAAACGCCGACTACGCAAGAGGTAATGTGACTGGAAAGTATACTAGCTAGCTAAGAATAGCCCACTTATAAATACCCATGCCAGGCGAGCCGCGCACACTATGAACGGGCATAACGTTAATAAGACGGCTTGTGTACACAAAAGCCTAAACCGAACCGTTAACTTACAGCACTGACTTGAGCTCACTGCAAGCCGAACGATAATAGCAACCCGGACCCTATTCTGTGTCCACACTCCCAGGAGGAGAAAAGGCACCACGGTTCGCCTGATGGCCGAGTCAACGGGTCACGTCCATTACCTTCCCAACGCCAGGTGAGCTAAGGTTGCCCACACCGCACCGCCAGAATAGATTAAGCGCCAGCTGTAACTTTCACCAGTTCACCTAAGCATGACCAAAGTTATCAACGGCTATCATTTCTGCCATTAACTTCTGCGCAGGCATGCCGTAAACACAGTAGGCCATTACACTGCTAAGGACATCCGGTCGTTAAAAGAGTAAACTTTACCTTCAACCGATTGTCGACTTTTACGGCTCTTCGACGAGCGACTCCGATTCCTCAGCCCGCTGTCTTCCGCCATCTTGTCCAGTTTAAACTCTCCAGCGTGACGTTGCGCGCAGACCCGATTTCTCTCCTCGCCGCTTTTTTCACAAAGTTTCAGAGCGAGCGCCGACTGTCGGCGTGTCCGCGCGGTCCTAAAGCAAGCCGCGGCGGGCCGGCGATGCGTCTAAAACCTCCCGAGATCAGACATGATGGGAAAAGTTGTATGAAAATGGACCGGGACCTCTCCTCTGGAAGAACGCGTCTGTTCACAGCTGTTCAATCAGTGTGAAACAGGCGTCTCTTCTTCTCCTCTTCCCTGCTCTTCTCCCGCCATGCCTGTCTGACAGCTGCTGACTTGGCAGCGCGGGGCCCAAATAGCCAGGTCAAAATATCGGCTCAGCTGTCATCCACATCTTCACATGTGATCTTAACTGACACATCATTTAACACCACAATTAGATTAGGCCTCCGAGCCTAACCCACTGCGGCTCACTGCTATAGTGTTACACATCGCCAGAGGTGGTGAGGGTCTAATGGCAAGCATTCTAATTGAAGCAATTATTTATGTATTTGATAGAGATACAATAGGCTGTTAGGACCATATGTCAGAGATGGATATTGATATTGATATTGATTTAGGCCTAGCCTACTGTATGGCATGGATATCAGTTCTAACTTCACACACACACAGGCGCGCGCGCGCACACACACACACACACACACACACACACACACACACACTACGGGTCATGAGCAGATCTTCGCAACTAGGAAAACCTGCAGATCAGGCTTTACTCTTGCGGCCTATTCACTAAAAGTAAAAGTAAAAATGGAAACGGCTATTTCCCTCTAGAGAGGCCTGTAGGCTATATGATGTGTTGTGGTGGGAAGGATGGATGGTTAGTCCAGTAAGGGGATGAGGGAGAGAGAGAGGAAACCCAGTTACTAAAAATAAAGAGATGGAGGCCAGCGGAAGGACCCTCCGAGGAGCCGCTAATCTGGAGCTGAACTATTTATATCTCACACGTTCATCTTTACGCAGCCAGCACACACACACACACACACACACACACACATAGGCCTACACTTTCTCTCTCTGTACACAGTAAAATGTGGAGAACTGTTGATGCTGATCAATCAAATGCCTCCTTTGGCTAAAGTGGGCATAACTTTTGTTTTGAAATCAAGTGATCTCTAATTTATAGCAATCTCTGTATTATTGAATCAATAAATGAGGGTAAAACCAGAGACACTTAAAACTGGCTGAACCACAACATTGAAAAACTACAACATAATATTGTCGCATGCTGATGATGTCAAGATCACGCGCGGTCATGTGCATGTATCCGGAGTGTGTTGACAGTCGGATGTAGTTTTGAGGAAGAAAATGAGAAAGTTTGAGCCGTGAACAGTGCGATCTCTGATTCCCTCTGGTTGTCACTGGGAGCAGATGGTGGTGGTTTTCATTAGTGACTGGAAAGCGGAGTGATTATGATGACAGAGGTTACTAAAGAGGCGTACGGAGTTGCACCCGACCAGGGTCCTGTGGAAAAGTGGACTTTGAAGAATGCAGGTGTCTGTGTGGAGGTGATCTCGCTTGGCTGTATCATTAAGGCAATCAAGACCGTCGATCGGAATGGGCACTTCGACGATGTGGTACTTGGTTTTGATGACTTAGACAGTGAGTAACGTTAGAGATGGTCTTTTTCTGCGCTAAATTTAATGTTGCTTTGCACTCAGTAGCCTAGCCTATAGGCCTACTGAGCTACAGTAGTTTTGCACTTTCAGGAGTCTTACGGCCAATCCATATTTGGAGACTCTGAGAATGTGTGTGAGAGTTTATGCACTGTGTGTGTGCTATAGGCTACTGCACAGCTACAGTATAGTATAGTTTATGGGCTGCCATATGTGCCGTTGCCAGGTTACCTGTCAAACCCACGCTACTTTGGGGCCGTAGTGGGCAGGGTGGCCAACCGGACTGCCAAAGGCCGCTTCACCATAGACGGGCAGGAATATAAACTTGCCGTGAACAACGGGCCCAACGCTCTCCATGGAGGCTTACGAGGCTTTAACAAGGTACTCGCACACACACACACTCACTCACTCACTCACTCACACACACTTCAGAGGCATTGAGGTGCATAGGGATCAAAGTGTGTGTGTGTGTGTGTTTTTGCAGGCATTATGGACGAGTGAAATTGTGAACAATGGCGTCAAATTCAGCCACTGTAGCCCTGATGGGGATGAGGGTTACCCGGGCAACCTGCGTGCCTCTGTGACATACACTCTGGACAGAGAAACTCTGAGTGTGCATTACACCGCCCACACTGACAAAACTACGCCTGTCAACCTCACCAACCACTCCTACTTCAACCTGGCAGGACAGGTAAGACCACACCCACAGTCAGCTGAACACGGAGGACAGCTGACCTGGCACAGCTTGACCAACAGCCATGAACTCTGACCAACACAACTAGACCAACACTACAACACTACAAAACTACTCCTGCTAGACCAACACTACAACACTACAATACTACAACACTACAAAACTACTTCTGCTAGACCAACACTACAACACTACACTACTTCTGCTAGACCAACACTACAACACTACTTCTGCTAGACCAACACTACAACACTACAGCACTACAGCACTGCTTCTGCTAGACCAACACTACAACACTACTTCTGCTATCAGCTATTAACATTGACCAACACCACTAGACCAACACTATAACACTACTCCTGCAAACACCTACACAAGAAAACAATTTCATACACACACATACTCTCTCTTTCTCTCTCTCTCTCACACACACACACACACACACACACACATACTCTCTCTCTCTCTCTCACACACACAGTGATGTGTTCCATGTGTGTGCAGGACAAAGCTGATATCTATGACCATGGAGTGACTATCCCAGCCCAGGCTTATCTGCCAGTAGATGACACCATGATCCCCACAGGTACAACCTCCACTGTGTGTGTGTGTGTGTGTGTGTGTGTGTGTGTGTGTGTGTGTGTGTGTGTGTGTGTGTGTGTGTGTGTGT
>JASCQY010000002.1:15838827-15847145 GCA_030264315.1 Sardinella tawilis
CTCTTCTCTTCTCTTCTCTTCTCTTCTCTTCTCTTCTCTTCTCTTCTCTTCTCTCCTCTCCTCTCCTCTCTTCTCTTCTCTTCTCTCCTCTCTTCTCTTCTCTCCCCAGCAGACAGACCGACACACACAACAGCCAGCGAGAACCCAGCACAGGCGTCTCAAGCCCAGAGCTTATACAACTTGCTGATCTCTCTCAGTATTGCAGACACAGCTATATATATAACGTATGTAATTAAATGGATTAAATTCTACTGGCTAAGCATTCCGATCTCTCTGGCGGTTTATTAAAATCTTTCACTCTCTTTTTGTAGGGGGCATGGGGGTCTGTATGGCCTGCCTAGTTGCTGTTGTTGTTGTTATTGTTGTTGTTGTTGCTTTGCGGAAGCGCATTGTTTGCTCGCTGGCTTGTTGTATAATGTTCCCAACCCTTGTAAAGGCTGGGGGAAGGAGGGGGCAAATAGCTTGTTATTCCCAACTACGGCTCTTGGTGGGGAATGAGGAGAGATGTGTGCAGTAGCACACAGTCTATCTGTGGCCATCGCTCATATCGTGTCGGCCGTCCAAACGAGTGGAACGGGACGGCCTCCACACAGCCATGGCCCCGTCTGACTGCAAAGCTCCGTAATTTCCTTTCATAAACGTATCCATTCATCAGTATTTATTTGTTTATTGGAGTATTTTTTTTTTATCTGGTTGCTAATACTGTTGCTAATTTGCCCTTATCTCTGAGGCTGACAGCGGATTTCACATAAGAGCCGAGAGCGGACGGGGAGATGACCCTACTCAGAACCCCACCCCCACCCCTTTATCCTCAGCACCAATGAAACATGACTGACAGCCCGCTGTATGAGTAGTTGTCATAGCAACCAGTCCATCTCTCTCTCTCTCTCTCTCTCTCTCTCTCTCACTCTCTCTGTCTTTTTCACACACGCTGTGTCTCTGTCTGTCTGTCTGTCTGTCTGTCTGTCTGTCTCTCTCTCTTGCTCTTTCTTTCGGTCTTTACTGAGGCTGCTGCTCACATTCAGCTCAAAACAGACTGGATGCTGGAAGACTCACTGTTTGATTTCCCTACACCCTGCTTCCAGTACAGACACACACACACACACACACACACACACACACATACAGTATATACACAAAGACAAACACATACACATGCTTGTGTACTGTACATATGCGCTTACACACAAACACACGCACACGCAAGCATTCACGTACACACACATGAACACATACTATGAGCACACTGACACACAAACACACATATATAAACACAAGCTTTCATGTACACACACATACACACACACACACACACACACACCACCCTCCATCCCATTACACAAACACAGACACACAAACACACACAAGCACACATAAACACAAGTACTCATGTACAGTACACACACACACATACACACAAACACCACCCCCATCCCATTACACACACACACACACAGACACACACACACACACACACACACACACACACACACAGCTCTGTAGCCCCCTCCCCACACAGGCCAGGCCAGTGATTTACCAACTCCAGTGGCATGCCTCCTTCATCCATCCTGCCTTATCAGGAGCTACAGGCTCTTATGCAAGCGGCTGCATGGGCTGCATTTTTGAGAAAGCCACACTGGAAGGCAGCGTGGCAGCGGCGTATGAGATATATCCAATTGCTATTCACAGGCCTCCTTATCTGTTTCGCTGTCAAAAATAGCCACCCCTGGGATTTAATAAGGGCCGAACGGCTATAACTCTCAAATGTTTTAGTCGGCAATGAATAAGAATGATGCACATCTTTCACACATTCTTTTTTTTTTTTTTTAAAGGGTCACTTTTTTTCTTCCTTTTTTTAAGAGGAACCTTGAGCATTTTACATGGTAATGAAGCAAGAAGTAAACAGTGTCAGAATAATATTCAAATGCAGTACTTGATGAAGGATCCCCGCTCTGTGATGGGCAGAGAGAAAGGGAAGCCAAGCAATTAGTATTCCGGCTACTTTCTTTCAACTTGCAGCACGGCAGCTACTGTATGCAAGAATAACTCTGCAACAGTGACACAGTTCCAGGTAGCAGTTGTAAATGCCAATACAAAACCATTATCAACGCTTCACACTAACATTGCTGTTACCACATGGTGCCTCCGCATACAGGACAGTACAGTGGCACAAAAACCCTTGTGAGTAAGAAGGAATGAATTAAACTAAATTTAACTATTAATTAATAAACTTAATTAAACTGATGCTGCCATGCTGCCAAAGAAAACTGCTTCATGTCAAGGGCCTTAGCTTAACCACAGCTCAAGTCTATCACACTATAGGTTTTGTTTTTGAAGCTCCTAGTCCTAACCAGCCTGAACACCCACGTCTATAGAAGCCTTTTAGCCTATAGGAGCCTTTTAAGGAGATGATGAGCTGTCATGTCCAGTCTTATGCTATGTATTATTTATTTAAAGCATTCTATCAAAACACAACCATGCTTGACATACTCATGACTCACACTGCTGAAAAACATTCATGGAAAAAAAATGGTAACACTACACTAGGATGCATTTCTGCAAACCCAATGCCATTGTTTCCATGACCGCATCCAACACACAAGCATGGATTTAGGATACAGTATGTGTTAGCGAGCTGCTAATTAGCGTCCTCAGGCCTGAAGCGTTCTGATACAGAGTATTGGTTTATCCATGATAGGGTGCCATATTGCTTTATTCAGCTAAAGGCTGATTTCCTCGAGTGCGATCTATCAGGGGCTCGGACAGCTGCAACGTTGTGTTTTCAAAGAGCCTGAAATACTGTGCTTCTGTGGACGGCCCCATGAATATCTGAGAGCGCGCTGGAAATTCATATAGGTCAGCGGCATGCATTATGTCCTGCCAGTCAGACTCACGTCATCCACTCCAGCGTGCACAGAGCCATAGGCACGACCCGCTAAGAAACCATAAGCAGCATAAAAGAGGTCAGGAAAGCAGAATATACCAGTGGATGTGGATGAGTGAAGGACAGTGTGTGTGTGTATGTGTGTGTGAGAGAGAGAGAGATGGAGAGAGAGAAAAAGAGAGATAAAGAGGAAGTGAGAGAGAGAAAGAGAGAGGGAGAGAGAAAAAGAGAGAGAGAGGAAGGGAGAGAGAGAGGGAGAGAGTGCATAGATTTGCACATGAACACCAATACCCCACCTAAGAATTCATATCCCCCCTCGGGGGGGTTGAGGCCATCTTGGCCTTTTATTTTCCAGTTCAGGGCTTTCCCTTTTTTGCAGATAAATGCTCTCCAATCCACCATGACAGATGTCACAATGAATCGCTTCTATTTTGATACGTACCCTCTGATCCTGCCACAAACAATAAGGAGTGTGAGGCTGGGCCGCTCCATCCCTAGACAGTGCTCTGACACTCGTGATTATTTTAAAGGTGCATCATGGGACAGCATCGAGCAGCCGGGGCTGCGGAGGAGATGGGGGCATTGGAGGGGGGTGGGATGGGGTGGTTTGGGGGAGTGAGTGGGCGGGGGTTGGGTGGTGTGGGGTGGGGTGGCTGGGGGGGTAAGGCTTGTGGCCTGCTGCCATTTCTGGTCGCCAGCGTGGGTTAATATGAGCCGGGTCTGGGTCAGCTCTGTATGTGCGGACACACATATATACTGCAGGAAGGGAGAGAGGGAGGAGCTGTCAGCTAGCGCCAGAGCCGGGGAGTTTCAGCTGCGCCGGCAGCCAGGCACGAGAGAAGAATGTAGTCTTGGGTGCTTTTTTTAAAAAATATATATATATTCTGTCGCATGGCTTTAAGTCGGTGTAGTTTCTGTTAACATGACATTACTCAAAAGACACACACGCGTGGGTGTGTACACACACTCACTGACATACACACAGAGGGAGAACGAGAGAGACACCAGAACACACACATTCACACACACACACACACACACACACACACACACACACACACAGACTAGGAGACACACACAAACACCCATTAATGCAGCATATCAGGTCAAGGTAAGACCCACTTCCTTTGACATGGTTCAATACTACGCTTACTGAAAAGTCAGCATTCCCCAGGCAGCCTGAACAGTGCTATTGTTCACCGAAGAGCGCTGAAATATTTCTTTGCCTATACTGAAACTACTGGATCAGCAGCAATTAAGCATAGTCTGAGGGGAGGAAAAAAGATTGAAAAATAAATAGCCTGCATTCAGTAAAATTGTAGGTCAGCAGTAGCGGAGTTGCAGGAACGCCCTAAAGGCTGTGCTGCGTTTGGGCTGTGTGCGTGGTGTGTGTGTGTGTATATGTGTGTGTGTGTGTGTGTGTGTGTGTTTGGTGTGTGTGCGGTGCGTGTGCGTAGATCTGAGAGACCACTGCTTTTCATCAGCCTCGTTTGCCTCTCTCTCCGTTACCTAAGGGGGAGGTTTGGGGGGTGAGGGGTGGGGGGGGGGGGTTAGTGGGAGGACCCAAGTGTGGCGTCTCACTCACACAACCCCAGGCCTTCCTTAGGCCAGAGTACAGAAGCAGCAGCAGCAGCAGCAGCAAAGACAGAGGCAGAGGCAGCAAAGCCAATTATCTTAGAAATGAAAATGAGCAGACTTGGCTTGGGAACAACGCTCCCTGACTCAAGTCCAAGAGCTAAATGGGGCAGGCAAATACAGTTGCCATTTCCATGTACCGGCCACAGAACACCGAGTACTACTTTCGCTTGAGAGGCTGTGTGGTGGTGGCTCTGTAATAGGATGCTCGGCGATTGGTCTGGTCTGATTGTGCTAAGCAGACGTGTGTGTGTGTGTGTGTGTGTGTGTGTGTGTGTGTGTGTGTGTGTGTGTGTATGTGTGTGTGTGTCTGTGTGTGTTGACCCAGGGAACAAGTTCATTACATATCTGTTTCTGTTTTCTTTTGTTCCAGAAGACAGGAAGCTCTTCGTGGGGATGTTGAACAAGCAGCAGACTGAGGAGGACGTGTACCGTCTCTTTGAGCCCTACGGAGTCATTGAGGAGTGCACAGTGTTGAGAGGCCCTGACGGAAACAGTAAAGGTGGGTTGAGAGGTTCCGCTTACACGGTGTGTATAGGCTCTGAGGGTCCGGTCTCCGTGGAAAATCAGAGATGTCTCGTATTTTACATAAATAAATAAAAACAGAGCATAAATGAAGTACAAAAGGTAACACATTATTTGCAGGTGTCTTTATAAGAATGACATGAGCCTGTCATTACTGTAACATTACAAAACATATCATAAACATTATTACTTCATTAAGGTTTATGACTGTTATCAGTAAGTATCATTCGTTTTTTGTAATGTCTGCACCCAAAACAGTGTTAACTTGACATTACTACTTTAAAACCAAATTACACTTAATGTCAACAATTATAAACATTAAAGAAAGTGTCACACTTATATAGACACCTTAAAATAAAAACTTACCACACAAAACACTGAGGGTTCTTACACTAAGTTTTTTTTTTTTTTTTTTTTTTTTTTGATGAAACAAGGGGCCCATATTTTTTGCATATTCTTAGGACTGGATTGAATTAAAGCAGACAGAATACTGGAGGGTGCACAGAGAGGGAAAGTCTGTGCCAAGGCCAAATGGCTGCCTTGCAGTGTTAATGAAAGTGAGAAATAATTCTGGGATGTGCCAGTGGTTCCAATCTGCTCCAAAATGGACAGGGTTCTTCTTTGGCCCATAATACACACACACACTCTTCAACCAAGTTTCATGAAAATCAGGCCAATAGTTTTTGCATAATCTCACTGTACTGACAAACAAACTGAAAGACAAAGAAACAAAATAAACCAAGCTGAAAACAACCTCACTGCCGCTCTCCAGGTAATATGTCACCGACTCTTGAGTGCTTTGAATGGGACAGTGGATGCACAGTGGTTAAGGAGTCCGGCTGGAATGTTACTGGTCTAAAAATGGTGGCATCAAATCTCAGCTGCCATTATTGTGCAATACACTTAACACTGAGTCACCCTAGAAGAAACTGTCCATGAAGTAATTGACAAATATAAGTCACTTTGATCAAATAAATAAATAATTATCCTATTTTATAACACACACACACACACACACACACACACACACACACACACACACACACACACTCACAAGCACAGACAGAGAGTTATTACTCGGCTCCTGTGGCTGCAGCATAACAAAGTGCAAGATGGACTTATCAGAAACTCAGCACTGTGCCACTGCTACCAGTGCAACAGAATAAGACCCCAATATGCACAGACATGCAGTGGTCCACAGAGGGACGAGTGCATCTCTCCAGCCAGTGCTCCCGGAGCCTGTTTGTGAAATTATTCACACACACACACACACACACACACACACAGTAGTGCATCACTCCAGCCAGTTCTTACAGAGCCTGTTTGTGAAATTATTCCTGGGGCGGAGGGACTGGCTCTGGATTCGCCCTCAAATGAAATCCACGAGTAAAACATTTCTATGTCAAAACAATTCAGACATCTTCAGCTGTCATGATGAAGCAAGAGGCAGAGGAAGCTCCAGGTTCTGTCGGATAGTTCTCTAGTGTATCGTCATGTTATGTCTTCACTGATCTCCCCCCCCCCCCCTCCCATCTCCATCCCCACTCCCCCTCTCCCCAAAACAAATCAGACACTCTTAAGATGCATAAAAAATCCAGACATGTGCATTAGGAAGATTAAATCACTTGACGACGGAACAGTTCAGAACTTTCTTGATCGCATTTTACACAGGTTCCGAACTGAAACGCGCGCGTTAAGTTGATTTGTGTTTGACTTTCTCTGTGAGAAATATTTTGACGAACAAGTGCATAATGACTGTGAACAGCATCAATGCTTGCACGTTTTACGTGTAATATGTACAGACAGACATGTGGTGCTAAATAGTGTGGTTTTTCTGCTCCATCGGTGCAATCTGCACAAGAGCCTACAGGGCCGGGAGCCTGGAGCCTGGGGTGGAACAGCCTGCTGTGCAGGGGAGGGCGGGCGGGGGGTAGTCTCGCCTCGCCTCGCCTCCCCCGCCATATTTTGACGAGCTTCTCCTCACATTGTTTAATAATGGCACCCTGTGTGTGTGTGTGTGTGTGTTTCAGGCTGTGCCTTTGTAAAGTTCTCCACACACGCCGAAGCTCAGTCTGCAATCAGCGCCCTGCATGGAAGCCAGACCATGCCCGTGAGTACCCTTCACTTTGTCTGGACACGCCCAGCTTCACATGCAAAACACACAAACAAACAAACATCTCACCCCCTACCTCTCTCCATCTCCTTCTTTCTCTCCCTCCTTTCTCTCTTTTCTTTCGTCTTTCATTCTTTCACTCACTTCTCCCTCCCTCTCTCTCTCTTGCTCTTTGTCCCTTTCCCTCTCCTCAGCTGAAGTCACAGCACACACAAACACTGGGAACAACAACATCTTTATTGATGTCTGTGTAATAATTAGGGTGTCCACATAAGAGTGACATGAGCCTGTCAAAAATATGACATGACGTGTATCATGAACATTAATGACACTTTTTTTTGTAATGTTTAATTTACACAAAAACCATATGACGCTTAATAAAAGTGTTAAAAGTGTTAACTTACCGGTTTTATAATAATATCACCAAAGTCAATATATTCTCCTATGTAAACAAAGCCACAGTCCAAGACAAACAGGTCCAAACAGCCATCCATATATTCATCCAGGGCGATGCCATCCTGGAGCTGTATGCAGCGTTTTGTATGGCATGCATGCTCCCAGCCTGTTTATTGTACGGAGTGGCGGCTTGAATAGGTGGGTTTCTATATGAAGTCACTTTGTGGTTGCTTCTGCAAGGCCCCCTTTTGCCTTAGCCAGTGTGCGGGTCCACAAAGCTGCCTCATTGTGCATCGCACGGCTGACTCATGCCGACCCCAGAAGCAGGGCAGAGCACATTATTCAGAGGTTTGAAGTGCCCTCTGCATTCAGACTCCCTTTTGTCTGGCTGCGTCCTGCAGCACAGAGACCGAGAGAGAGAGAGAGAGAGAGAGAGAGAGAGAGGAAGAGGAAGAAAAAGAGGCAGATGGAAAGAAAGACATGGGAAGAAAGAGATGCAAAGAGAGAGAGAGAGAGAGAGAGAGAGAGAGAGGAAAAGAAGACGAAATGCAAAGAGAGTAAAGAAGAAAGTGTGCTGCACATTGAATGAGAAAAAAGATGAAATAGATGAAGAAAAGAGAGAGAGATAGAGATAAAGAGAGGGAGAGAGAGAAGAGAGAGAGGAAGGGGAGAGCCTGTAAACCCTCAGATGTATGTGTGTGTGTGTGTGTGTGTGTGTGTGTGTGTGTGTGTGTGTGTGTGTGTGTGTGTGTGTGTGTGTGAGTG
>JASCQY010000002.1:15875183-15887028 GCA_030264315.1 Sardinella tawilis
TCCGTGCGTGCGTCTCGGAGCCGGCAGGGAGAGGCGAGGCGCTGGCCAACCCCGGGCACTGTGAGAAAGTCTCCCACTGGTCACAGCAGCCCGCCACCTTTCAAGCACATCAACTTTTAATGGGGACCATCAGTTTACGGGGACCTGGGAGTGGAGTCACGGCATAATTAGGATAATGCTAATATTGATCAGATAGGGAGCCGCTCGGCAGGGCGAGAGATGCACAATCAATTACACATTGGCATTTCCAATTAATTGACTGACTGACGGAGTTCTCTCTCCACACACACACACACACGCACACCACATTCTCAGTGTAGATAAGTAATTCCACCCTGCAGTGTTTTGAAACCTGCTGTTTTGTTGCATTTTGTTTGGATGCCTTTTAAATGCATCACTTCCAAAAATTATGCATTGCAGTTATTTAGTTAAATTATGCCAATGACATACGGTACATAAAAAAAGCTATTGGTCTTCTTTTCTTATGGCATATATCAGTGAATATGGTGACCCATACATTGATTATGATAGCACACTGAAGGTCACTATGAGGGAGATTTCATACAAAATCCCCCAGAGACTGCACAAGACAGACACAGGATGTAAACAAAGGCATATGACTAACAAATTCAGGACTAAAGGCTGATATACTGGCAGACATTCTTTGCAATATTGCTGGGCAATTCTAAAGAGAACAGACAGCGGCTGCCCTTGCTTAAAACGTGTATATCACAAAACTAGGTAGGCCTGCTAGATGCCTCTTATTTTAGTCGATTGGCTTTTGATGGCAACACCGGCCTACAACATTGCCCAGAATATTACCAGTTCTATCACCCGGACTGATGAGTTCAAATGGGGAATGAAGGGCTGCAGATGAAGAAATCAGACCTTCATTTGTACCAGGGTACAGACGGAGACAAACTATCAAGGGACAAAGGACATTGAAAGTGTCCTCATTTACAAAACAGTCCTGCTACATTAAAAAGCTGACAGATGCCTTCATTAAGTCAATAGATACGTGCAGAGCTCAAAATGTGTGTGTGTGTGTGTGTGTGTGTGTGTGTGTGTATACTTGTGTGTGTGTGTGTGTGTGTGTCACGGGTGAAGTCCACAGGAAGATTCTGATTCAGGCCATTTCCCCGCTCTCTATTTTTGTTCTTACCCGATGGCCATCGTCTCATTGCTCATTGGGAGGGGAGCGGACTGGGGTGGGGTGGAGAGGAGAGGCATCCCTCCACCACCTCCAGCAGGTGTCAGGGCCGCTCATCCACACCGCAGGCACATCCCTCAACACCACCATGTCCATGACATTTCACATTTCACGTCGCACACCCCTGCAAACATGTCATGCAGCGCTGCAAAACACTATTCAGATTCCCTGCTTTACAAATGACTGTGAATTACAGAGAGGGGGGGGGGGAATGAACCAATACCCCAAAGTGACCGTGAAATACCACCGTTTTGGCATTGACAAACACTACATATTGCCATTGCGACATAGATAAGGTAAGAGCTTACACAAATGTGAAAATTGAGCTTCCTTGGTCACGGGCAGTGTCTATACAGAGCCATGTAGAAGTCTGTACATTTCGAGAGATGGGAAACATCAATATTTAAGACTCACTGAATTTATTAGACTTGAGTTTTATTTCCCATACGACCTCATTTTTCCACTTGTGTCTCGTCTCAGAAAAATAAGACAGTCTCACGTACACATAGCCAGGCGCGCGTGCACACACACACACACACACACACACACACACATACTCACACACACCCTTTGGGCATGAGGGCCCTAATAACAATGTGCACAAAAGCTCCTTTAAGAAATTCTACATGTGAGACTTAAATTATTAAAATCAAATTAAATTTGGCCCTCTCGTAACAGCAGGGGTAATACAAATTAAAAATGGCAAGTACGTCTGAAGTTTAATAGCTTTGAAAGATGAAATAATTTCACCCTGGAAAGAAATAGCATGCCATGTTGTCTATGGGGATGACGTCTGTTTATATCAATCAACGACCAGTTTACAGGTGCTGCCACCATTCACTATGAAAGAATCCCTGAGCATCATTTTGCAAAACATCGGGCCATGCTTATCACCTGAAATCATTTTAGCCATGATCATTGTTTTTACTCTCCATCTTTTTCAAATTATTTTCTTAATCCATGATGCCCACTCAATCTCTGAGCATGCTCAGTAAAGGGGGGGCGGGCGGGGGGTGGGAAGGGAATTAAAAGTGTAACAATGGTACTACTCGTATTAACAATATGATTCTTTAACTATGGTTTGTATGCTAAGGAAAGTAGCTTATTATAGATATGAAATCTGTATATTAAGGGAAATCAGCACAGGGACCTTTTGGATTTGAAGGGTGGGCTTTGATGGGAGGGCAAGGGAGGGTGGGGTGGGTTTGCTTTATAAGATCATGGTAAATTTCTGGCTTCTCGGCACAAGGAAAAACAAAAACAGTATATATATCGAGAGTATTTGAATCTGTTGTCAAAACGAAGAGCTTATGTGAGTGAGGTGGGCATTTCAGTGTTAATTCGGGGAGGGAAGATGCTGTTTACATTTCTTTCTTTCTTTTTTTTTAAAGAGGAGAGCGCCATCTGTCTGCGGGATGGGCTTAGTACAGCATGGTGAACTGAAGTGACGAGCAGTACCTTTTTTTATGAATAAAGAGAAGATGTGTTCTGTAATCGCCTGAGAAACCAAACATTTTTCTCCTGTTGAATATTTCTCAAATACTTGCTGCTTACATTATTTCATATTGATGACAATGATTTAATTATTTGCCAATAATGTATTTGAGCATTTATTTATTTATTATTTTGTATTTATTTGTCTTAAGTATTTATTTATTTATGTATGTATTTATTTATTTAACTTATTTGGTTGATCTCTCTTGCTTTACTCATCTGTTATGTTTGAGAAAATAATATGTACGCATCAAAAAGAAATGCTTACTGGGCTTTTCTCTTTCTCTCCTTTTTTTCAATTTTACAATAAAAATACAAAGTGCATATTATACAGCTCCTCTTTGCTCCACGTCATGCATACATTCCCGCAGTACTAGATGACCGTGTACTGGCATTTTAACATTTTAATGCTTACTTCAAACACACAGACATTTATCAAAACAAAGCGTTTATGAGAAAACTGTCAAGTAAATGAAGGTTAGATAGAGATAGGACCAATTTTCATGGCTGCCATAAGAGATTTGTCAATTTATGAATCAATTTCTCCAACATTATCTACCTACACTTGAATTACCAATGTGAATGAATTGTGTTATAAAAATAAACTTGCCTTGCCTTGCCTTACACCTTGATCTGCAACAGTATATGACAGCAGGTTATTGATGGGCACATCATCCTTTGGTGTGGTAAATGCCTGAAGGAGGCAACTGTGTTGAGATTGTGTGTGATGAGAGCGTTGTGCAGTGGGGGATGTGGGTGGGGTGTGTGTGTGTGTGGGGGGGGGGGGGGTTCGTCCAGCTCGAAGGGAGGAAGGGAGAGAGAGGGCTAAAAAAGTAGAACCACTGGCTCATGAAATAAATTGGCCCAATTACAATAAAGTGTGGCTCTTGGTCAGTGTGCAAGCCCGGCAGTTCATCTTTATTACAATCAGTTAATGAAAATCAATCCTCCCCCTGATAAACTCTTATCTGCAAGGCCTCAGTGCGCCCCGCATTGGGATGATAATAAATTAGGCTAATATTGCCTTTGATGAGGGAGTGAATTGCAAATTATTGTAACTTTCCAAGATTTATGATGTAGATGCCTAATATCCGCACACGTTTTTTTGTTTTTTTTTCCCAGAGTCTCGGGGTGTGGGGGAGCCATTTGTAAAAAAGTTTAGTGACATCGTCACATTAACAAATTTATACACTCGGCCAGTCAGGTGTCCTCGGCAACCCCCTCTCCTGCAGTGTTTAAGTAGGAAGTGTCCTGATATCATTTTTTTTTTTCAGATAACGCCAAAACGATGAGCTCAGTCAATCCACCAGGGAATGTCACCTAATTGGGGGCAAGTAGCCATTAATTTTGCTGTGAGTGTACAAGGTATAAATATAGTGCTTAGAGACAGAAGACTGCAGACTTGGAATCTGCAGGGAGCACACATGCTGCTTTGGTTATGCATCAGGTGCCATAGCTCCTTTTTAGAACAAATAATTACATCATACCTTCATGGGATTCTCCTGTAGGACTATATAGGCTAACCAAACATGCCCTGTAGTTCTGATCTCACATCAGATACTTTAACAAGGGGGCACTAATGCCCATGTGCATTCACTGAGAGGCAGGGATGATCTTGATGCCGTCTTTTCTTTCAATTTTTGTTTTGCAAAAGAGCTTCATCAGAAGCACAGGTCTGCCGTCTGTGTGTGTGTGTAGGCTAATAATTAAATCAGTAGGTAAACAGACTTACTGTAGGTAGGCTACCAAGAAAAATACCATGAGTGAGACATTTAAAAATAAGACCATTACACTACAACACTGAGTGTCATTTTAGATTGGAAGTTTGATAGAGAATTCTTCTATTTTTGACACCAACTTTACGATAGATTTTTTTATTTTTTTTGTGTCAAATCAAGGTCACTGTCATACACATGTATTCCCAACCATAGATAGGGAATGGATGGATGAGTAAATGTTCCCCATTTCTATATCGGGCAAGGCATTAAAATCACATGCAGACTCACCTCAGCAACAACACCAGCATTTGAGGCTAAAGATGAATATGAATATGTGAATGGTAGCTCTAGCTGCACCACTACACCCAGCACACATTGGCTACATTTGTTTCAGAGGGGTGAGAAAATGGATCATTAGACAAGTGGTGATGTTAGGGACCATTTAAGGTCCATCCTGAATGAAAAAGAAGCTGAACTGGGTATTGGGGTTACCACCACTGTCTGCTGTGTGGTCTGTTTACAACCACAGAGATTCGAGACCTTGGTTTTATGTCTCATTCAGACTGCAGTGGTCGACTGCATGGCTGTGTACCCATCACTGCAGTGGGGCACTGGAGTCTGCTGGGCTCTCTCAGCAAAGCCAAGGCAAACTCCTCCAGCCAAGCTATACATTTTTGTTAATAAAAATCAGTTAATATTATCTACAATTTTCTGAGAAACCAGTGGGGTTACCCAAGTCCAATTAATCTCAGTTAGGGCATGGACCAGGTTATTATCACACAGTACTTTTTTTTTTTTTTTCTTGTGTTAAAAGCCTTGTCAGGAACGTTTTAAAACCATTTACTGTATGAACCTTTTTTTTTTCAAAATGTTTTTGTTTTTATGCTCTAGTCCTCCAGTTATTTAGATATAGCTAGCTAAAGACGATAAAAGATGTTTTTTTTTCTTAGCAATGAAGTGATTCAAAATAGTTAAGAATTTGTTATGGAATTTGAGGATGTTTTCTCAGCCTTAAGTGGATTGGTGGGATCAAGGACATGCATGGAGACAGCCATCAATCTAGCTATTAGCCATCAAGGAGAGGGCAGCGTCTGTACAGCTGATTTATCTTGCCAAATGCTCTATTAATATTAAATTAATTCCTCCTTAGTGAATATCAATCATTCAAGAGGACCCCTTAGAATCATTAGCAAAATAATTGTCCTTGTTTATGAGAGGAGGCAAAGAGTCGCTCATTGGCAATGAAGTTTCTCTCCTGATACAAAAGTGCTGTGGTGCACAAATAAAAGGGTCGTTGGAACATACTGTTGCTGACTAATTCACCAAACTTGTGAAAATACACTCCTCCTTGCCATTGCAATGATATTGTATTTGTGTTTGATTTATGGGTTTTTATACAAATAGTATAAAATACTAATGATAGCCTCTAACAGGCCCCTATCCCAATAGTTTGGTGATTACCATCTGCTACTTTCAGTGTCAATGATTAATTGACCAAGACACTCTATGCCCAATAGTCTGTGTAATGGCCAACTGGTTCAGCTTGTTTGTGGTAAAGTTACCATTACCAAATACTTGGATTCCATCGTCAGCTCAGCACAGCTCCACCAGTCATCATTGGAACTGATGAAAATCTCATGGAAGCCATTATTCATTTAGACATCATACTGCCTCCTGCTGGTCGGAATAACATCCTTCATGTCATTCCCGGCTCCTGTAATGGAGGGCAGTCGAGCCTCACAGGGGAATGTCCGCTACCCTGATGACGGCCAAGCAGACTCGATACAGACATGGCACACAGTAACCCAGTTAACCCAATAGAATTAGAAATCCTTAACAAAACAATAGAATGAAAAGATGAAAGTTCATTAATAAGTCTGAGGATAATAATGAATTATTTCAGAACCAACATGTCTTTATGAAAATATGACGCACCAATGCCTAAGTAAGCAAGGTTTTTCTTTTTTTAAGCACAAGACCACCACACTGTGTAAATACAAACTGGTCAAATGTTATGAATAGGTGTTCCTTTGTGTGTAAATATAATTTAAAAAGTGCCATATACTTTTTCTGAAGAGTCATGCCCAAAGAGAGGCAACCTATTAACTCTCTTTCACCGGCTGCTGAAGCAGCACCTCCTCAGTTACAACTCCATTTTCTCTCTCTCTCTCTCTCTCACACACACACACCTCACCATTCAGTGGACTAGCTGCCCACAAGAGAGTATTTTTTCTGGGCCATCCGAGACCTACCGGCTCATAAATGAATGCATTATCATGCTGGGGGTGCGCTTGATGTATAGCGTCTACAGTGGCCCATGAAAATAATAAGGGCTCTGGCGGTGGTGATGATTCCAATGGATCCTGGGGGTATTCCAACTATGTGGTTAAGTGGTCAACCTGGGTAAGTTAAGCTGGAGGTAGCAGTAAACCTCATAAAAAAAGTCCAATTTCTTCTTCACTGAAGTAAGCAGTTAATTCTATGAGGAGTTTACCACCTCCTCATGGTTACGGTGACCCAGGTTCGTCACTTAACCACCTACTTGGAAATACCCCTGATGTACTGAGATGGACAACCTAAAAAAATTCTATCAATATCATGGTCTACATACACATTTTATAACATTCCTCCCACTTTGGTGTAAAGAAGATGGACTTCATCACAAACAATGTGCCCACACTTTAATATGGAAGAGATTACAATGGAAAACATTAGTTCACATATAATATGTTTTTTTTTTTTTTTTAAGAAGCACTAGATCACATTGTACGTAACACACATCACAATTAAATCATCTATACACAGACAAATTTACACATTATAAACACATATATACACTCTTTCAATATATTATTTATATAAAGAATTTGATTTCTTTACCTTAAAACAATGAAGGAAGCAGCACAGCTAGGAGAGGGAGTGTTTTTTTTCCATTCGTTGCAGTGTAAACATCTTACTGTGTGTTCACACCAAGAGCGACTAAAGCTGTAAAATCGCTAGACGTTAGCTAGACTGTCGGCATAACAATAACAATATTTGCGTTCGCTCATGACGCTAAAATCTATCATGACGTGACCACTGCCCGTCATGCACCATAACCAATTTGTGTAAAGTTGAGCAGTTTTCAAACTTGTTTAATCGTTCTAGGCACCTAAACCTTGATGTTTGTTGCCTTTGTTGCTTTAACTAACAGAAATCAACTGCGTCTGTCACTGTTGTTGCTTTAGTGGCTCTTAGTGCGAACGTACAGTGATAGAAGTACCGGCATCATCAACCTCAGAATGCGTGATTATAGGTAGCATTTCCTAACAGTTGTTGGATCCCATAGTTCATATTCGCGACAAATATGCCATTTATATATATATATGGGGCTCAGAATGTTTACCATTAAGTGCATTATAATCTTCCAAAACAACAACTGACTGTGTGCAAATGCACACAGCTCTATCAATGTAGTGTACTAAGGACAAGAGTGGAAGAGAATAGCTATCTGAAGCACTGCGTGTTCATCTGCCTGCACTGCAGCTGTGGAGTGAAGGGTAACAGAGTGAAGTGTACCGTTTGTGTTGAAATTTTGCCATCTGTCCATGTTGGCCTTGAATCAAATCAACAACACACTCTCTGTGTTTAGCATAGCTTGCTAGCTGCCTTTACAGTCCCATGAAGCCATGATGCAATCGTTCTGTTCACATTCAGGCTAGTGTTTTTTGTTTTGTTTCGTTTTTCTAAGTGTATACAAGTCACACAGGAAGTTGGCAGATGGTAGCAATAAAAACGGTCCATGTGGTCCGACTTTAGACATGGTAATGTTTTCCCAAGCTCTTCTCCCAGACTGCAGCCAAGAGAGGAATTCTTCTCGTGAAGGTTATAAACTCACAACAGGAGTCCTGGTCCAAGGCAGAGATATCCACTCTCTCAAAGCATCCCATCCTCAAGCCGTCACCTCATCCACTTCCCCTCTCCTCCCCTTCCTCCCCGACACACACACACACACACACACACGCGCACACACACACACACATACACACACACTCTCCCTGGTCCATTTCACATAAGCAGCAATGCTGCCAAGAGCGTCAGTAGGAGGAGGGTATGTGTGGAGGCCTGGGTGGCCGCGGCCGAGCCCAGTGGACCCGAGCCGGAGCCTCCGGCACTGGGCAGCTCATTGGGTGTCCTGGGAGGGTTCTGCTTGAGTCTGCTGGGCGGCAGCGCCTTGAGGTCCTCCAGCGCGCCGAAGGCGGCCATGGAGAACTCGGGGTCGCCGGTGGTGAGCAGGTCGAAGACGCACGACTGGAAGTAGACGTCCTCCACCTGCAGCGTCTCGCGGCACTTGGTGGTGGCGAGCTCCACGCTGTAGGCCTGCTGGGGCGGCGGAGGCAGGCCCTTGGGGGGACCCTTCTGCTGGCGGTGCAGCGTGTGCTCCTGGATGAGCTCGTTGCGCGGGCAGCCGTGCAGGCAGAGCTGCAGGCCACCGCTCTCCTCGGCTGGCTCCAGCGTGTCCTCGGGCATGCGGATGGCGAAGGTCAGGTAGCGGCCGACGCGCCGCACGATGATGGATGCGCCGATGTGCCGCGCCTGTAGCCGAACTTGACGGCCGCCGGGGCCGCTGTTGTGCTCGGAGATCCACAGGCTGCCCGCCTCGGCGCTCCCGCCACTGCCCGCGCGGCCGCTGCCACGCGTGCCATCCTGGAAGGCTGAGGGAAGATCCTCAGTAGTGGCCTGGTACACCTTCTGCTCTGTGCAGCCAGGGTATGCCTTAAAGATCACCGTTATCTGAGGGAGAATGGAAGAGATTCTGTCAGTTAGAATTCACTGTGCCCTTTTCAGTTGACAGAGACAGAACAGGTACAACACAATACTGCTATTCCCTCCTGCAAGACACAAAAAGAAAAAGAAGAAGAAGAAAAAGAAATCCAGGCAAGCCTCAAAGAATTCATTTAAGTCATCCAGGTATAAACCTTTGACCCTTTTATCTCTGTATTTTGTTATCATCTATTTTGCTTGCCTCAGCTGTAGAGCACTTTGGATCAACTCTTCTGCTTCTCAAATGTGGGACACAAATAAAGTGACACGATTGATATGCGCAGACTATGGTGAGCCCATCTGTCCCGTCTCTTCTGCACTGAGGAACTGCTCTAGACTGCCCTAGACTCAAACTGCGACACTGGGCCTATGGGACGACTGGTCAAACAAAAAGACCTTCACCTATTAATGCAGAATAATCCACACACTACCCCCCCCCCCCCCGCCCCCATGTCTCAACCTCCCCCCATGTGCTTTTTTCCATCAACCTTGGGGAAAGCTTACACTAACCTAAGCCTAAACCTGAAAGGTCCTCATATCAAAGCTCACTCTGCCAGACACTTGCCAGACTTGTCCACTGAGACAGTACATCTGCAACAGACTGTCCACTTCGGGCTCACCACCCCAGCATGTACACATGGATATATTGATGGATGGCGAGGGGTCAGAGAAAAAGACACTCGAGCAAAGGCACAGACTGTAGTCCATCAATGAGATCACAGGGCAGATGCACTCATGTGAAGGGGGGTGGGGATCCCATTTATCAACCAGTCCAACACAGATAAACAACAACAAGAACAAGAACAAACAACTTCCCTTACAATACACACTACCCCAGCCTTAAGACATGATCAGTGATTATAGTCATGTTAACAAGGGGATTGTGTGTGCATAACGATTGTTTTGCAGCGACCATCCTGGAGTGGCCAAGATACACTATGCATTTTAAAGCAGACATGTACAGGTTGACAACATAATGGAACACTACCATCTGAGTGGATGTGTGCAGTTTGTGTCTGTGTAAAACAGCAGGGTGGGCATTTGTGGAAACAAGTCGAGGATTTGTCACTGGTCAGCAGGGGGAGGTATCGAGCTCACCTTGCTGGTCGCCGTGGCGCTGGAGCCCTGCACCACGGGCACGTTCGTCACTTGTACAGACAGGTAGCGGTTGTCGATGAGCGGCCAGGCCCCCTCCACCTTGCAAGTCTGGAACTCGTCGCGGAAGGTGCGCAGGTGCGGGTCGCCGAACAGGCCGCAGTGGGCGTACTTCTTGTGCTGCCCACCGGCGGCGCCAGCGGCCTGGGACAACGCGCGGCTCTCGTAGTCGCAGTGCTGCGAGGTGGTGGGGCGTGAGGTGCTGAGTGGCTTGACGGGCGACGTGGGCCCGTCACTCGAGCAGTTGTGCTGCGAGAAGAGCTCGCGGATGCTCAGCAGCGCCGCGTGGTAGGTGAGGTCGCCGTGGCAGCCCCGCGACGTCCGCCGCGTGCAGAGGGAGTAAGCACGCAGCGCCGTGCAGTAGTCCACGGCGTCAGGCGGCGCGCCGGCCTCGTCGGGCAGGCCACCAGAGGGCGACGTGGAGGCCACATACTCCGAGTTGCAGCGCTGGATCCGACACTGCTGGCAACATGCTGAAAGAGGGAGAGACAGAGCGGGCAGATGTTATGCATTTGTCATCACAAAAGCCACACGTCCAAGGAAAGAGTGAAACTCTCTCAACACGGAGTTTGCTTTTATGTCACTTGGTTTCAATTCCGTAGTGAATTCCTCTCCTCACAAGACAACTGAATGTTAAAAAAAATAATAATTCTTCTCGTCAGTCAATAATGAACACTATCAGAATATTTTTTTGACTATATGTGCAAACTTCGATTCAGATTTATGGACCAATAACTAGTGCACCAAATGTGCTCAAAATAAATTATTCAGCAGTGGTAAATGTTTTTTTTTTTTTTAGAATATCTCCTAATTTAAAGGTCTAAAATTTAAAAAATCACATTGACTTCATAGAGAGAATGTGAGGATTTGAGAAACAGGAAATGAACTTCTTGGAGTGGGTCTACAAGTACAAATATTTTACTCTGCACTTTTTTTGTGCCTGGCTACAATGTCCAAAGGCCAGAATCCATGGAGGCCAATACACATGTGCAAATTCTCATTTTGATGAGATGTAGGCCTTGCTTCCAGGCATGTGGCCGTGTGAAAACGAAAGTCAAGACAATTTCATCAATGCTGAGGTTTCTCTCTTCCCTCCAGAGCCATATGCTAACTTGGTACTGTAGCAGTTGGAAGTAACTTGGCAGTGGTTTACTTTTCAATCAACTGGCAATTTTGCTTCCTGAATTTAATTTTCTGGGGACATTTTAAACATGTGTCCAATATTCTTTTCCCCACACACATAAAAACACTGCAAAGAAAATCAACAAAGTCGCCCACTTTCCCAAAACAATTGAATACACCAAAGTAAACAGAGAATTTAAACAAAGGTAAGCAAGTACTACAGTGTTGTCACTGAGCCTGTGGATGTGCACAAAACAGCAGTAGCTTAAGGGGAAGATCACGCGAATGTTAACATCTAGAGTAAAAAATCAAACTTCATGTATCTCTGCAAAACCCATCTCGT
>JASCQY010000002.1:15902041-15914038 GCA_030264315.1 Sardinella tawilis
GGGGGGGGGGGGGGGCGGAGGGACTATTAAGGGGCCAGTCTGGATTTTAGGTTTGAGGGCAGGAAACTGTGCAAGGAGGAATTTGAGACCTTCGAACCTCTGCAGCTGTGTTCAGAGCTTTACCCCAACAATGTCTGGCTGAGCCGTACACATGCAGAGACCACCACCCTACCTCTGCAAAGCTCCAGCATTTTGTGACTGTACTCAAAGCTCTGAAGCAAAGCCAAAATTCTACTTTATCTTTTTCTCTTTTTTTGACTACACCCAGAGCGAAGAAGATGTCAGCTAAACATTTACTCAAATAAATTACTTCATAATATAAACCTTTCCAAACATACAAATCCTAGATATTGCAGCACTATCCCGCCATTGCCTTTCGGTTATGTGTTTATGGAACGTTTGCGAAACACCAGTTTATTTATCACATCAGCTCCAGGCAAGGGGAAGCAGAAGATGAACTAAAGTAGAATGTGATAATGCAGCCTATCACTCATGTGCGTGTGATGGGAAGGGACAATAGCAAAATTGCACATGTTGGCACGTGATAACAAGGATCTGTGAACCGCCGTGATGTCTAACTCCCTACTGGCCCTCCAGAATCCTCACATGAGGGATCAACCCAGAAGTGCTGTGTTGCCTTTTGAAGCCATAATCATTCGAGTCTGGGTCTGAGTGGGTGCCAAACACCGGGAAACTATCCCCCCGCATCTTTTATCTCCTGCATTTAAAGTTGCCAGATTGTGCAGCCCCTTTGAAATGTGCGCAGCGCTGTGCTGTGCTGTCATGGGCGTGCATTCATCTCCGTGGCTTTCAATTAGAAACCCGCGGCTGCTCTGCCGCTGTTGCGTCTGCTGAGGGAAGCGCCGAAGAATGCTCCGCCGGGACGCCGGCCAAAACGTCACCCACCCAGGGCAATCATTCCCTATCTGGTGCCTCCTTCCCACAGAGAGGGGTGCAGGAGGAGAAGTGGGGAGCATCTTCCCTCTGTGCTGCCCTGTGCTATGCTGTGCTGTGCTACACAAGGGGAGTGAATGTGACGCTCAGCAGAGGGGCTCTTTGTGCTCCAGATCACTACCAGATGGGCCCGGCGCGTCCGGACGCCAAACTGGAGCTGCATGCGTGCAATTTTCGGCAATTTGTCAGATTTCAGGGTTCACTCTGATACCGGCCGATAGACAAATAAAGTGCTCGCGAGGATAATTTGAAACATGCACGCCTTCACTCCCAGATCTCATCTTCAGAGAGTATCAGAGAGTGATATATACGCCCAGGGAGAGAGGAGTGTGCACATTCAGAACTGATTGACCACCCACTTGCAGCACACAGACAGACAGACATGTGATTCAGCATTACTCCATAATCTGAAACTCAGTCAAAATGCCCATCACTGTTTCCCTTAACTCAGGTCTTCTGAGAGAGAGAGAAAGAGAGAGAGAGAGAGAGAGAGAGAGAGAGAGAGAGGAGTGCTTGTGAGTGTGTGTTAGAGAGAGAGCGAGAGAGAGAGAGAAAGCAAGAGAGAGAGAGGCAGATGGAGAGTGAGACAACATTCGCACACACTAAATCTATCACCCAGTGCATATGTGAAAAAAGGCACAACCAAAACATGCTCATAGGTAAATAAATAAGTCAAGCAGCCAGTTAATCTCTCATGGGACACCCCATAAATTAACTGACAGTTTTTGGCCTCTACCATTTCAGTCATATGCTTTTTCTTTGTACACCAGCCCCCCCCAACACACACTCACATACACCCACACATGTACTCCTTTTCCTTTTATACCAATATTTTTTGAGAGAAAAATAAAAGACCAAGAGCTCCAAACAATAATCATATTTTCCAAGCAGCCAGGAGGGAAAGAAAGTATCCTTTGTTGCTCCTTCCCTGTTTAGGCCTCTTTCATAGGAAATTGAGGGCAGTGTCTCGTCTTTATAGCAAGCTTGAAACGTGTCAAGTCTTGGGATTGGGGGAGGGTGGGGGTTTTTGGGAACAGGGCCCCTCCCCCACCCTAAAGACAGACTCACTCACTACCGCTTACCCGCTCACTATGACACTGCTGCTGAGCATTCCTTTACTTTTCCCACCTCGAACCTGGACATAATATACTTCGCACTGGAACAAAAAGCATCACTATTAGGAATGAACGTAGTTCGGCATTCCTAACTAGGCCAGCATAGACATCCAATTTTCCCACTATGGTCCTAATCTAGGCAGTGTCTGTTATAATGTTTGGTTTGCTCAGAGGCAAAATGTTTTCTTCGTAGAAGTACCTTGGGGTTGAAGCTACTGAGAATGCTGGAGTCTGGAAAACAGTGATTTTCTTATGTAAGTGTGTAATAGAACTTATACAAGCCTCTGCAGCCAAAGAGCACATGACTGAGATGGCAAACCACAGACACGTGAAGGCCATTGCCGCTCTCACTGGGTGGGTGTACACTTAGTGTCACTTATGACATCTTTCGACTCGGCCACCTAATTGAGTTAACATGTCCCAGGACTACTATTTTTCTTCAGTAATCTTGTTTAGTGATAAACCCATAGCCACAAATTAGTATGTGGTGGTGAAGTGTGGAGAGACATACAGTATGTATTAGGATGATGTCTGGGATCGTTCTGCAAGGTATTGGCCCAATGTTTGTTTTGACTCTTTGAACAATGAATAATCTCTCACAGTGAAATAGAAATAGCAAGCTGTTGCAAAAGCTTATGTAAAGGTAGGCTAAATAACACTTGGATGTTATTAACTTAACCTACTGTATAGCCTACTGACCAAATAAGCTTTCTTTCATGGCCTTGTTAACCATTTGATTAGAAATAATATTTTGGTGAGAGGAATATATCATAAAATGCTTCTAAACTTTGCTAGTCAGTTTCTGATGAAGACTGTGCAACAGTGACCATAATTAAATAAACTAGGTGAGGCTGACCGTCATGGGAAAGTCTTCATTCACACCACATTCTTGAACTATCCAATCAACCAGTACAGAGAAATCTATTCATTTCTAGTGTAGACACAAAGCTAATATACAGGTCTTCACATTCTGGTCATATTGGTTCATTTCAATAGTCTTATGTTTATGTGGTCGTTCCCACATCAATGAGTGAACTTGTGAAAAGTGAAAGGTTTTTCTAACTGTTTGAAACAATGTTTTGCTTTAACCTCACAGATAAACATGTTTAGAGACTAAAAACATGTTAATTTGCATTAGAAACCAAAAATTCTTCAGTTTCAGTCAGACACACTGATTCACCTGTTTTATAGTGTTTTTCAAATGAAGCGTTACCAAGCAAACACTTTGTTATGTTTATATTAGTGGAAAAAGAACTGTGAGTTCACTTGAAGTGTTTGTTTGCTAGTAAGGAAAATCTCTTAAGTCCATCCCACACAATGGAAACCGGCAGCAAAGTGTTTGCACTGCTGGCAAACAGAGAGCCCAGTGCATGGACGCTTATTCTGTAGGCTATATGGCTGTGCTGTGCTGTGCTGTGTTTCCCCAAAGCCCAGCATATTGCATTGCACTTAAAAAGGAGATGGAGTTTCCTCCCAGGAATCTGCGGGGGTGTGTGAATAGGTGCAGTGGGGTTATGCTTTTTAGAAGCCACAGGTCTTAAACAGTGCCGCTGCGCGTACATGTTTATGTCATTACATGCCTCACTGTGATCAAGGATTGTATTTGGGAGCTAATGGAAGTCCAAGGTTTTAAAGGACAATGCTAAAGCCAGCCTACAGCGAAATAAACTGCACATAACAGTGAATCCACGTAGACTTAAACACTTGTGTTTGTTAAGGCTCGTTTTATTGTGTCCATCGACTCGGTGCCACATGTTTGTGCTTATAACAGAGGCACAGAGCACATAATGCTTCTGACTGTGAACCAATGAAGGGCCACAGCAGCTGCCTGGCACGTCTGTGTGGAGCAGGAGTAGGAGTAGGAGTGGGACCCCCCGCCATTTTCCAGCCTAATTTTCCCACTGGACCAGAGCTTTGTGGGCTGCCCCAGGCGCCCATCCCTGCCGCTGCCTGCGCCTGGTGGATCTCGTGTTATGTCTGCCGTGTTTTATTTCCACCGGCTTGTTTTCGCTCCAATAATGCAAAACAAATTCCGGATTAATACGCCACCCAGATGGCGAGGGCTGGCTCTTTGGGAACGCAGCTGGGCCAGATCCGCACCGCAGCCGGCGGTCCCGGCGGGGCGTGTTGTTTCTCCTCCCTGGCTGTTCCCCCAGTGTCTCGGAGCACATGGCCTCCCCCCAGAGCCTCGCTGCAGGTTTGTTTTCCTTTTGGCTCATTTCCCGCTAAGCTGGCTGACAGACGTCCATCAACCCCAGCCCCGACCCCGGGCCAGTGTTCCTCTGCATGCTACAGACCTGCCTGCAGACATTCGGAGGAGCATCCCTGTGATTCCTACCATAAATGGTCATTCCATATGCAGCATCTGCACGGCTGAAACCTGGATACAGCTACTGCTGTCTCCAGATTGTTCTAATAGGCCCACTCTTACACTTGAGAGTTCTGTTCTGGAATCTTCTCTCCATTTTTCTAGTGCACTTGACTTTCCATAAAGTAGGCTACACTACGTCGTGAAATTTTCAAAAGCAGCCCAGGTCTCTTGCAGCAAATACTGTAAAAGCAGGTTGAAAAGTAGTTACAGTAGGTTCTTGAAAGTGCATTTTGCTGCGCAGACTACTGCACACACTTAAAAATGATTGGATTTATGAAGCCCTGTTAATTGCTTAGCAGTTCATTTCATTTCATGGAAAGACCTGTAGAGTGAGCTGGTTTTTGCCTTTTCGACTTTTCCGTTGGAGGGTTGCAACAGACAGCCGCCGCCTATAATGAGTGGGAATGATTACTAATAACATTTAATTGGCCTCGTTAAGGAGGTTCTCTGAAAACAGGAAAGTGGGAAGGGGCTGCAGCGGAAACAAAAGGTTCAGTATAGCGCTGGAGTCTTTACCTCGGCCAGTGACGACCAATCACACTGGACTTCTACCCAACCCCATCTCTCTCAAGATTTGGTGTGTGTCTACTCTACTGAACCTGGTTGCAGAAAATCACTTCACAAGTCTACCTCACCAGATAGTGGAAAAACAATAAAAATGTGCAGAGTGCCAGGGAATCTAAAGTCCACCAAACCTGGATAATAATTTGCTACTATACTGGAAGGCAAATTAGGCTACGGTGCCAAATGTGGTGTATATAGAACAGTTAAGTGGTACAAAAAGCTGGCCTCAGTGAGTCTAATAAAATATATGAATAATGTTATTATACTGTATGTTGGTCATCTAATTTACAGCTTTTCACATTTGTATTTCAGCAGAGCAACTACGCAACGCCGGAATATAAAAATGACCAGATTTTGTCTAATAATCCATTTAACATCCCTTTTATTCTCCCTGCGATACATGATCTGCTGTGTGTAATATGGGTCCCTTCAAATTAGCCTCATAACTGCAGAAGTCTGAAGAAACTCGAAAGGAACAAGTAATAGTAGTGAGTAAATAGTTGACATAAATACAGCTGAAGACCTGATAATGTCTTAATGTTCTAATTACCAACTTGATGCTTTGTGTGAATGACAGAAAAAATATAGATGAGCTTTATATTCACACACCCTGACTTGGGTTTGCCATACGCAGGTTCTAGATAGTCAAACCTCAAGAGAATAAAATTGCCAGCGAATAATCAGAAAAAAAAAGAAATTGTGGCCATCAAGATTTATTTCAAAATATTCTATAATGAAATGTAACAGTTCTATCTCTTTCTTTTGTGATTGAAAGTTTCCATTTTCCAAAGAGATTTACTGCTTGGGCTATGATCTGTCGGCATTTGTTAAGGTATTTGAGTGGAGCAGAATGGGGAAGGAGGCCCGGGCCATGCTGCGATGTATGTGTTAGTAATTTGGAACGTTAGGGGGGCAGGGGGCTCCTGCTCCTCCAATGCAGAGCTGAATTCCTTTAACATATGGCACGTCAGGAAAGGGGTGGTTGACCTATGGCTCTCCATGAGTCTCTGGAGACAGCCTAGCCTGGGCTGCACAAGAGAGAGAGAGAGAGAGAGAGAGAGAGAGAGAGAGAGAGAGAGAGAGAGAGAGAGAGAGAGAGAGAGAGAGAGAGAGCATTGCCTGAGTGGCTATTGCAACTACTAGCCTATTGCAGCCATGCTTTATCTCTGTGATGCTTTTATGAAAGTATCATACTTACGATCTTTTTTCCATTCTCTTTTTTTCATTCAGTCATTTTTTCCTCTTTTTTTGTGAGTATATTTGGGGCTGCTGGTCTTGCCTGATGCCGTCTCGCTTTCCTTGCTATACATCAGTTCAACACATGTGATCCATTAAAGTAGATAGAGCTGCCAGAAAGCCCAGGAAGCTCTCCCAAAATGTGTTGCCCCACTTACAAGTGTTTCCAGGGGCTGTGGATTCTTAAGCTCATACGACATGCAACCAGCAGCTTACCAGACGTTCAGTGATCAACCATGCTATTGTCATTGGAGTTGCTTAAGCTAAAATATATAAAGTATCAGCCTCTATAGAGACTTGAAAGGGCAAAAACGGAAAAGTAGGCCTAACATTTGTGCGAATTACACAACATAATTTGATGATTTTAGCTGATTTTATGGAATCTTATATGGGACCTACTTCAGAGGCAATGTATAGCCTAAGTGATCGTAATTCTCTCTTTTTTAAATAGAAGTTTCTTCCACGATTGCACATTTTGCTTAAATACTTTCCATTGTCAGCTATTAACTAAAGTGAAAGTTTGTACCTATTTCCCACTCGACCACACAGAACTGCAGAAACTAAATTGGATAATTTGCTAAATGCAGCCAATAATGTGACATACCCAAGGACGTGCTGCTTTAATGGGGAAACCCACCCCTGATGGCAATAACGAGATAACTGCCCTTTGCTGTGCGTCGAACAGGTGCATTGCTCAAAACACCCACGTTGGTCCGTAATTGGTGGTACCACCGATATCAAAGGAAACCCGTAACGGCCAGGGGCAATAGATCCTGGGGGGCAGGGCAATAGAAGGGGTTGAGGGTCAGGGTCAGCAGGATGGATGCGTCCCGATGGCTCTTTTGTGCCCCCTGAAAGAGGCAGTGTGGTGGGGGTGACGGGGGTGATGGAGGTGCTGGTGGTGGTCAGGGCTGCCCTCCCTTCCTCATAGAAGGGACCCTATAGGGATACAGAGAGAGGGAAAGAGAGAGAGAGAGAGAGAGAGAGAGAGAGAGAGAGAGAGAGAGAGAGAGAGAGAGACAGAGAGAGAGAGAGAGAGAAAGAGAGAGAATGGCGTTGTGGACTTGAGCAGCGGGGTGAGGCCGTCCGAGAAATCTGAATGGGGCAGCTGCACAGGGGTGAATAGGAGGTCCCTTTGTGTCCTGCCAACAAAAAATCTGTGACCAATTATCTGCGTCTGTCTCCCAAGAGGAGCTATCTCGGCCAGGGCGGGCCATCTAGGGGAAGCGCTGGTCAAGGGGTTCGGGGGCAAGAGACGGGCAGCAGGAGATGGAATTTGTTGATTTTTAACCCCATCCTTCCTCTGATCGCTTATGTAAACTCACAGCCACACGGAGCGCAGCTACAGACCTCACCTAGAGGTCAGTCACGCTGCAGAAACTTCTGATGAGGTTCAGATCTAAAGCAGCGATTGCCATCATGCCCCAGTGAAAAGCCAAGGATGAAACCCATCCCCAGCTCAGCCCCCGTGAATCTAAGCAGGGAAATATCCAACTAACCAACCAACCAGTACAGTCATTTAAAAGACAACCAAATCAGTCTGGAAGTTTCTTAAATCTCAGCATCCAACGGCCGAGCGAAGGAAATGAAATGGCAAAACAAAACAAACGCCCTTTGCAGCTGTTTGCAATCCCCACTGCCATGGCTGAGCTTCGGTCACATTTAAAAGTCTAATACGGGTCTGTTAATAGCAAAATGGCTCCATCTCTCAGGGAGGCGAGGATGAGGGAATTAGGGGCGGGGAGGGGAATGATGTGTTCGCCTCCATATGCTTCACATTAACTTCTAATTAGAGATAAAAAGCTGTGCGTTTACCACAAAGTAAAGCCTTGTTAAGTATACTTTACTGTCTCCACAGAGATCAGTCATCCCTGACAAGCACAATTGGCACAGCAATAATCACTAATGTAATTGCCAGACCACTTACATTATTTAATTCATTTGGGATTCAGACACAAGCTGACGTGATGGCCAGGCCGGCGCATAAAAATCCATCAGCACAAAGGCGCGTAATTAATCTCTATTGTCCTCTCCCTCTGTCTGAGGAGAAAAGATTCTTTAATATTTAAAGTGGTAAGTTAAACATCTCTATATTCCGCGACAATTGAACAGTCATTTGAAAACTAGCACGGTGTTTGTGGAAAGGTGGAAAGGTATGTTGTCGGTGACCTTTGACCCAATGGGGGTAGGGTGTATTATTGAATAGGGATAGAATAACTGAGCTGCCGATGACCCCGGGGTGACCTTTCCCTTCAGTCCCACATGGTTGCTAGTAGCGATGGCTCCGGTTGATCTTCACCTGTCAAAGCAAGACTTTGACTAAAGACTTGCAGCTTGAGAGGAGGAAAGGAAAAACAAAAAGAGGAAAAGAGAAAACAAAGGAGTTCACAAAACCATCCCCTCTCTGGCATGAAGACAACCAAAGAAAAAACTTTTCCAAATGTGATTGAATCAGAGGGCAGCAAAAAGAAAACAGAAGTAGTAACACTCACAATAACAATCCGTGTTATTTTCAGATGTTGAATTTAGTGGAGGGTTTTTTTTTTTTTTTTTTCTGTTCCTCTTTTTTGCAATGTCATCATGTATTCTGTTATCATTTTTTCTTTCTTATTCTGGACTGCAACTCATCACATTTACACCAGAGATTCTCTGAGAATTCCTTAGATGGGAAAATCTATTTTGGTTTCCTTTGCTCAGCCTTCCTGATATTTCAACAAGGGAACACCTTTTTTTCAACAAGGAGGGCCACCACCAGCAGTTGAAAGATGACACAAATTCTTTTAGCAGACACCTTTTTTCCTCGCCCTGGTAGCCTTTGTTCCCTCTCCTGTTTGTTTGAAGGGGGTTCTTCCTTACCTCGACTTGCTAAAAGCCCACAGAATTAATGTAGCTAACTGTTGACTTTAAACTGTCAGCCACAAGCCATAAAACATCTCACTAGGGGATGTGGGCCAAGCCTGAGACATAAAAGAAACACACATTGTGCAATTGAAGTTTAACTGCACCACACTACCACACTCAAATTACCCACTGCCAAGCTTTTTTGGGGTAGTTGTTTTAAACTTATTTATAAAGTACAAAATATTTTACATACTGCAATTAAGTTCATTCAATTAATTTTTTTACTTTTACTTTTTACTACTTACTTCAATCTCTATACGTTTTGTGAAAGTAGAAAATGTAAATGTGTTACACTGGATACAGTATATAAATGTATTTCACAGAATAGTATCTCTGATCTCTGATCACTTCTTGTGGAGGCAAAATGTGAACACAAATAAGCCATAGTAAACTTGATTCAGTCTGAAGGAAAACCTAAACTAATCAGTAGGTTGGTTAATGACAGTGACCTTCTGAGGAAAAGCCAATAGTCCGTACAGTTCTGCTTCACTAGCTTCAGACCCCTTCCTTGATCTTTTGAAGGTTGGGAGTCAAACATTCCTAGCCCTCCCATCCCCCCTTTGTAACCTTTGTTGAATAAAAAGAAAAATTTGGCCAGGATCTCATCCCTGGAAGAGGTCATTATAATAGCCCTCTTCTTTACCTTAGTTGGCTTTGGTGGAAGCTTGTGGGGGGGGGGGGGGTTCCTCCAACCCCTGTGTTCACCACAATAATCGCTCTAGGGTGAACAATTACAGTCTTGAGGTTCATATGTATAAATTCAATTACATTACATTCCATTTATACATTTTACAATCCAACATGGAACATCGAAGAGAAATGTATTGTCTGTTTTCCAGAGTTTGTCTTTGAGTTGAAGGAAAGGCTGAGGAGACTACTACTACTACTACTGCTGCTGCTGCTGCTGCTGCTGGCTTGTTACTTCCTGGTGTGCAGCGTCTGTGAAAGTGAGGGGCTACCTGTTGCATGAAACAGTTCTGCTATTATGCATGTCCACCCCTGGGGAGGAACAAGGAGGCCGGACTGCTGGTAAAAGACTTGGCGCTCGAGCGAAAAACACATCTGGTTGGAGTCGATTTTTAGGAGTGCAGATGCTTGCTCTTCGAGTGATTTTTTTTTTTCTTTTTTTTTAAAGGGGAATTCTCTCATAAGAAAATGGTGGAAAATAAGATTTACTCCTCTAGTCTCCGGTTATTCAGTTCTTTGCATTGTCTACCGTGGAAAATGCAAAAGCACACTGGAACACATTTTGCCTGTGACTGACTGCACTTGCTTTTGTAGACTGAAACAGGCCTCCGAGACGTAACTGGACTCCTTTCCAGGCTCTGCTGATTCCTGTTCTCCTTTTCTTTTCCCCTCCTCGCCATGGTCTGTGAGAATGAGTGAGCGTCACTCTGCCTGCTGGCTCGCTCTCCTCGCTGGTGCAGTCAGGGCAGCAAACTGCTGGAGGATTGGGCCTGTTGACATTGGCTATGCCGTCTCCAGGGGCTGTCTGTTCTGTTGCTGTGTGTGTGTGTGTGTGTGTGTGTGTGTGTAGCTCTCTGCTGCTGCGTCATGTGGGCCTGTTGTTGTCTGCCCCCCTTGCCCACTGACGCACCCGCCCGCCTAGACCTGTCTGCCAGGCTCTACACTGGAACATTCTGACGTACGCACAAATAAATACAGCCACGCGGACATGGCTGGGCCGCACATTTACCTGAGATTGACTTAAATAGGGAAAGTCCATCAAGCCTAATAGCACTATACATGTACACGCCCAATGTGGGATTGTAGCCTAGCCTGAGGGTTGAGAATAGGCCGTAATAAACAGAGAATTGATTGATAGCACAGCAATGATCTTGCACTCTTGATAAAGTTTTGCTTTTCCATATTCCAGAATATTTTCACCCTCACTCTCACTGGCACTGCAAGCTGAGCAGTGAAATATCAAACCTTTCGAATGCTAATGTGCAATTAACTGAAGAAAAATAAACCTTCAAGGTGTCCGTGACCCTCGGTTTTGTGGTAAATATTACAACTTGCTGCTCCATTCCCCACCTAGTGGGAGATGTTTCATTGGCTTCCATACTAAAATAATCAGGCCATAAACAGTTGGTCTCCAGGCAACCTCAGAACCTGGAAAGGGCACCGAAGGTATGACGGCCACTGACCAGCTCACAATGCCCTACTGATGGAAAAACAAGGCCCTGACATGCAGCCCGAGCCAGACTCGGTGCGGTTACGATGGGAGTCTTCCATGTTGCCCAGGAGAGTCGTTGAGGCGGCACCATTCTCCCCCTGGCGAAGCCCAGACTGGGGGTTCTGTCTGGAATGCAATCTGCTGGCCAGCTGCACCCCCCCCCCCCCCCAACCTCCAACTCCCAACCCCATCTCAGCCCATCCAACCATCGCCCATCTCTCCACCGCCCCCAGCTCCATTTCTCTTTTTTGATATCCAGACAGACCTGTGTCAGAATTAGTGCCTCTGTCCTCTGGCTGGCTCTCAGTTGCTGGATTATACTGCCTCATTCTGTCCACTTAAAAAAAAAGCCTCTCCACCTCAGAACAGCCAAAGAAAAATAAAGAATACATTACCAGGGCTGGACACACACAGACACACACACACACACATATATATACTGTATACACAGACACACACACGGCCGTATTTCAAATTGGACTCAACTGAAAGCGTCATGCTTTCCAAACAGTCCCACATCGCAACTCAGATTTTGATAATATCAACACCTCGCCGCACATGATAATATCTACCATACCAGAGCGTTACAGTATCAACAATGGAGACTCTGTTTCAATTCACCAGATGAAGGGAGATGAGAAACTGTCTTTCTCCTTGACTGATTCGTCTCACTGTCT
>JASCQY010000002.1:15936945-15950683 GCA_030264315.1 Sardinella tawilis
TTGAGAAGGCAGCTAGTAGGCCTATGTGAGATTGGCCAGACTAAGCTCGTATGAGCTTTGATGGTCGCGAAAGCCAGACTATGCTGAATGCTGTCACATCACTCCAGGTCTCCCTGATGGAGGATCAAAGTAGCCTAAAAGAAACAGATCAGAACTTCCACTTTTCCTGTTCTTCTTCCCACTCTTACTGTTCTTCTGGACTTCCTCAGTAGCCTAATGATTAAGGATAACATGATGCATAAGAAGAAGTCGTCTTGCATGGTGTGGGGATTTTACAACTTTTACGATAGCAGGGTAGAACAGCAACATGCAAGTAGACCTAGTTTAATTTTTTACTATTACCATTATAGTGTAGTGATAAAATGACAGGGCAATTTTTCATGAAGACTAGGCTATCTATCTCGGGGAGTCATGGGAAAGACACCCCTATCCCCTCTCAAGTGGATGCTTTGAACCAGGAGATGGCGCTGCTGGCCATGTTTACTGTTGATGGAAAGAAAGCGAACGCAAATACCTTCAACTGCATGAGGTAATGTCCAGTTACAACATCTTTGAACATAACATCAATTAACATATTAATGCTTATATTATTTATTACTATTTTTTCTCTGTTTTATTTATGTATATGTATATATAGTATTTGCATTCTGCATTTGATGAAATTTTAAAGAAATGTGATGCAGTCTGTATATCAATTTGCTACTGAAGGCTGCAGAAGCAGGGCCTCATCATTTAATTTACAAATCATCATTTGATTTACATGCACATGTTGGAGAGGCACCACCAAAAGCACTAGTGATTGGAGTCAGGGATTGCGGTGCAGGATTGCCTGGGATTACTTTGTTTTAATACGATAAATTAGCTTTTTCAAAATGAAGATTAGATTATCATTATGGGTTACAGGCAAAAGATGGTTCAATTGAATGGCCATTAGGCCTACAAGTAAGTCACATATATTATTAACCACGTGTGGTTTGGATTTTTCCTCGTAAACATAAAAAAATATTTTACAATACATATTTTGGATGATTATTGTTTGTGTTTGAATCATTATGATGACTCATTTTGGCAGATCACATGTGCTCAACCTGTATCTGACATATTTCCCCATAGCTCAACCTGCATCTGACATATTTCCCCTAAAGACCTGTGCATCTGCAAAGACCCCTAATGAGGTCAACCACAAAAAAAAAACTTCTGAGCTGTTATGTTCAAACCTAGTTTCCATAGTCCACTTGAAAGCATCATCACTGATTTCACAGGAACCATAGTGTTAACAGTATTGAATTGATGTGTTTATGTAAAGTGAAAACAGTGTTGCCTGCAAGGTACTACCCTATCCCTAACCCTAACTGCACCGTAACTCTAAATTGCTTCTTTTCCTTCCAGAAGGCACGGCTGAGGGCAAAAAAGACCAAAGGGTATAGAAGCTTACATACTCTTTGATTGTGGATTGAATCTGCCACAGTGACCTGTTGTGACCTTGAGTAAGGCACTTAATCCTGAGTTGCTCCAGGAGAGAGTGATCCCGAAATAATTGATACATGTAAGTAGGTTTGGATAAAAGTGTGAGTCAAATGAATAAGCAATGAATTAATAAAACATGATCAAAGTGATTACTCTAACTACTTACAATATGCCTAGTTTAAAGGGGAATGCTGGCATGTCCCAATCTACATTCCAGTGGAAGCAGTGGTCGAGTAAACGAGCTGACAAAAAATGAACCATAACGATGCCACCTGAATGGCCTGTTATAGCGGTTTTAGCGAGGCCGCAAAATAGCGTAGCAATGTGGGCTAGTTGTTTATGTAGCTTTTGGCTTAGAAGCTTGCCCCCACTGTGACGCTATTTTGCTGCCTCGCTAAAACCGCCATAACTCCGTTCAGGTCACATCATTTCAGTTCATTTTTTGTCAGCTTGTACTCGACTACTGCTTCAACTGGAATGTAGGCTGAGATATGCCGGCGTTCCCCTTGAAACCATCACATGAGCTTATGTAAAATGCAATGAGATATTTTTTGTTTGTTTTTTAATGGAATTATGCAAACATTTAACACCATGCATTTTGTTGACAAATACTGTAATTTGAATTTCTTCAGTGTTTGACACTCTTCAAAATACTCTTTATCCAGGGCAGAAATGATGATATTTTTGTGTAGACATTTGGCACTCTTGGCTTGTCACAGTTGCCATCCTCATAGAATGACACAATTCCCACAGCTTTTTTCTTACAAACTAGAGGGCCACCAGAGTCACCCTGCAATAGACATGAAACTTGTTGACTAGTTGACTGAGAAAATTTTAAATTGTCTTCAAACTTGTGTATAGTATATGTGACCATTGCTGTCAGTATGAGTTACATGAATGAATTACACAGGGTGAAAGCTTACTTTGCAAAAGCCTCCTTTGCCATCTGCACAGAGCATGTTTGAAGTGAATTTACTTCTCCAGCCTTTCTCGCACACTTCTCTTTTCGATATGGAAACTTCTGCCTGGAGTAGGAGTTCGCTTGTATTTCCTTTGGTTGTCATTTTTCCCCACCCAGCCACACTGCATTTTGAATTAGCCTTAATGTCTTTGTCTTTCTTTGGGAGAGATATCCAATCCACCACAGACTTGACCCTCTGAACCTTGTCCAGCTGTATAAAATACAGTAAATGAAGGTCAAAGGTGATAATGAAACATTTCATTGTATCATGAAAAGACAATGTTCATATGAGTATGAGATTCAGTTACCTACCTGTAACAATGCAATGTCATTATGAACTAATAGCTTGTATCCAGGATTGATGTGATAATACTTAACTGGTATCCTTGTACCCTTATTGTTGTTTGTAATATCCTGCGTCCCTACCACAACAGTCAGATTCACTCCCCTGCCAGAGGGAAAGAGTGAGAAAACACAGTTTTTCACCATTTTATTCTGACAGGGTTGGAATCTAACATGTGTCATTTAATTCTCAGCATTTGTAAAACCACAATCACAAAACCTACCAAGTAATACAGTGAGCTGCAGTCATGACAAATGACTTAGAAATCAGAAATCCGCCACACCAGTGTTGCATATTTCGCTGCACAGAGACCATGTAGGGTCTGGAATGGGGCTTTGCTATTGTGCCATTCACTATGCCCACATACCCACTATGGACACCTGCCAAACACAGTCATTGTGAATATCACACACTTTATAATATAAGCAAATTTGACATAAGAGGCACAGTAATGTAAAGTAGGCTATAGTGAATTGCAATGTATAAATCATCAAATATATTGATTGAGAACTTCAACTTACTTGACAAATCATGCATGGAAGCCAACAGCCAGAACCAGAGCAGAGTTGAAGCACCCATGATGTCTACAGACCCAAGTGACAGACCCCTCACTGCACAGGGATAAGTCATATGTGGCTTGCACACATCCTTTGAAAAGAAAACAAAAACTGATGTGGTCTTTGTTTGTGGCAGTTAGCTGTCTCCTTGATTCACTTGCGTACTCTACCTATCGCATGTCCACACACTCACTCACTTCGTGAGGATGAAGTTCTTGGCAAGGAATGCATGTGTCTCAGTGGCCTAATGGATGCATGTGATCAGTCTTACTGTACTTCTGAATATCCAAGATATGACACTTGTTACGTCTTACAGCTCATGTAACCACATGAGAGAAACATGCTACAGTATATTAATAAATCAGCAAAGCCACAAGCCAACTGTATGAGATCCTTTCAGTGTCAATATTTATTAATATCACTCGGTGTACGTATGTGTCTGGCTTATTGTAATGATGAGGGTCAGGGAAAGGTCATGACAGGGCATTTTTCTTTTCTGTGATGTTCTGCATAGGCAGAAGACTTAATTATGAGGTTTCTCAACACTTCCTAGCCTGGCTTTTGCAACAAAAGCTCATGCGAGCTTAGTCTCATGTACTAACCACCTTCTGAGAAGCCCTCCTTCTTCACCCTGGAGTTAAAGCTTGCTTCTCATTGGTGCCTGAAATTCGGGGACAGGAAATGCAGTACATATGCTGCCTGGCCATACTGATTAGAATGCAAAATCTTGTGCAGCGTCATAGGAAGTATGGGCGAGCCAATGCTAAACACTTCCTAGAAACTGTGCATGGCTTCCCTGAGGTTGTCATACAGTGTATCATCTTCAGTTTAAGGCCATTTAATACATAAGCTGTATAACTTGATAACTTGAGATACGCAGTCAACACTGTCCACTTCAGGTCTATCAAGTGGAGGCTCTCCAAATTTAACATTTGAGGGGAAAAAAGTAATTGAGACAGGACAGAGGGACAGTAAAGACAAAAGACAGACAAAGAAAACAACCGTTAATGCTGACCACTCCCTGATGTGTCAGGGTAACACACATCCATGAGCATCCTATCCCTCCCTACCACTGAGGAGGTGCATGCTGCTTTCAACCAGGAGATGGCGCTCTTGGCCATGTTTACTGTTCTCCTGGTTGTTGTACTGTACACAGAGGTTTGACTTTTCATTTTAAAAGCCAATTATTTGTCATCACACACGAGGCGGTAACTGCAATTGCTGTTTTGTGATTGAACAAAACCAACACCAACCAACACAAAGTATGCCATGAAAGATGTTTTCATGCCTCAATGCCATTTCAGAAAATAATTCCCTTGTTTGTTTTTATCAAAACGTGTTTTGCATTAACAAGTGCAGCCTGAGGCATTGAATAGGAAGTGCCTGTGACCCTTTCCCTCAGAAGGCAAGGCAAGTTTATCTACATAGCACATAACCTGTACACATTCAGCATCTAAAGTGTTTCACACATGTGCAAATAGAGTAAATAGCCAGTAGGTTTTCCTGTGGTGGCAGCTGTCTCTGGCGAAAATCCGGTTCTATGCCCCCCAAGTCAGCTGCTCTTGCGGACACAGTTCAGTTTAGTTCAGACATCTTTATCTGTTTGAGGGAGAGCAATTTAGCTGCAACTTACTGACTTCAATTCATAGGCAAAGTCAGAAGCAACAGCCGTGGGTCGCCAGTACAAAGAGCACTGTAACATGGGGCAGTGAGTGAGCCCCCTGCTCTGCTCAATGTACTTCCCCCCAGGGCCTTGGCCGATCCTCCTCCTCCTCACACACACACACACACACACACACACACACGCACATCCCTCTCTCCGGTTGCTCCAGGCCTAGTCGATGAAAACCCCTCTAATGCTATAATGGGGCAGAGCTCAGTGATGAGGAAAGGCTGTGTGGGCCATGTCAGCTGAGCTGAGCTGAGCTCCACCTCAGACAGACGCTGCATGCATGCTGTCGGAAGCTTAGTGCAGGCCCACTGCCTGGGGCACCACAGCCTCTGTGTATACAGATACAGCCTAGAGGAAGATGTTGCCTCCGTGTTAAGATCTGAGGGGCCTGAGATGAAGCAACATAGCCAGCCTGCACGCTTTTATATACTGTAGTAGAGCTTTCAGAGCCAGTGTCCTACACATGCATTTAGTCTTAGTCCTGATCTTAGATCAAAAGCTTTCTTCCATAGAGATCCTCATTGAAGGTTTCTTTTAATCTAACACCAGGCTTAATCCATGTAGAGACACCCACCATGATGTTTAATAAGAGGTTGATCAACGTGAAATTAGTGGGGCTCAGAGATCCAGAGCAACGCCAGGGCAACCTGATCACTGGCTGTCTAGACTCAGGCAGATGTTTGTGGGAAGAGAGCCGCACGCCGTCGCCCGGCGCACGTGGCCCCCTCATCCTGTCATTTGTCTCCGTCCTGCTGGGGCGAGGAGAGGCAGCAGACAGACTGTTTTATTTCAGAAGACTCATATTTATATCACCACTGGAAATATCTGTGAGGGAACGAGGTCTCCGACCAGCAGCACGTCCCCCTTGTCCAGCCAAGAGTGTCAGTTTTTTTTTTTTTTTTTTTTACATATTTTCAGGACGATGCTGACAATCCTTGACAGACGAAACAGACACCCCCACAGTCGAGGACGTTTTATATGTCCGAGAGCAGCATGTGGATGAGGTCCAAAATAAATTTTTCTCGCTGCTGCTACTCAAGCTTATTTTTGAAACTCCTGAGAGGGGAAAAGGAGGTCCGTGATGAAAACCTAAATTTAAACACTAAAAAACGTGGAAAAACTGGAGTGCCGAGGGGTGAAAACCCGACCCGGCGGTGAGACTGAGGGGAACACGGGCGTGAGGTGGGCTAGCCATAGCCATGTGAAAATATCAGTGTGCAGACGCGTGACAAAACACAGACAGATTAGCTTCCATCGCGTGGAGTTTTTTTTTCCCTCACTTACACACACACACACACACACACACACTAATGAATGTACTTTATCTATCTCTACACACACACACATACATACATACACTAATGAACACACTCGGTCTCTCTCTCTCACACACACACACACATTCACAGATAGAGACACAGTCGTAGGGGAAGTCATAGGGCAGAGTGGAGCGGGTTTGACTGGGCTCGTGCTTTGCATGAACCCATCCTGACTTATGTCTTTTCCAGTCAGGCAAAAGCCAAAGACAACCTCATGATGTTGACTGGGCCCTGGGCCAAACTACAGCCTGCTTCAGTTGGCCCAGCTCTCTGGCAGAGAGTGGCAGCCCCCCCACCCCACCCCACTCCACTCCACCACCACCATCACCACCCCATCAAATACCCCCTCCGTCTTCCATCCTCCAACCCCAACCCCCACCCTCCCTCCCAGAGCCCCAACCCATCGTACAGTGTTTGACTCGCCCGCAGGCATCTGGGGAATGCCAAGCGAGGCCGGGGCTGGATGTGTCCCATCCCGGCGGCGCATACCTCGAGCCGTGGCACGGACCGGGCGTCGCTCGATGCCGGTGACGGGGTGGGGCGTGGGGCGAGGGGCGAGGGGTGCGGGGCGTGTGCCACTCAGGAGTCCCTGTCTCATGTCTGTCCAGTGGCTTCAGACGCAAGGCCATAATCCAAGCGATGATGAGAGGGGCCATTCTGATAGATCTGCTCCCCACTGCCAACTAACCCAGTTAGCTGGACAGGGCAGCGAGAGACGGGAGAGAAGAGAGGAGGAGGAGGAGGAGGGGATACAGAGAAAAAGGGAGAGAAGGAGTGGGAGAACAGAGAGATGGAGAAATGGAGAGATAAAAATCTAGATGAAGATGGGGAAAGGAGAGAAAGGGGGGGGGGGATTTGCCCCATTGGAGCAGGGGTTTCTCTGAAAGCTATGGAACTTAACTCATTTTAACTGCCACCATTTTGAGTTCTATGAGGCGGAAAATATTTCATCGACGGATTCCAAGTGCTAGCATGCAACGTGTGTTCATCACACTGGGAAAGTTCAAAATAAATACTTGCTGGTTAGCTACATATCTGAGGACTGCTTAATTATTAACATATTTGACCCAAACTGAAAAACAACCGAGATGAAAACTGGTTGCTTCGCCTCCAAAGAGGGGAGAAATGCCTCCAAAGACAAACTCGCTCTGGGACATGAGGAACTTGAAAAACAATTACAGTCAGCCCTTGGCATTATATACCACCAAGTCATATCCATGGATTAATGTCCTTCAAATAAATTTATTTTAAAAAAAAAGAGAAATAATGGGGTGGCTCACATCACAACCCCCACAAAACACACACACACACACACACAGGGACAGGCACATACATATAGGCACGCACAGTTTGCCCCTTGGCCTATTCACCATAACAACTCGGGCTGTTTTTGTAACAAAACAAGCCTAATCCCAAATTCAGAGAGTTGTGAATGGCTCCGAACAAATGGCAGACAAATGAGAGGGATTAGAAGGCCAGTGAAAGACTGAAGGGCTCTGCTATTGATCTCCGGTGGTCCCGCGCTCTTTCAAGGCCACTTGGGCTGAGGAGCCAGCAGGGCAGGAGCACACTGGAGCCCCTCAAAGCGCTGCGCGGCACCCCGCTTCACTCCGCGGGGAGACGCAGAGCCACCACAATTAGTCTCAGGGGCCACAATTAGTTATTAAGTAAAATGTGGCTGTAAGGGTATTCATTCACTGTCTCTGTGGGAAGACCTTAGAGGAGGCTGCTGCAGTAGCCGAACAGCTTTCATCGCTCCTTGTAGACACAAGTGCAATGCATGCATTCCTGCGACATGCGACATTCCAGCGTGTGTGTGTGTGTGGTGTGTGGAAGAGCATGCGCCTCACTACTGTGGCTGATAAGCCTCATGTTAATGCTAACGGACCATTTGAACTTGTGTTGTTTAATTCCCCAAGGACCCGATGCCTCAGAATGGAACTACAGTATATTCTCTTGTCTTGCTAATTATTTTGAAGATTGAAGATTAACATCTGTCCTTTGTAAGACCCAAGTAGTTTCCGAGATTGGAATTTTAAGCTTTTTGGCGGTAACAAGACCACAACTGTGACCACAGCCATCTGCTTATGTGATTGTCAAGCTTAAGAGTAGCAGTAGTTTGCCAAACCACACAACGAGCATTGCTATAGGCCAAAGCACTCTCAGTATCTGTCCACTCTGGGCATGTCAGCTTCAAAATGCATGTCGTCCTTTACCTCCCTGACAGATTTTAAGAGGAAACACCTGCGCCGTTAGTGTGTGTGTCACACACTGGAGGAGAAGAGAAGAGAGAAGAGAAGAGAGAGGCTGAAGATGTCCCTGCAAAAAGCATCCAGGCCTCGGCGTGCGTGGCTCTTTGAAGAGCGCTCTCCCCACCTTGATTTTCCATAACGTTTTGGGGTTTGCTTGTGATCAAAGGCCACGGCTTTGATCTGGCGGGGCCACTGCGCTGCCAAGGGATCACTCTTGTCTCGCTGGCGAGCGCTCTGACAGGACAGTAGAGAAACAATGATAATTACAGGCTCCCGTTCGGTTTCGCCGCTTGTCGAACAGCGGGCTGGCATAAACAGACAGCCTCACCTTAAAGCCAAGAGGGGGGCAAAAAAGGACCATGGAATTCCTGGACTGTTATGGGGGGGCGAGAGAGGGGAAGGGGGTGGGGGGGGGGGGGGGGGGGTGGGGGGGTGGCAAGAGAGAGAGAGAGGGGTTGCGAGAGGGGGAATGTCAGACTCGTTGACGGTCAGGCACCACACACAAGGGAGCAGGCAGAAAATAGGATTAGTTTGGAAACTTCACAAGTTGGGATGTTGGCATTCCATTGGTGGCTAATGGCATGCTGTATTTCACAAACTATTATTTATTCATGAATGTTTATATTTGATCACTTCAGGAAAAGGTTTCAGTAAACAATTAGTTTACCTGTCAGGAATCTAGTCAAGAAATTTACTAGAGTGCAAGTTAACTAGCAAACTAGGGTATGTGACAAGGTCATGCTGTGTCGTTTTAGGTTGGCTTGTGGAAAAAAAAAGAAGTTGTGTTGACAATGGAAACAGATAAGGCAAAATTTCAAGTAGAATTCATGGCACATGTTTTACAATCCTGCAGGTATGGCCCGTCACAGGTCCATCAAGCTGCATGATGTTACTGCTGGTATTGGTCTATCTAGCAGCATGAAGTCCCTGGGCCTCAATATGTTTGTAATCAGACCAGACCACCTGCCATATGTGTTCCTCTAACACGTGCGACTAAGGGAAGACACGTGTCTCTCTGTGGTCATCCACAGTTAAGACCTGCTGAACATACAGCACAGTAACATACTGTTACATTCAGTGCAGAGAGTATTGATACTGTACAGGGGTGTGAAGTATGACAATTGCAAACGTAAATTTAATATCAGATGGAACTTGAATGACATCAGTGTTGCATACAAACTTGTTCAAAAGAACTTGAACTTGAAGTAGTTGAGATTTTGGTGAGATTCTGAATCATTGTTTAAGACCACATAGTTCGATACATGTTTGATCATTTTAGCTTTTATTTTGTATTCAGTTTTACCAGGCTGAACAAGACACATACAATTGCCTCTCTGCAGTAAAGAAATATACTTATTAAACAGTGTTTGATGAACATGTCCTTGACAGCAGACACTTGAGTAAGCAAACAAAAACATGACGTTCAACCAACAAACTCTAATCTGCTCTAATCCTGAACTTCAGCCAAACAGGAAAAGGGGAGGAGTAATGGAGCCTCACTTTCAACACAGACTTCAAAAATAATTAAATATATTATTTAAATGTTCTATTTGCAACAGATTGATGGAGAAATGTTAGTTACGAAGAGTAAGGGAGTGAGATGTACAGTCTGTATGTAGCCTACATGAACTAGCATGAATGTCCTTTTGCGCTACAGAGGCCAAGCAAGGTCCTATCGGATACAGACGGCTTTCCATCCAGGACCATTTTAAAGATGATGGTTGCCAGACATCCACAAAGCTTCTACCTGTGTGTCTCAAGTGCTCTGCTCACCAGGGCTAAAACCCCGGGGAGTGAACTGATGTGAGCTTGTCCAGACTTGTCCAAGGCCAGTTTCTTTTTACTGTGTGTTTGTTCACCTTGTGAGGAGGATAAACACTTGGACCAGTGGTAAACAAAACTTATCTCTCCTCTCTGAAAGGCGTAAAAAAAAGAGGGATCCCTTGCCGAGCATAAAACTTGAGAGGAACTCCCAATGCAGTTATCTGATCTCAGAGGAATCTCATCGTATGACTCTGCACTTAACAGGGATCTCTCTCTCTCTCTCTCTCTCTCACACACACACACACACACACACACACACACACACACAGTAACACACACACAAAAAAACACAAATACACACACCAATGCACTGTTTCCATCAGAGTGTCTCTCCAGCAAACAAAACAGTATGTATGTCCATCCATAGTGTCTTTCATTTAGAGAGAGTAACAGGCCATTGTCCACAGATGCAGTCCAAAGTCACCCTTTCAAACAGTAAGACTCTTCAGAGAATTCTGTTTGGACACCTAATCATTCAGTCCAGCAAATACATTTAAGATCATGTTGGATTTAAACAGCCTTTCTGCACTGAAGGGAGTTGGGGAGGAACGCAATAATATTTACAGGTAAACTGTGTTTTATACATGTTTTGTTTTGTTGTTTTTTTTCCAGCAGCCTTCCTTTAAAATCTTACGCATACACAGGGGCAGAGGGAGAATAACTTAAAGGTAACTCCACTGTGACCACAATAAGCATAATAAGGTAAAACAAACAAACAAACAAACAAACACAAAGCCCCAACAAATGTACATACAAGGGGAGAGGGCTTACAATAGTAACATCATAATAGCATAACAAATATATAATAATAATAAGAGTATCGACAGCAATAATAATGACAGCACTAATATGTGTGGGTTTGGGGAGCCACCGCAACGTGGATGGGGGGGTGGAGGGGGGGAGCAGTTACGTAGGCATCATGGGAAGGAAGTGGGTGGAGGGGTGCCGCCTGCGGGCTTTGTGTCCCCGGCGGGGCTTTCCGCGGCCGTTGAGAGACACGAACATCTGCCGGCCGCCATGCCTCCAGCGCAGAGAGGCATACGTGTTGTAGCCATTTTCCTCGATCCGCTCCTTAAATTTGCAGCTGGGGTTGTAGCGCGGCTAAAAGAAAAGCCAGAAAGAAGAGAGCAGAGAAAGAAAGAAAGAAAGAAAGAAAGACAGACAGACAGACAGACAGAAAGGTTAGACAGGGGCAAAGAGGGCAAGGCCTTTTCAGACAATCTGTCCTGACCTGCCTGAACGAGACGGGTCAGAGGTCAAAGATGGTCTCAGAGATACCAGTGCTCCGGATGTGACCCCTCTACATGAGATCCTATTCCAAGTGTGTTCACATGAAATAATGACATGAACTACCATAAAGGGCCCTGATGACCTCCCTGATAGCTCTCTGACACTGAGCCGGATCCAGGCCTAATGTGGGCCACAGCCAGATCAGAGCGCAGAGTTAGTGTGCTCCCCATGTGAAAAGGTATGTTAAAAATATCAGAATCGCTTTTATGATGCCCCTGTGATACTTGCATGATAGCTCCGATGTGTATTTTTAATTCTGAAATTGAGTCGGTCTACTACATATTATCCAATGATATAATTTCTTGTGTTAATGCACTTAAAGTATAGAGTAGTAGAGTAGTAGACTATAGAAAATGATTAAATAGGAACTTTTTCCACAGGAGTCCCTGCCCTACTGCTGTTTTACAAGTAGTTCAAATGCTACTTTTTCTGTCACTGTTGCCATGGAACCGTGATGTAAATAATGTTTGTCCTTGAGGGCTGCAAAGCTATACTCACAAATTTCAGCCTTTTATTATCATGGGTGATTCACTCTTCTTATCATGGGTGCATGGATGAACTGAATAGAGATGATGTGCCTACAGTAAGCTGTGGTGCATGCGTCCATCACAGGCATCTATCAGCATGTTATCTAACTGCACTTCTTGAGATAAGGTCAGGCCATGGGGGCCCTTTAGGTTCACTCTCATTAAGGTGTGATTCAGAAGGGGATGCTAAGAACTTGCCTTATCTGCGCTTGGGTCAGGAAAGCGACAATGTTGTCATGGTTGTCACCCATCTTATCAAAGCACAGTGTAGAGACGGGCAATATGAGATTAGCTGCTAAATGCTCATAGGGCTGATAGGTGGCATACAAAATTCAATCCAATCCAAAATTCAATCCATTTTGATGGATCCGTTTCTTATTGTGAGTTGTAATCTCTAAAGACGCAGTGGAATCTCAAATGTGTGGTAACCTTATAAAAAAGTTTGCAAAGATGGCCAGCTTGGCACTGATAAAACTGGCTAGCATGCTAACTAGTGTCTGTTGGAAATATGCATGGAGTCATGCTATGAAAGCCTTTTTCAAGCATTTTAAACCTTTTTGTTGTTGTTGGAACAGCATTTTTAGGGTAGTGGGAACACCAGATTCCCGCTCACATAAGCATTTATCATCAAAATAAATCAGAATGGGAGATATAACAGCACAACAAGCTCCCTCTACAAACATAGGCCTATGTCAAAAATAGCAAATCACTAGCTGGTGTTGCCTTCAGTGAGATTTATTGCAAGAGCGATATGAATCCGTAAAGGAGAGGTTCGGTTTTTAACTTTTAAAACCTTGTTTTCAGATTGTTTCTCACAAAATACAATCATTAAAATGTTAATTTTGAAACATGCTTCTGTTAGGAGAATTTTTGGTTTTTGTTTCACTCTTCAGAATGGCAGCAATGTGCACTTCCCAAATTGCTCCTAAAAAATCATCATGAACCGTGACTTCATTACTTTTACTGCTACCAAATTCTTAGGTGGATGGATACGGGTGTGACACATACGGGTGAGGTCAACAATTGAGAATAAATGGTCAAAAACCAGATCAGAATCCATGCAGTTTGCAACGATATTTATGTCAGCAGCACATCAGTGAACATTAATGACCACTCGGTAAGTTTCACGTCTTAACAAACTAATGAATAATGCATTTAAGGAGCAATTCAGAGAGTGCACGTACAGTAGCTGCCACTCTGAAGGGGGCGGGGGAGCAACAGCAACAAATGGAAATTCTCGTAGTAGCATAATGATTCAAATATAAATCTTACCCATGTATTTAATCAAAAACAATCTGGAAACTAGGCTTTAAGTGTGGAAAAAGACAAAATTTGCTTTAAGGTTCCTGTCACTGTGACTGTGTTGGTGTGTTTGTGCTTGTGTGTAGGCTATCGCCAGGGAGCATCTGATCATAGATACCAACACTTTTGGTCGTTTAGCCGTTTTTTTCCTTTTTGTCATTCCTCTCATAATTCAATAACTCAATAACTCAAACTTCAATCAAATTAATGTTCTGCCTCCTCCG
>JASCQY010000002.1:15961408-15977564 GCA_030264315.1 Sardinella tawilis
CACACACACACACACACACACACACCCACACACACACACACACACACACACACACACACACACACACACACACAAACCCCATCCCAACCCCACTGACACAGACGGCTTTCTCATTCATGAATAATGCCTGGCTCACGAGTAGCTCACAGACCAGAGTTTGGCCTGGATAATGACCTGCCTGTGTGGCCTATGTGGCTTTCTACTGGTCACCCCCGCCACTGCTGGGGTGGGTGGGTGGGTAGTGGGGTTACGCTGGAGAGAAGACCCATCCTGACAGTGGAATGTGGCATATAATGTAGACAAGACAGTGCAGCCACCTCTCTGTTAATGTCCGCCAAGGCACGAAAATGAACAAACAAACAAACAAATAGAGAAACAGAAAATAACACATTGAGGCGTTTTTCTGATTTGGTTGCTTGTTTTCAGTGCCAGTGTGGTCATGAAGAAATGCATTTCCTGTGTTTGGGTCCCCCCCCCCCCCTCTCAGGCATTGCATTCGGACGGCACAGCAGAGCAGGGACCATTCGGAAGTGTTTCGTTAACTAATTACGACTTGAAGATAAAGGCTTTTTAGGCCTCAGGTTAAAGTTGACCAATTATGCCATTTCCCGCAACTGTGACACAAGCAAGCACGCCAGTGCAAATACTGGACAGTGCAAATACTGGAAAAATCCTGGAACTGTGCTGAAACATCCACAGCATATGGTGACAGCTGCCTTATCGGATATGAGAATTGCGTGTGACTCATCATGACAAAGTCCAAACGAACACACACACGCGCACACACACACACACACACACACACACACACACATACACCACCCCTCCAAGCGATGGCTGCTTGAATGGAGGTTAGAGCAGCCAAAGGCCAGAGAGGAGGACAAACACAGATAAACAAAAGCAGCGGTGGGATCATCGGCTGGGTAATCAGGTGCCGGAAGTCTGTGTTTATGATGGGTGGGCTCCCCAGTGTTGGTCGTGGGCGTACGTTTCGTTCCTGAGCGGCTGTAAACACCAGGTTCGTCTCCAAACCGTGTAACGGAACATCAATCAAGCCATTAACGAGCTCTTGCATGGAAAATTAGGCCACAATCACCCCGACGGCCTCCGGGAAACTTTCAGGTCTGTAAGTACCCAGACTCCATCAACCCCTACCCCCCTCCCCTCTCCCCACCGTACCCTGAAGGGGTGGAGAGGTGAAAAGGGTTAACGAAGTGGCGGTCTAGTCGTCTGGCCGGAGCCTGTGTGGCAGTGAAGGGCCCGAAACCCTACCCAGGAGGAAAGGCTTTTTCTTCTTCTTCTTCTTTCTTTTAATCAAGGCGAGTGAGGGAATGAGGGGAGGAGCATGGAGGGCCTCCAACTCATGCATCACATCCGTAATGAGCGAGAAAAAGAGAGAGAGCGCTATCAAAGGCCAGGCACAGAGAGTTCCAAGCTGATTCGCCAGCCCAGAGCACCCACTTGGTTGAGTCACTGTCTCACGGCTTCTGCTGCTTCCTGCACTTTGCTATCAAAAGGCCGGGGGAATTATGGCGTGAGGTCAGTCCTGGGTGCCATTAACTCTCAGGCGGGCAGAGAGGAGGGCGGTCGGGCTGAGCGGTTTGGTGTCGCTGCATCTGCAAGTGGTTGTGGTGCTCAGACATGGTACTGACTTAAAGCAGAAGCGAGAGGAGAGGAAAAATAACATGGGCTTGTTTACCATACCCTTACCTTCATCTTCAGTTAGCTCGTCGGAAAAAAAGAAAAGCGTAGCCACATCTGAGGCCCTGGCGGGATCTGTCAGGTCGAATCTCGTGCCCGTGCCGAAACACACAGCTTGTATTTACCAGACAAATTATTACACATTCTTGCGTAGCGTTTGATTGAATCATGTTCATTTCCCCCAATTTCCTTTACATTCAAGACTTCCAAGAGCCGGCAAACAAGGACAGCCCTGGCACTGAAGGGGAAGGGGGGTGTGTGGGGGGGGCATGGGTAGAGGTGGCGGTGTTGGCAGAGGCGGTGGGGGTGGGGGTCGGGTTTGAAGGGCTTTAGTGCCCACTGGGGCAGCTCGGACGTGGGGTTCCAGTGGGTGAATATGACACGGAGAAGCCAGCCTGCCCCGGCCTTGGCCCCATTGTATTTACATTATTAAAATGAGACGGGCAGACAGGGAGGTGACAGGCAGCACAAGAGGGAAATCAGGCGGCCTGTCAGAGCTGTCACTTGCTCCACTGGCCAAAGGCCCTGACCCCAATACTATCCACCGCTGGGGGCAGGGGAGCGGGGAGGGCCCGAAAGCCGGCCCTTCGCCGAGAACACCCAAGCCCCGTCACCACCCCATCCCACCCCACCCCACCCCATCTCTCCCTCCCTCCCGTCAACCAGGCTGGCAGTGGAGCTGCTGCAACTGTCACCATCAAAGTCCCAGCTGTGAATATAGACAACGAAGCATTGCTTTCTAAAAATAAATAAATAAATAAATAAATAAAATGGAAAGTATCTCTCTGGGGATGCCTGGCCATGGTTGGCTGCAGGGTCACACAAGGGTGTTTCCTTTCCACTATTTCTGCCAGCAGGTTGTTTCACCTTCAGCCTCACCCCTCTCATGCACTGTCCTCCCTGTCCTATGACTCACCTTGAGATTGACACTTAAAAGCGCTATCTTTTGATAGTGGAATCGAGCGAGCTATCTGATATGCTTTTATTATCACAATCAAATGTTGCGCAGAGGCGAGCAGAACAACAAAGGGGTAAATACATCGGCACTGGTGGCCGGGGACATGGCCCTTAGTGGAATTCTTCTTTTTTTTTTTTTGTTGTTTTTTTAACTGCTGGCGTCCCCCTGCACAGGACTAGTTGTTGTCCCTCCACAGCATTGGCTGTTCCACACTCAGCTCTGGTCTTCATTAGCCATCTGCAGAGGCAGTGGAACATCTTTTTCAGATCCCTGGATGATCTCAGGAACACACATAATCACACACATACTGTACACACACACACACACACACACACACACATACCTGCAGGTACGCAATCACTCATGCACTGACACACACAGAAACACACATACTCACAGAGTCCAGACATGTAGTTGCAAGTGAAAAAGAGCAACTAATGGTTGCTAATTGCAAATTATGACAGTGAACATGGTGACATTGACTCAAACCAATGTGAAATACTGTATGTTGCTCTTTCTGTTTGTCTCCTTGCACATGCTATTGCTTTGAATTAGGAAAAGAGGAGGACGGGCTGTTTTGCATTTTTTGTTACACACACACACACACACACACACAGAGATAGATAGATAGACAGAGAGAAAGAGGGAGAGAGAAAGAAAGAGATGGTGAGAGAGAAAGAGAGAGACAGAGTGTGTGTGTGCAGGGCATGTAGGCAAACGTACAGATAGTTAAAAGCACATTTTCTAAAGGTGTTTTGTGATGTTTTGTGATGTATTGGGTGGGTAAGCAAAACTCTAAGGTGAAACTCTGCACTATACTCTTGGCATTGAGGTCACCTCGGCTCTAGCCTACCTTCCACTGAGACAAGATGGCCAATTACTAACTACTGCTAAGTTCATTATTGTGTCATTAGTGTTTCACAGGAATACAACATCGTTCCATGTAATCACTTTGGCCCACAACAACAAACACATTTACTGCCATAGAAATATTTAATTCCTCCTCTGACGTGTGAGCAGGCAGCAATAGTGTGTTGCTGAATCAGTACTATAAATAGATAGATAGATAGATAGAGATACTTTATTAATATCGGAGGAAATTAAGGACTAATTAATTTCTACTCCCTCACGGTAGCTTACTTCTCCTTTCCATCCCTAGTAGCTGAGGGAGACACATTTTTTCCTGATGGAGTTTACTACTGGAAGTAAACCCTCATAATAATAACTTTTATGAGGCATATACTGTACAGGCCACCTCTTCGCCTCTCACACTAAACATGCTTCAGATATAACGTTGACACTGGCCTATTACACAACATTATGAGACCAACAAAAACTTGGTCCTACTTACACAGCCACTGAAACTGCACTCTGTGAAAGGAAAAGCTGGTCTCTATTGTTTTCTGTGTCAGATGCTGTGTGAGCGTCTGCCATGCGCCAGTTAAATGTCGGCCGAGCCCACGGTGAGAATATTTCCTTTGGCAGATGATGCTCAGCATATGGGGTTGCATGAGTAATATTTGCTGTGGGGTTCCCAATCCCAGCTGATCTAATTAATACCTATTTTATGTCTTTCACAAAAAGGTTGTAATAACAACCAATAACAACCATCCGAAAGGCCTGTCATGGTGCAAAATATGATACAGGCGAGATTTTTCTCCAAGTGTTTCGTGCTTGGCTCAGCATGTACCCACTCTCACACTGTTTTCATAGGGTAGCCCCGGAGAAGGCACCTCATATGACACGAATCATAGGCCTCAAGTGATTTGATTCAGCTCTACCCTTCTACATGCAGGCAACCTGCATGCCCGCGCGGGTCATTGACTTTTACCAGCTTTTGCAAAGTCTGCATCACCAATTACAAGACACATATGGTGTTTGCCTTACCATATTTGAGAGCCCTGAGTCTGTATTTGGGTACATGTTTCTTCTTCAGGAATGCATAGACATGCACATTTGTGGAATTAGTATTCGTTACTCACTCACATTAAATGTTTTTTTTTTTGAATAGTTGTGGCAGTGTGAGCTTGATCTCCTGAGTAATGAATTGAAATAAGCCATGTATACAGGCCAGGGAGAAAGAGATCTCCCTGAGGGAGCCAGTGGGGCTCGGTAAACCCGCTGATGAACCCTGGCGAAGCAGAAAGGAGCCAGGGCCAGACTGGGCTGTTAGCGGCTAATTGCTACACTTTTTTTTCCCCCACACTATTCATGATATCAAGCTACGTCGTTACAAGGCTAATTAGCGTACTAGTGCCACACTTCCCACCCCCACCCCCAACATTCCCAGGGTGTGTGTGTGTGTGTGTGTCACCTCACCCCCCCTTCCCCCCTTTTCCTTCTTCACTGCCAGGAACAGCTGGCAAGGGATTGATTTTCAACATTTCCCACTAAAGCCAAGGCCGCTGTCCTTATTCGGAAGGATTAAAAGGCGGGATTCGTGGGATTTTCCCCAAGTTCTGGCACTAACGTGCTCAGCGAAGCCCCTTTAGATTGGGAGAGTCTTGGTGGAGAGCTTACAGACGTTCTAATGAGCCACTGGATAACGACCAGTCCCGCTGCTCTCTCTCTTTCTCTCTCTTTAACTTTATTGTGTTCCACAGAAAGCATTACAGACTCCCCTCTGACCTGCACCCAGAGTTAGCTTAAAATCACTTAAAAACTGATAGAGCCCCATAAGAGGTTCCAAGTCTTCATTTACTTGAGTCACGCAAATTCTTCCACATGAGATTCAATCTCTTCTCATCAGTGATCTTTGATCTGACCTAAAATGAGGCATTTAGATAGATACACTGCAGGTCTGACTTGAAAAGGGTGGATTTGTACCACCAATCGTAAAACCCAAATACATCATTCATCCTCACTTGACTACTACAACAAAAACCTGTAGCAACATCCCCTTTGGATGCACAAGCTTGTCTTTGTCCAGCCAGTATTAAGTAATTTCCACAATATATTCAACAGGAATGGGAGGCTTTCTTCCTATGGGACCACGTCCAAGCCAAACACACCTATGAAATCACAGCAAAGAAAAACTCTAACATCTAAAGCAAGATGCAAAAAAGAAAAAGGAAACTTGGTCAACATGACACAAGTGCCTGTAAACACAGCTGAACGTAAGGGAAGGGGTGAGAGGGGGCCTGGCACAGAGCAAAAGCAGCCATGTTTTAATGCAAGTGACTTCTCTGAGTATGATTGTCGCATGACCTTATTTCCTTAGGTTGAAAGCGTTGTCATTGCCTGGCCCCAAGTCAAATGTTTGATGTCTTCAACCACACACACCCAAAGCTCAAAACAGGGTGTCCATTTATAGTCTAACATTTGGAAAAAAAGAGAGTAAAAAAAAAAAGAGAGAGAAAACTCGTATGAGTTGGCAGGCCTAACAGCAATATTTCATGAGACGCTGGGACATGAAAAATGAAAAAGAAAACAGCCTTGGCCAAGCATAATCACCGAATATGTATTTCCAACATGACTGGAGCTGGCCGATGTTGAGGCCGTCAGGGCAGAGGCTAAGGAAGACGGGACAGTGGGCAGTGTGTTATGATTTAGCCTCCTTCCTGACGACAGCTCGTAATCATCTGATGTGAGATCCAGCACCGGCAGCTGCCCGGTTCCTTCTGCCGGCACCGATTGCTTGGTCACGACCTGTGACCTGGAACAGGATATGTCGTGTGTTTTTCGTTTCGCAACCACCAAATCGCTGTTCCCTCTCCGCTGACATGGCTCTGCAGCATAACTTGTCCTCTTGAGGAATGAAGGGAAAGTTTTTTTTTTTTCTCTGGTTCTCAGCCCTCGGCCTGTGTGTGTTATTTTTGAAAACACCTGTTACGTGCCTCTGCCTGCTTTAGTTATTCATCTCTCTCTCTCTGTCTCTGTCTCTCTCTCTCTCTCTCTCTCTCTCTCTCTTTCTCTTGTTCCCACTCTTGCTTATCATTCCCTATCCATCTGTTTTGGGCAAGATTCATCATTTGAATATCTGCCTTGGCAGACAGATGCTACACTCGATCATGGCTGATAAATACCGTTCCGATTTTTTTTGCACCACAAAAAAAAGAAAGACAGAAAGAAAGAAAGAAAACTTCAAAGGGTCCCAACATGGCAAAGCAGAAAGGAATAACTTAAGGAATTATCACCTGCCATTTATCATAGAATTTACTGATTGAGGGGGAGGGAGTTGTACAGGTCCTTAGAAGTACGGCACATGGTGCCAAAATAATGCTAGATTGCTTACTTATCGCTAGTCTGACTGCTTCGTCTGAACTTATTCCTTAGCCTCTCGCCTCCTCTTTCACCTCTTGCTCTATTCTGGGCCCTTTGAATCAGAGCCTCTGCCTCCGCTTCTTCCCTGGGCTGTTCCAGACGCCAGTCCACTGGGATTGATACAATATTTTCCAACCTCAATTAGCCGAGAGGCCTGTTGACTAATTCCAACTGTTTTTGCACCTGAGAGCTTGGGAGCACTGGCTGGAAAAAGTGAGTGGGGGTTGAGGGCCGGGGCGTAGCGTAGCGAAGCGGGGCTGTTTGGGCAGAGCTGTGCACTGGCGTTGACAGACAGTCAGGGCTACAACGAGGGCAGGGTAGACAGCACCTAACGGCACGGGTTCGCAGCCACGAGAACGGTCGAGCGCGGCCGAGCGCGAAGGCGAGAACATCGGGAGGGGGACACTACAGAAGGTGTCTTGTGTGCGCAATGGATACGGCCCGGCAGAACAGCAGTCAGGAGGTGCCACAACATCCCATAAATCATCATTAAAAACAACAAATACTGCCTCTCGCTGCTGCTGTCTATCTCAGTAGAAAACACCATAACATCCAGTCCAGGCATTTCTCTCCGTAATGTGGTCCCTCTCCGCCGGGGCTGGCAAATGGCAGTGCATGTCACAAGGGCAGCCAGACAGTCACTAATGAAGACCTAATTTTGAGGTATGGCCTCTGTGTCAGGGTAGTGACAGCGCTCCGAGCGCAGACCAGCATCTCTGGGGTCATGGATACAGGCGCTTGCATTGGGCGTGGGGAGGGGGGGAGGAGGAGGAGGTGGAGGAGGGAATTATTGTTATTGCAAGCACAGGAAATGAGAGGAACGGGTGGGCCAAGCATATAAGCGGATTGCATCTGGAGGCTGGTCTTACTCAGCCCACTCCGCAGCGCAGCGCGGTCTAAGCGGCTCTGACAGGGACCCTGGGAATGAATGATTTACAAAATCCAGCTTTACGATGTACAGCAAGCGGGGAGAAAAGGGTCCTCAGTCTAGAGCGTGCTTGACGAGAGTCATTTGGGTCGATGATGTCCATAAAAGTCCACCAAAAATCCGGACTGCGCACCAACTTGAATAATTACATCATGTGTCTCACTCTTACATAGGCTTTATAACCTGTCCTTGATGGTTGTCTGCAAGATTTATAAATGTATTTCATGCACAGCAGACACAGCTTATATGAGTGAAAAAAAAACAACAAAAAAAGAGCAAAATTCACTTTCAAGACTCACTTTCTGTTGGGATAAAGGGACTAGCTTAAAGGATAAGTATTTCCATTCCCCTGACCTGTTGACCACAGACCACTGTGATGTCAGTTCATGAACAAGACTGTCCATCTTGACATGGTCACTCTGCAAATAAGGCTGTTTTTTCAAACCTCACTTAGACTGCCCAGCTTTTGTGCTCACCCAGAAAATTGGAATTTTCTGCGCCAGTCGTGGCGCTGACAGATAGTGGGGGGTTCACTTTGGGAGGTATGGTCACACCGGATTCCAATCCATGGTGATTTCTTGCAAAGCATGGGATCGCTTTGCTGACAGGCACATCAGGGTGATTTATGCCCCCCCGGCATTGTAGTTAGCATGCCTAGTACACCTGCCCTCTCAAGATGGTCTGTGGACTGACTAACTCAAAGGCTGATCTTTGATGCCGCCCCACACACACGTGAAGCCCACATGCGATTACAAGAGAGTTACAAGAATCTACAAACAAACGGGAACATAAATAGTGTTGTGGATAGTCTGGTCCATTACAAACGGAGGGCTTCAGTTCAGTTTTGACAAGTTAATCCCCGGTGTAACTCAAGCTAGTTTGCCCCCCCTTCCAACCTTCTGACTCTTTCTCTGGCCAGCCGACACATAATGTCTTTCCTCAATCCAGAGCCAGTCGTAAACACGTTCTCCGGGTTTCCCATGAGGAGCCGGTCATACGCACTAGGGTACTCCACTGCTTACCTAGCAACGTGTCATTTCACACAACAACACAACACACACACTCACTCACGCACACACACACACACACACACACACACACACATCAAGCACAACAAGAACTGACAGAGACAGTCATAGTCGGAAACTTGCAGTGAGGTTAAGCTCCACAGATAAAAAGCATACCATAAATGATAAGGGAACACACGTCAGGCAAGAGTAGGTGGGCAATACCATGTAGTAACTGCATACCTTGTGTGATAACACCACAGAGTGAGAGTGCAAGTGTTTAAGAGAGAGAGGGACTCACACACAGAGAGAGAGAGAGAAAGGATGAACCCAGTGCCAAGTGTACTTACTGTCATCATAATTCTTACGCCGCGTGCCGTCCACTTTGCCCGACTTGTCGATGCAGAGGAAGAACTTGTTGGCGGAGTAGAGGCGCCTGAGACGCACGTCGCCCTCTAGGTGGTTGTAGCTGCGCGTGTGTCGCTCTAAAGTCCACGAGCAGTTGTTGCCCTTGGCCAGCACCTGCAGGGGATTCTGTCCTGCCCCGGGAGGGCACCCGCCCGTCGTCCCCGCAGCAGCAGCAGCGGCCGAGCCGGACACCAGGAGCAGGGTGAAGCATGCCAGGCATAGGGATGCCGGGCCGGGCAGGGCGGGCAGGGTGGGCGCTGGCGGCGGCAGCCCCGGTGGCCCCGTGCGGGCGGTGCCAACGACAAGGTCAAGACGGTGAGGAGCGGCAGCGGGTAGCATCCATTTGCACATGGTGGGTCAGACTCCCGGCGTGCACCTTGCACAAGCATGAGGCATGTTGAGGCTGCTCTGGGATCAGCACCAAGTTAAGAGATCTAATGTAGCTCTGGTGAAAAGTGAGGTTCGGCCAAAAAGAAGACCCTTCTCACTGCTCACACTCACTCATTCAAAGAGGACAAAAGCAGAAGCTTCCAAGTTCCAAGGTCTGATGCGACTGTTGCGGTTCCTTAATGGCAGGTTGATTTTGTTGGTTGTTCTTTTTGATTTTTAATTCTTTCTTTCTTCACTTGAATGACAATTTTTACAGGTTGGCCATTGTTCCTCCCTTAAAATAGCACAAGTTCCCAACTCTTCACAGGAATGATTTCACATTTTGTAAATCCATCTCCAAAAAAGTCAGAGGCTCTTCTGAGATTTTTTTCTCTTACTCTCCTGCTTTTTCTTTTTTTTTGCTCCTTTCCCTCCCCCTTTTCTTCTTCTTCTGCTTCTTCTTCTTCTTCTCCTTCTTCTTGACTTGAGTCTTTCACTCTCTCTCCCCCCCGCTGCAAGAGTGATGTCCTGACGTGCTCACCCCTCAGAGGTCCCCTCTCACTCACTGCTGGGGCAGGACAAGCTGAGTTTGAGGCTGACTGACCCGTGGCAGTCAATGAGCTGAATGAGGGCGACAAAGTGACTGAGTGTGGAAGTGAGTGAATGAGTGTGTGTGTGTGTGGGGGCGTGTGTGTGACTGAGTCTGTGTGTGTGTGTGTGTGTGTGTGTGTGTGTGTGTGTCTGTGTCTGTGTGTGTGTGTGTGTGGTGTCTTTGAGTGTGTGTGGTGTGTGTGTGTGTGTCTGAGTGGGGTGTGTGCCTTTGAGAGGCAGAGACAGACAGGGAGAGAGAGAGAGAGAGAGAGAGAGAGAGAGAGAGAGAGAGAGCAGTTGTATGAGACAGCAAGAGGGAGAGGGAGACAGAGAGGAAGAGAGACAGAGAGGGAGGGAGAGAGACAGAGAGAGAGAGAGAGAGGGAGCGTCTGTCTGAGTCTGACTGTATAGCAGCAAGTGAGTGTCCTGTCGTGCTCCTGTGTGCAGTCCCTGCCTAGCAGTGCTGGGGTGGCTAGTTTGCCTTGCATTTTATGCTGCTGGAGAGCAGAAGGGTGGGGCCAAGGTCATTTCAAATGTCTCTCTCATCCAGACAAAAAAAAAAAAACAAAACCAAACAAATCAAAACAAAGATGATCAAATATGGTTTTGTTTGTGTGAGTCATTTTCATCTCGACAGAACCACCTGTTTCAAGGTATATAAGGTGCTATTAATGTTAAGATGTTAACTACAGCGTATGACTGGTGAGCATTTTTACAGTTCAGCATTTGGGTCAACGAACTCTTAAACACCAATGCGCACTTACTGTAGTCAAAGCGTCTGGCTGACACAGTGCACAGTTCATAGTGCACAAATAGTTGGGTGTGCCCCGGAATTAAATTGGACACGATAATGAAATATTAATAGATGAAGATTACATGTTATGTGAATTTCTGCTCTCCAAAGTGAAACTGAATGAAATATTCATTGTTCATCATCTGTTGGTCTATGTTAGGAGTGTCCTGGCCTACACGCCTCTGTCAGCACAGCACTTTAAAGCACATGTTTTTCAGTCAGGCAGCGTGTATGTGTGTGTGTGTGTGTGTGTATGTGTGTGTGTATGTGTGTGTGTGTGTGTGTGTGTGTGTGTGTGTGTGTGTGCATGTGTGCGCGTTGTGTGTGTGTGTGTGTGTGTTTTGGAGCATGTTTAAAAAGTCCTGGTTTCAATGATGTGTCCAGCCCAAGGGCAGAAGTGTCCATGGGTGGAGGTGTGTGTGAGCCCTGTGTGTGCCCTAAAAGGATGACGGTCACTTCACACTCTTGTGCTTGTTAACGTCTCTCTCTCTCTCTCTCTCTCTCTCTCTCTCCCCCACTCTCTCTCTCTTGCTCTCCCTCTTCCCTTTCCCCTATTTCTCCCTCCTACTCTGTCTTCCCTTCACTCCCTTTCACACTCTCTCTGTCATTCTTTCACACGTTCTCATTCTCTCTCTTTCTCTCTGTCCCTCACTCACTTTCTTGTCCTCCTTTTTCATCTTTCTCCCACATTCCCTTGCTCTCCCTCTCTTTAACTCTATCCCCCTCTGTCTTTTCTCGTTTCTCCTTTTCATTCCATCCCTCTCTCCCTCTCTCCCTCTCTGTCCCTCTCTCTGTCATTCCCTTCCTCATAAAAAGCATACAGACACTACGCTGTGGCTCTTTTCCCTCCTCTCACCCCCCAGCTATTCCTGTCTACCTGCGTGCGTCGGGGCCACTGGATTTCCTGGTCCTTCTTCATCAAAGCCTCTCTCACCCCTTCATCTGCACGACCGTCATAAAAATCAGTCCTTCACCCCCAATTAAACCTCGCCGTGGCGTCGCTTCTCTTCCAGGCGCACTTCCACTCTTTTTTTTTTTTTACGCCTCCCCTTCGATGCCTTGCCACCTTCTTTCGTGGATGCAGACAAAGCAGTGGAGAGAGAGAGAGAGAGAGAGAGAGAGAGAGAGAGAGAGAGAGAGAGTGAGAAGGAGGGAAATGTTCGTCACTGCAACAGTCATTGGTGTATCTTTCTGAGGCGGGAATGTGCAGCCTTTGGGAACAGAAAGAATGAAGAGAGACAAAGAAACAGAGAGAGAGAGAAAGAGAAAGAGAGTAGATGTGTTTGATGTTACCATTGTATAAATGTTTTTTTTTCCCTCTCTCAACAGAAAAAAAAATGTAAATACTTCCCGGGACAGCTGAGTGTTCACAGACTGCCAGTGTAATTGTTTTAGGGTGCTCCAGTTCTTTCTATCTGGGCTCGTAATGGAAAACAATATCCTTCAATGTCCTCAAAGAGATATAAGACTTTTGGAGCCACAGCTGGCTTTTGTTTACGAGTGCCAGGAGATGTGTGAAACCAAATACAAATATGCAATTAAAAATTTAATTGGACGAGATGAAACATCTATTCTAACACTTAGCCGCATAATTGGGGAGTATTATGTTGGACCTGTAACGGTACACAGTGAATGCTTGAAAGTTCAAATGAACTGGGCCTTGGACACTTTTGAAAAGCCCTGAATACATCGTCCCTCCCCAGAACGCCATACAGGGCTCTAATTGGTTTGATAATAGTGCGGGTTTCTCTTTGTGCGTTTGGTCAGTGACTAAAGCTCGCTGTTTTCCTACATGTAAATGGGACCCTTTCATGGGTCTAGGCGGCAGGCATTCGTTCACAGAGGGTACCTTGTGCCCCCCCCCCCCTCCAGCCGTCCCTCTCGCCAGCCCTCCGGAAGTTCTAGTTTTACTTCCTCTCCCAAAATTGAGCGTAATTAAAATCATACAACGAGCACTCGGCGGATGGGCCACCGGAGCGACTTGTTTCAAAGACGCTCTCTGGCCGGAGGGTCAGGAGCAAAGTGCCGTCCCCTCAGCTGAATGTCAGATGTGGCTTCAGATTGCTTAACGCTACTCAGAATGCCCAAGCATGACGTCACGGCATGTGGCGCGGGCATGGGGACAGCGGCCGACTCATTGTCATCACGCGGACGAACCCTGGGACTGACTTTAGAAAAATGGTATTTGTAAAAAGCACAATACTGACTGGAGGATATTTTGCATTGTGCCATTACAAGTGGCACACAGAATGACTTAGATCACACAACATGCTCCATTATAGACCATTTCAGGTTCTAGTTCCATTGCTGGTACCCCAGGACTTCCATTCTATGTTATGTTAATGTAACAGGAAGTAGCTGGGGACCAAGATAGAATGTTCAAACATTGTTTTATCAAGCTATAGAATTAGAACCTGAAATGGTCTATACTGCACACAGCCTTAAGTTTGAAAACCGGTAGTTACTAGGAGAGCCTTCTGGTATTTAACAAGAAAACTATCCCCATACATGAGCGTATACGCACACACATTAACACAAACGGACAGACTCTCACTCTCTTACACACACATGCTTACATACACACACAGGGATACAGACACACATACACATACACACAAAAATACAGACACACTCAAACTCTCTCTCTTTCTTCCTGACATACACGCACACACACACAAATGCACACAGGGATACAGACGCACTCACACACACACACACACAGGGATACACATACACACACAAAAAGAGCTCGCTTGTTGGGAGTCTTAACACCCTTCAATGGTTCCCTCCCTCTGCCTCCGTGGGGCTTTCAGTCCGCTCCCACGTTGATACCCTCCATCTGGGTGCGTCCCCCTTCACTGGGAAATCAGCGCGGCCAGGCAGCAGAGAGAGAGAGAGAGAGAGAGAGAGAGAGAGAGAGAGAGAGAGAGGAGGATGTTCACAAGCGAAGGAACCTAATCTTTCCCAGCAGGGAGCCGAGCGGCTCTGTAAGTGTATGAATGGAGATAATATCGCTGTAATGAAGCCCGTTTTGTACCATCAAAGTCTTCAAAAGGGCCTGAAACTCGACCTCCCTCTTAGCACTGACAAACTCTCTGTGATAGCTCCCATTATTAATTGTTTTCTCTCTCCTGCTAAGTCTCTGACTCATTCCCAAATGTCTTTTAAGGGCTTTTGTCCCTCCCCATTGGTCTTTCCTGCCTGCTGATACTTATGTTGCACATGCAGGGCCCTTTCTTCAGTCAAATTATTCACACTACTTTTAGTCATTAAAGAAATAAGTGCAACACAAACACTTTCATGTGATGGATTTATGTAAAATCATCAAATGAATAAGTACATAAATACACCACACATACACACATATACACACACTTTCTCCGTTTCTTCTATATACAAATACATAATATAGTATGTATATATACATATATATAATATACATACATACATACATACATAAATACATACATGTACATGCACAATCTGAATGTGAAAATAAAGGACAGCGCACAGTAATTAGAGTAACGTCACTTTCATGATACACATAAGTGTAATTACGCAACGAGACTCTTCATGTTGGGTAGCACAGTTTGTGCCAGTTCCTTCTAGTGCAGGTGTCGCGGCTATCTGTGCCCTAGTCTATGTAAACATCCGTTTCTAAATTGGGCCCAGGCCACTTTACCACTGCCACACTTGTGGCCGGGCACGAGCACAGAGCCCAAGCAGAGTGCATTTGCATATCCTTCTTTCGTGACCATTGTCCTTTGTGGGCCAGCGAGGTGATAAGAGGAGCATCCGTGTGATAAGTTGCCGGATTCTCAGAGATTCCCCATCTCCGCTCGTCCCCTCAGCAGACTGAACATAGATTTTAGCCCGATACAGTGGAGCGTCCATTCCAACTTTCTTTTTTTTTGAAGAATTGGGAGATGTTGACAAGGCTGATAAATCACGCGGATGTAGTTCATCAACCAGACGGCTTGCATCAATCACCCGCAGCCGAGATAATCTGCCCGCCGATAAAACGGGACCAGATCAAACATTCAGATGTGGTTTTTGTCCGCATCCAGGCTAGCCCACGGCTACTGTGGATGAACTACAGTAGACTAGAAACCATCAAGGATGTCTGCATGTGTGCACCAAGCAACCGCCACACACCGCACACCACACACTGCATCTCCCACTTAATCCCCATATTAAAAGGGTGGCAGTAGCGGTGGGAGGGTGCTGTAAACACTATTGTGGCCTGTCTCAAAAGCCCGGATTAGGGGCTTGCAGGTGTCCCACACCTCTGCTCTGATGTGTGTGTCCTCTAACAGAGAAACATGCTGGGGTGAGGAGATGGACACTAAATGGAATGAATACTCCTTCAAACCCCACCACCACACACACACACATGCAAACACACACACACACACACACACACACAACCAACATCTAAGGTGTGAACACAAATGCGGTGACCTTTGCAACCTGCAGTAACTGAATATCATTTGGGATAATCTCATCTACTTGTAACACAAATCATATCATATTTCTAAGGACAAATATCCTCAGATATTAACATTGCTGGAGTCACATTTCTAAGACAATTTTCACCTACAGGATTTGGCATGACACTAGGGTTGTCTGAGATGTTGGACCGAGTTCCAACAGCAGTAGCATGAATTTCTTCAAATTAAAACTAAACGTAAAAACTTCAGTGTAGTTACGGTGTTCTAAACATTGACTGCTGCCTTGGATCATTCAAATGGTATTGGAGATCAGACCTGCTATTAAATCCTTATTCACTTTACTTTTCATGGTTTAGAATATACTTGTTACATAATGGTGCAAGCCAAACATGACGCTATGACATTTGGAAAAATGTTGCAAATGTTGGAAAAATGTGATTAACATGGAAAATAGTTTCTCTGAATAGAAAATTAGCCAAGCCTGAAATCTCTCTCTCTCTCTCTCTCTCTCTCTCCATTCATTCCACTGGAGAGTGGCTGCATATGCTAAACCCATTTGCCAGTGAGTGTTTCACAAACAAAACCCCTGGCCCAGGTGAAACCCCCCCGCCCACGACACACACACACACACACACACACACACACACACACACACACACACACACACACACACACACACACACACAC
>JASCQY010000002.1:16023510-16036883 GCA_030264315.1 Sardinella tawilis
ACTGTGCCCAATCAGTGTGCCAAATTTCAACATTTTTGACCAATCGGTTCTAGGGGCTGCCATAGACACCCCAGTAAGCAGAATAATAATAATAATAAGAAAAAGTAGAATCACTATAGTGGCTTCGCAGCTTCGCTGCTCGGCCACTAATAAATAACTGAATGGAAGGGACTCTCCCGAGAAGAAGTCAGATTCTTGGCATCAATTGCCAATTTTATTTGGATGACATGTTTATTTTGATGTGATGTGTCTCGTCTAGCAAACCACACATCAAAACTTTCCTTACCCTTTCACTGGTTTTAGCTGCAGTTTACTATGATCTAGTTCCATGTATGGTATTGTACATATTTATCTATTTATAAAGAAAAAAAAGACAACAAATCTTGTATATACACCTTCCAGTCTGTCGAGATATATATAAATATGTCCCCCCCCCTCTGAGATTATTCACCAGTGAAAGAGCTACGCATTCACCACTGACTAAAGGCATATGGCGAAGGTTATGAGAAGCAGTGCATTAGACCTCAAAGAGCTTCTATCCATCTAGTTTATTTCTTTGCACCACAAAATGTTTCTCAACAAAAACCACTCCAATCTGGCATGCAGTTCAGCACTTACCAAATAGTAAAACCAGCAGCGAACAGAGAAATGCAAGAGTAAATCATAAAAGAAATACTAACTTAAGAGAAAGCAAATATCATCCAATAAAACAATGAAAGTAAAAGATCTGTACATCTGCACAATTTCTGATATTTTTAAAGGAACGTCTAAGATTAAAGGAAACATCAAAAAGTTTGACTGAGGAAGAGTACAATCACGCTGTTGTTTAGGGGAAAGAAAAGCACTTTAATAAGGACATGTGTGTGATTGATAAGTACTGCTGTGGTGGGGAGGATAGGAGAGGTAAGGGGGGGGGGGTGAAGCGGGGGGGTTGCTGTCCTGGCTGCCTGACGTGGAGGAGGCTTCCCTAGCCCTGCTTGGGATTCTTTTTGGCAGATGACGGGCGGCCCTTACCGTCGTTGACCTCATCAGGCTTTCTCTTCTTCTCGTAGATGAAGATGATGGTCACGAGGACGATGACCTCGGCCACGATGCCCAGGAAGGGCCAAAGGGCGGCCAGGCGGCTGCGCACACGCAGGTGGATGGTGGCTCTGGCCATGCCGAGCTCGGTCACGCCCTGGCACACGTAGTCGCCCATGTCGGTCTCCATGTTCAGCATGGAGATGTGCAGCTGGGTTTTGTTGGGCATGCTCTTGATCTCAAACCTTTCGTTGGATCCATTGATGATCGGCTAAGGCACACAATTTCCAAAGGATCAACAAACCAAAAAAATAAAGCTTAAAAAAAAAAAAGGACTTCCAATACATGTGGGCTTGAGATACGTACAACTTCATTGCCTTCAGCAACCTTGTACCAGGTCCAGTCAGTGGGCAGGGGGAAGCCGTGGCTGACGCAGGTCAGAATCCCTTTGTCGTTCTCATTGCCGTGCTCCGACTCCTTGTATGCCTTCACATGGGGAGGTGCTGCAGGAGAGAGAGAGAGAGTGTCACACACAATGGCCATGATTGACTCCTTAAATACATACACATGCTCGCTTGCGTGCACGCACACACATTCCATTCACTTGGAGAGAGATCTACACAAGCATGCTCTACTCCACGCACAGGGCACTTACTTTTCACTTCGATGGTCTCCTCTGAAACGGGCTCGGTCTCAAACACGCAGGTGTACACACCTCCGTCGGTGGTGTCGATCTTATCAAGGCTGGAAGGAAAGACCATGAGTGTAAGACCGACGGATGAATAACCAACCCCCCCCCCCCCCCCCCCGCCATGACAGTTTTTAATGACTTTGACTTATTTTAGTCGCTGTAGTCGACCAGGTTTTGTCACTCTTGTCCATACAAAGTCAATTACTTGATTTTACAGAGTGACTTAACAGCTTTACACAGTCAGAAGCCCCATTTTATGCCCCTTACTCATCCTTGTCTCCCTCCATTCAAGTTCACTCTTCCCCACCCTCCATCTCACAGACTCCTTTCATTCTTCATTCTCCCACCCTTCTTTCGTCCACCCCCACCGGTCTGTTTATTCCTCGCTTGCTCTTCCCTTCCTTCTTCTCTTCTCTTCCCTCCCTCCCTCTCTCTCTCTCTCTCTCTCTCCCTCTCTCACTGATCTGTTGGGCAATTAAGGTCAGTGCGAATGGATGGCTAGTTGCGCTTATCCCCCCCGCACCCCTCCACCCCCGCTGCCGGGGCTACAGGCAAAGCTGCACGTCAACCCTGTCCAGCTTAGAGCGGCTCAAGCCTGCAGCATTAGGCGCCACTGTGCAGCCTGCAGCGCTGCCACTAATAGATGCCCGAGTGGGTGTCCGTGCACGAGGCCCAGGCTGTGGGGCCCAGGGGCAGGCAGAGAGAGAGAGAGAAAGAAAGAAAGAAGGAAGGGAAGAAAGAAAGAGGTCAAGAGAGAGAAACAAATGCAGTGTGAGAGAAAGAGGTGAAGCGGAGGGGCTAACATGAGAAATATAGAAAAAAAGGGAGAAAGATGGAGAGGGGGAAAAAAAACAAAAAAAAAAACAGGCTAGACTGAGCCCTCACGACAGAGAGAGACAGGTTTTCTGTATGCACACACTCTCTCACACACACACACAGGTGCATAATGCATGGTTGCTTAGCTCCGAGGGTTGCATGTGTGAACACGAGGTTGTATTTAACATTTAAGTACATAATTTACGAGCAGGACAACCCTAGTCACCACACACTGAGAGGGCCCAAGGATTCCAATGTGGGGGTAACTTACGTGTACTGGGTGGTGGTGGAAGTGGACTCTGACTTGGTGTTCTTCAGCACATCGCCATTCTTCTTCCAGAAGTTTCCCTTAATAGGGGAGGGTGGGTTTGTGATATTGCAGGAGAGGATGGCAGAGGTCTGGTTGACCACGTCCGGACTTGTCAAGATCGCGGCTCCTGTACAGGCACACGGGCAGAAAAAGGCATTAGATACTTAATAATCAATGACTGGAAAAAAAAGATACGCCATCAAAAAAAAAAAACCCAATAAAAAAAAAAAAAAAAAAAAAAAAAAAAAAAAACACAATCAGAAAAGACCCACACTTCTCTGTGCCTGCTAAGGTAAGAAAACACAATGCAACACCCAAAGATGGCTCCCAACTACTAGAGAAACCTATGAAGGTCTCTTGCAGGAGGGGAAGAGGATCTATGCTAAAAACCATGAGGAGGGAGAAGTGTAATGAACACAGGCAGTGGCAGGTCAGTCAATGCGGGCCAGAGAGCCTGGAGCTCAAAACATCAAAGAGGAGCAAGGTGAAGGATTGTCCAACGGAGGAATTTTCAATAAGAGGGGTTGGGGGAGTGATAAAGCCTATAATACTGGGCCAATGGGGAAAGAGAGAGTAAGAAGGAAAGAGAGAGGAAAAAAAGAGTCTTGTGGCTGTGTTTTGCCATAAGTCCAGTTGCCGTGTTCTTTACAGGAAAATCTGCTTTCCGATGGAAAAGAATGTAAGCACTGTATTGTATGTTAATCTCAATCTATCAATCCTAAATCTCATTCTTTTATACATGTGGAAAACTAAGCTAATTGGACATAATCTTAAATGTTCCAAAAAACTGGTCTTAAACCTGTTAAGAAAATAAATAAAATAAATAAATAAATAAATAAAAGCAATGGACACAGAATGACAAATAACCAGAAGGCAACTCTAACATTTGCAGCTTTCCTACAGGTACTTAGAAAAAGGTTTGACTGTGATGGATAGGGGAGGTAAGACTAGCAGATCTAGGAGGGGACTACTGGGAGGGGCTGTAGATAGAGTCGGGGGGAGGCGGGGGGTGTCTCAATTCCCAGCCGAGCTCCTGTAAGAGGAGGACGCCTGGGACGATGAGGAGGCAGCTGGAGCAGAGGGCGGGTTCAAAGGGATGACGGACAAGAGCTAGAGCACTGGCCACCCTCTCGGTGGTGGGCCGCCTGCAAGCCTCGTGCCGTCACTCACTTTCAAACACTAAAACGTTCGCTTGGGAGCGGATCCACTTGATTTTAGGCGTCTTCCTCAGGTCGTTGCGGTCGGGGTCGTTCGAGGCACGGCACTCGTACATGCCCGTATCGTTGAGCGTGAGATTGGACAGGTAAAGGGTGCTGGTGGCGTGGTGGATGTACGTGGCGTTGATCCGCACTTGGTCGTCGCGTGCCCCGTCAAACAGCTGGGTGTAGGTCTCAGCAGGTTCCTCACCCTCAATAAACCACCACTGCACCTCTGGGATGGGGTTACCTATGACCTCGCAGTGCAGCTCGGCACTGTCGCCTATCAGCTTCATCTGAGACAGGGGCGACTTAATGAAGCCCGCTGGAAGTAGCCACCCAAACACCCACAGTACAGTATATAGAACACATGGCCATTGATTACATGTGTGAGAGTCAGTGCAGTCATTTATAGAAGGATGTGATTGTCAAATGGATGAAGAGCAGATAACAAAACAGATGAAAGGGGAAAAAAGAAAAGAAAGAACAGATTATTAGTGAGTGAAAACAGACAAGACAAACATTAGAAACAGACATGGTGTTCAGTTATCATTAAGGTCCCTCAGTCATCATGACGTTCCTTTTTTTTTTTTTTTTTAATCTCCAATGACCAAATATCCTTCCGCTTTCCATTCCACTGAATGATGCAATGATACTGAACACCATGACGATTAAGAGAAACAAAAAGGTTTGTGTTAAAATGAAAATCATGAAGCAATGTAACCTTTGATAGATGATTGAAAAGAAAGAAAAATGAAGATGAGAAGCAAATCAGATGGGGGGAATAAATAAATCATGAGAGCGAATGGGATCATTTATCAGCAAGACAAAAGAGGATGAATGATCTCATTCAAATTGGGTTGAAATTTGGGTTGGGTGTGTGATACCAGCATGGACTTGCATCTAAGCCCCCCCAACCCACACAGCGTTTCTACCAATTCCCCCTTGAACTTCATAGTTGAAAAGCTTAGCGCTCTGACACCCATTGCGATGGGCGTTCTGTGTAGTGTTTCATATTCCAACAGAGACCGGGAGGAATAACATTCTTGTTCTGGGAAAACAACTTGTGTTTTGTTTAAGCCCCCAACAGAGCCACCTTACATAGAGCCCCCAGGGCCAAGCCTGAAACAATACACACTATATACAACCTGGGTGGACACTGAAGATGGAAACATGCTGAAACAACAACCTACAAAAGACCGGAGCTGAGCTCGGGAGGAGATCAAAATGGCACGTTAGTAGGTTTCTTGACTTGAAAAAAAGAAAGAGAAAAAAAGACTTGACTTGAAAAAAAGAAATCTGGAAGATTGTGTATTTAGTTTTGTTGTGCAGAATGAGAGCACACCCTCATGTTTAGACTAAAAAGCAAGAGAAGGGCCTGTAAAGAATGGAAGACACATAAGCACATGTGTGGCTTTTTGGTCCCAACCGCTGCTGCCCAATCAAACGACAGTTTTTCACGTGCCCTAGGCTGTAAATAACATTCGCCCTTTAGGAGGAAAGGCTACGAGCCACTATGCTATTGTGAAAGGTCACCTTCATGCCGATTGCAGCAAGAAAACAGAGTAAATATAGGATTGGACTTCAGAGACCTTGGTGACGTATTCATGCAGAATGTCATTTCCTACAGGAACTTTTGAAATTTCCAGAAGAATTTCAGCACATTGTGAGACTTTAATCAAAAACAGGCAGAATGTTCTAAAACTGTATTTCTGCCGTGACCAAAATGTTCTGTCTGATCATAGTCCAAACAGTGTATTATTTATCCACTACCCAGAAAGCAGGCACATTGATTTTTGACCCGTCGAAGTCTCACACAATAATAAACGAGCCATTGTACATAGAGGCCTAAATAAATGGCTAACAGCAGAATGGATGAACTGTAGTGTCACCGTTTTATTTGTTTATTCATTTACTTACTGACAAAACACATTTTTCCGTTTGTGAGATAAAAATGGGTCGCCTAACTGGAGGAAACAGTGAGGTTCTCACTTTGAGTACAGTTTATACTGACTGCTCATAATGTTAGCAGGTTTTGTATTAGAAAACTGGTCTGAATGCTCGTGCAATCTTCACTCTCCAACAAAAGCAGGCCTATGATGAAAACAGTTCAGTCTGGAACATGCTGATCTCAAAACAGTTAACCTAAAAGCACAAAAATCAACATTCCATGACTGTTAAAGTATTTTTTTGAACATCATTACATTGCAATAACATCAAAAACCCACTCTCTTTGATTATTTCCAGCAGGGCAAAAAAAATTATAATACCTGCCTTCACTAACCCAATTTCTAAAGCAGGCAAGCTGGAACTGCACGGCAGAGCTCGAGGGAAATCTAATTTTAATTCTGTCTGGGCCATCCGTAGAGAGCCTGCAAGCTAACACACTTGCCCCTCGTGTCTTCACTGGCATCCTCTCGGACCGTGCCAGGAGCTGTACCAGAGCCGGTGATAAATAAGTGCAATCAAGCACATCCGTGTGCAAAGGACAAGGAACATGTTCCCACAGTAACCTTACTAAGCACAATACAGCAATTTATTAACCAGTAAATTGCATAAGGTTTTCCACCACAACTCAATAATGTGGACAATGGAGATTCCATTTCAAACTCGAATGGCTGCTAAGTGCTGACCAACACGCAGACCAAATTAGACAATTTAGACTCGATTCATTTTAATATGTCTGTGTTTGGTACAGCACGTTATTTCCATCCAAGAGTGTAAAACTACTTAGACTAAGATAAAGTGTCATTCATTAAAACTGATGGCAGGAATGATGACAACGTTGCTAGCATGTAGATAGGCTAGGCAACAAACTCAATTTTCACATTTACAACCATTTCCATATTAGTCTATTTGTTCAAATGAGATGTATGGACAGGTCATTCAGAATCCAAGCTGAACTGTATTTAATTGGAAGGGTTGGATTACATAATCTGTTGACAAGGCTCTCTTTTCCACGGATAGAAGGTGGGAAAGTGCTCTGTCGCACACCATAGGCTTTCAGACTCTAACGATGGCATGGAATAATTGGCTTATCGTGCGAAAGGCAGAAAGCCAAGGGAGTCGGCATTGGCCTTCAGTATTAAAGCAAATAACTGGACCTCACCTCGACATTACCTACATCATAACATTTTAAGGTATTTTATATTAGAATAACACGACCGGGTAGAGGCAAAATATTCTAATATTTGTCAGATACTGTTTAATCACAAGTTAGGCAAGTTAGGCCTTCGAGTAGGGTTGACTACTTAACAACCTGGTGACTCCAGGTGCTGGAATCAGATGCTATGAATTCGGTGACAAAAGATGTGAACAGGACAAGGTCTACTCTCCGATTCGGCATGTCAAACTGGTCTACACCGGTTTCATGTCAGCTGATGGAAATGGTAGCCTCCATATAACAGGATGGGTCTATTATGGTGTCACTGAGATTTTTTTTGTAGATCTAACAATTTACAAGCACTACATATATTGTGAAGTCGGGATTAATGCTGGTAGCCATTCCTTTTTGTTTTCATAGTTATTCAAGAGCCATTATGGTTAAGTTTACAATTTAAAATGTATGGTCACATGGCCGACGCAACCATGGCTAAAACTGACAATCACTAGTCATAACTTCAGTCGTTTCACCAGTTATAACGTTACCTAACAGTGATTTTACGCGTATGCACCATACTTAACTATGATGATGCGATATCACAAAACACGCGGGTGTTGCTCCATGGTGCAACATTAGGTTGACACAACGTTATGGCTTCAGCCACAATTTTCCGCTGGTTAGCCTCTTCGCCAAAATGGACGTTCGTTCCTCAATAGAGAAAATTCTTTTTCGACACCAACTCCGTAAAGCTAGTTGAGGTTGGTCAGTTTTTTTTGCAGGTTAAATAAGATTAACATCACAGAATTTACAGTAGAACCTTTAGTTAGTGGACATACAAAATGAACGCTAGCAAACAAAGATTCTAAAACCGAGCTTTATCGATAGCTAGATAGCTAGCTAGCCAACCAACGTTAGCTTATCCATGGCCAATGGTTGATCAGCTAATCGACGGACTTATTTCACAAAGTGTTAACATTTCTACTTAGGACACGTTAGATGTATTTAACTGTAAATAAGGCACACCGTATTAGGGCTAGCTAAATATGCGATCTCAAATTCCGACGTAACCAGTGAACGTCGGACGACATGAACGTTGTTATCGTTTATGTTCACGTTACTAGCTGCTACACCAGTTGACATAATTCGAAGGACGAATGATTGTGGTACACAGAAATACCATTCAAATAATAAAAAAATCATCATAGACGTGAGTACCGAATATGAACATACACGAATGTTACCGTTTAGACAGCAATTCGCTAAACGTTAGCTTATGAATATAAGCGTTCACAGGGGAAAAACATCTAAATTTTACCTGTCGCTGCGTTGGCGTGGTACACATAAAACGACAGGGTAACAAGCCCCCACAGTAACCTCATTTTGACGGTATCCTCTTCGTGTTCAGTGCCTGCAAATCTAACAAAAATGTAACGGAAAACGTTAAGTTAGAAATGCTCAAGAACCACTGTTGATCAGACTGTGTATGACCGCAGTCGATCGTCCTCTATTTGTTCCTCGTGCGTTGCCGTGAACCCGCACGTACACACTAGGGCGTCACCACGTCCGGGAAAATTTCGACTGTGCACCACCAATCTCCAAGTAGATCCCCCGGCTCCCAGCCCTGTGCTACTGTCTATGCTTCCAGCTAGGAAGAGGCAGTTTACATAGCAGAAAAGCAGAAATATACATATTCCAGAATTTACCAGCTTGTTTATCAAAAAATAACATTTGGCATCATGAAGATTAGTCGTACCGGTAATTTGACCACTTTGAGGTAGATTAGCCAACATCAACGCTTGTCAATATCATTTGGACATGTAAACAGAGATTTTAGTAAATCACTCAACTAGGCTAACGTTACACCATTTCTAGACTTCCCCCGGCCAGTGATGGTTGTTGGACACATGGGACAACAGACTTGAAATAGTCGTTTTTTTGTTCTTGTTTTGTAAACACATCTAGGTATCGTATGTGGTTGACTAAAGACTAACTTCGGAAGCACCCCAATCCCCCGCCCCGCATCAGTGTTTGTTTAGTTTCTTACTACATTGTCAAAGGGACTGATTCAGTACAGTGAGCTGGTTTTCCTAAATACCTTGTGTGTGTCTCCTCCTAGTGTTAAAGACATGCATTACATTTTAGCGCACAACGCAAGCATCTACCGGTATGTGCAGTTGCCTGAGTAAATGAAATTCAAAACTCAAATTACAAATTCCTCAAATTTCATTCCCGAAACAAAACATGACATGACACAGCAATAGTCCTACTGTATAAATTCCTCAAAAAAAAATGGATTATATTTCTGAGGCACAACAGTATTGTGGTAGTACCAAAACATTGTTTGACTACATTTCCATCTTACAATGATCTGAAAGTCCCAAATATAATGAGTAGTTGACACAGCATTAAGCCTACAGTCAAGTCAATATAGGAGATATTCGCCAAAGCTGATCTAGTAAAACTGTTTAATATGTTTGAAACCAGCCCTTGAAGTCATAGGTATGTCCACAGACAAAACCTTATGTCACAATACTGTAAGGTTATGCATAGCAATCCATATTCTGTGCTTTGATACTTTTAAAACTGAAATACGACTCATATTTGGCAGCTGCTGCTTGTCAGATGTGGGATATTTGATAACTTCCTGGAATAAAACAAAATAGACAAAATAATTTTTAATCATTCTTGGGGTCCGTCTTAAACTAATCCGAAAAATAACACATCCATGTGTTCATGGCACACTCACTCCATTTCATTAATATCATCAATAAAATATTCAAATTTGATATTCTTGTCCATTTTGGCATGACTTCTCTCACGGCAGAATCTCTCGGTGTCCAATCCTGACTCATAGCATCAAAAAACAAAGCAAAAGGCATCCATGCTTTTATGCAAGGAAGGTTGAATACATTTCACAGCTACTTTATGACTGCTTAGTGACTGTAACAGAAATCCGAAAATGTTGTCTGCCTTTGTGTTTGGAATTTCACCACAGCTCTGACACTTTTTCCGCTCTCTCTTGCCACTGTTCGCAACCACACACATACAGAAATAATTCCTTTGTAACATGGTCTTAAAAAAACTATAAATTATGACTATAAATTACAACGTAAAATAATTACCACTGATTGTATTTTTTTCTGTGTTTGCTGTTGTTGTTGTGGTTGTCACCTGGCAGTTGCTTTGTTCACAGGTTGATCTCCATGCGGAAAAAAAAAACACTTTCTGTTTAACTGTTATCCCAACAGCACCTACATACATTATACTGGTACAGATCCTACAAAGCTAACCATTATCAGAACATTATACCTTAACTTGTGCCAAGTAATTCACAAGCCATTTTCACAAAAAGGGGCTCTACTGAAAAAAAAAAAATATATATATATACATATGTACTGTAGGTCGGCACACATGACATTTCTCAATCATTTCTCTTTTACCGCCTTAGTTGTGCAGCAAAGTATTAAACAAAGTAATAAATCTTTTCTCATGAAAGCGTTGCATGCCCTGTCCTTCCCTCTTTGAGAAGACGGAGCACAAGTCTGAAGTTCAAGGGATCTTCCTGATCTTCAGCTGAGCAATGCCCCCTTGAGGACTGATCCATCCACTGCCTGCAGAAGCTCTGGAGCCCTGAAGCTGATTGCACCTTCTGCCATGGAACAGTCCGCTTGGCAAGGGGCCAAATGTCGCGGCAGCCTCACAGAGCATAGTAAGGCTGCTCGCAATGTATGGATTTGTACACCTCACGTCATCCACTGAACTGTCAGGGCTGGTCATATCGCTATCACTGAAGTAGCACCAGGACCACACCCAGGTCAAGAGCTGGAGGCGAAACGTACTGGCAGTCCTCTGAACATCTGGATTTAGGAATTGCTTGGCATGCGGTCATCGTTAAGAGGGCTTTCTTGGCTCCCAGGGCCGGGAGGAGAGTTCATCCCGGACATTCCGGGTGGGTCTGTGGCCGTATTCTGGCCACTCAAGCTTTTCCGGCACACTGGGCATGTGTCATGCTGGGGAACACCGAAACACACACACACAAACACACACACACACACACAGGCACACAAACACACACACACACACATACAGAAAGGCACACAGACACATGCATGGGAGATGTCCACAAAAGGTATTAGTGACAAATCCTTTACCTCGTCACATCTAAGTGCAACCTGCTAATCCCCATGTCCTCATATGTTGGCCTCACCTGTTCCAGCCAGGGCACAATGCAGTCATTATGAAATAAATGACTACATGGAAGCTGCCGCACTGTCTCTCCTACACTGTAGTCTTCTTTGCACACTGGACACTCAAGGCCAGAGCCTGAAACAAATGGAAATTCAACAGTGAAACATCCTGGGGAAAGTGCTAAGCGATTAAAGCCTTTGGCCTTGTACTAATCCTGTGTCTAAAAGTAAAGATGGAGACCTGTTAAGAAGCAATAGGAGTACGCAGAGATGAATAGACTTCTGGGCTGACTCACCAACGTGTTCGTCTGTGATTTCCACACTAGGGAGGTTTTTGATCTTTTCTCTGTCTGCTGGTGGTGGGCCAGTGTTCTCAAACTGATTTAGTAACTGGTGAGGGATGAAAAAAGCCTTTGGTTTAAGTATTCGGATCATTGACTGGCTTACAGAGGATATGCTGACTGCACTTGATTGTGCCAATTTTAGACATACACAGTAGTACACAAGTACTAGTCATATTACAAAACATTATAATAAAAATGCATTACATTTCTGTAACGATTAATATGCCCTTCATATACACAAGCTTTACACATAAACATTTGAACAATTAACCATTACATTAATGAACAGTGTTTGTGCTGCATGTGCATACCTGTGTTATGATTGCATCTAAGCCATTAGCACCCCATGCATAATCCATAGGATTTGAGTGAAGAACGCCCCTGAAAAGATTAAAAAAACAATCTAATATAAAAATTGACTTTCAAAACTCAACCATCATGTTGAAATGGGTGAAATATAATTAATATAAATTATATAAAATAATATCATTTTTCTTACCATGGTCCCACACCAATATTTGGCATTGCTGTAGGTGCAATTATTCCATTCACCAGTTGCTGAATAATTCTATGGGAATTAAAAACATCAACACCATGACGGAGCATTCTGAGACTTGAAATGTGCAGCTCGAATAAATCCAGAATTCAGTCAAGTGACCAGTAAAACAAGTGAGCTTACCCTTCTAGTGTTGGCACACCTTCGTGCCGTACTGTGTGCCTCCTTGGAATATGGCGTCCCCTGGGCTGCCTGGCACCGTACCGCTGCCGAGATGCCATCTCACGTTCCCTTCTGTTCGCTGCCTCCCGGTTGTCTTCCGGTGGTAACCCTGACCCAAGGTCAAAAGGGTCATCGAAGATGCCCAGGGCAAATTGCCCATATGCCGATGGAAATGTAAACAAATGGTGGTCCATATTCTACATGGCAACAACACATGGAAATAACATTTGGCATGGTCCTGAATTCAAATTCACATTATTTTAATGAGACTGCATTTAAGTCACTGGTTACACAACAAAGGAACAGATAAGTGAGAGAAATACATTTTACAAACCTCAAACCTCTGTTGGCTTTGGTCACTGCCTGATATGCTTGATGTAGACCCATTTTCTATGCTTAAGAGCAAAAAAAACATAATAATTTTATTGATGTCAGATAATGTTACTCATACTGCATACAGCATCTTGACTAGTTTATGGGTCTGAGAATGGGATTTGTATATTTATAAACAAGACTTGTTTGGACTGTTTGGCTTTAAGACATACTTCTAGAATAATAATCAGATTAGGGCAGTTAAGGAGCATGCTTTAGGCAACAATGTTGGCTAGATACTACATCTAAGGCACTGATTAATAAAAGGTAACATTTTATTTGAGGTTTTTAACATAAAAGTGACATGAGTCTGTCATAAACATGTGTCATGAATGTGAATAACACTTTTTTTTAATGTTCATGACTGTTGTCATTAAAGGGATACGCCACCTTATTTTGGGAAATTGCTTATCTGTAGTCAACCTCTAGTTGAACATGAAAGCACATAGCATTTTTTCTCTATGTGCCTGCAATGCCTTGTTTGACAGTGTAAGCTTATCAACATACCAATGCAAGTCTACGGTACCAAACAAAACCAACAAATTTATTTACAAAGCACTTCAAAAATTACCTAAAATTCACCAAAGTGCAAAACTGATATTTAATTCTGTCAAGT
>JASCQY010000002.1:16040569-16054730 GCA_030264315.1 Sardinella tawilis
TGATTGCTTTATTTAAATTGGTAATTTTGCAAATCTACTTCTGCTGGAAGTAAAAGTGCTGCACAACACAAACCTTTGGAAAAATATCATATTTTGTCGAGGAAAAAAACGTTCAATTATCCATTCCAAATTGCATACTGTATACATACTGGTTGTCAGTCAAATGGTATCTTATTAACAAATCTCCATGAAATTCCAATATGGTCTCCTGGTAAACCACAGTGCTCACATACTAAGATGTGTTAATTACCCTCCTGGTGGGTTGCCTCAGGAGTAACTGTCACCTCGCAGAGCAGTTCCAGACGTTCCAGCGGAGAAGGCTGCATGCTCAGTTCCGGACGGCGGGCCTCCTGTGCACAGACACAGCAATAACAGCAGACTGGAACTTCCTGGGCCTCTTAGTCATGGCTCACTTGTTTTTTTACTCCTCCCCTCACCCCCCCAAAACCGAGTCTATCTCAAAATGTACATTTGGTGACAGGATGCGTCAGAGCAGGAGTTGAGAAACACTTTGCAGCGTCCTGGAAATGACTGCCAGAGAGAATGAGGTATAGAGGCTTCTCTACCCACTGAAGCATTTATCTAAAGGGAAGATGGAAACACTTTAAACACTTGCAAAAGAGCCAGATAAAACATGTAATTAAGGTCACATTAGACAACATCAAGAGCTTTCAATCACAAGGCCTGGTCCCGAAATATTCTTTCTGGAAAAAATCTTTCACAGTTTTACTTTCCTATTGTGGTGGTGAGACTCTCATAAATATTGTCCCTATTGCAAAAGACACCGTGATTCCATCACTTCCCTGCCAGAGAGTATGGATAACAGCATAGCAGCATGTGGATACAATTAACAGTCCAATGTCACGCCATCTCTCATCAGATTGCAATGGATTAACAAATGTCTTCTGAATTTGCCAAGACTTCCGTCTGTGGCCATATATGTGATGTCTGGTTAAAGGAAACTGCTAAGTGACTTTGGATGATAGTTATACTGTAGATGTAGTAGATATAGCTATAGACCAGGTGGAAATAATGCTATTTATTTGTTGCAATGTGTACTGTACTGCATATGTTGCCCTGGCCAATAGAATGGCTACAGACAGGACAAAGAATTTATATTGGGAATACACAAAGTCCTAACCATAGGCTACTCCTAATTTTGTAATATCACTTGTGAGCCATTGTGTCGTTAACCAGTTCATTAGCCTTCCTTTATTTCTTGAAGCCCTGGAAAATCCTCTCTGGTGCACAGACTTGGCCACGGACGAGTGCGATCCCTATCAGCGGCTGGAAGGAATTAGGGGCAGCACATGTGTCAAATGGATTTTGTTAAGGACCAGTGCACTGGAAACACTGCCATTAGCAAAGACCAACAATGATATGGACGCGGATGGTATGGGAGGCACGTCAGCCTGTTAATCCTGCATAGGCTATAGGGTTTGGTCCTCCTGATCTCTCTCCATGGTTGCTCTTTGTAGGGATGGGTAAGGCTGAGAGGAAATGGGATCCATATGGTTATAGTGAGATCACCTTAAGCTATGGCTCCCTATTGGGAGTTTCTGTATCTCCTCCTTGGGAGTTCTGTGCACTTTTACTAGCAGACTGCGTATGTTTTCCCGAATATGAGGACAGTCGTTGATAAAGATTTCAACATCTTTAAATGTTCAGTCAATGGTGGTGTGGACAATAATGCATTGATGGTGGTGTGTGGGAGTGAATGCTTGCAAGACTCCAGTAGAAAATAGGCCAGTGGTTGTTCTGTTGATTTGTGTGTGGCACATTCTGTCTTATGTAAGCTCCTTGAGATTTGTGTGACCGGGAACAGTCTTCCAACTGCCTCCTTACCTGTGGACATTGTTCTCCATAACTATCATAAGGAAGCCATTTGCTGAAGTCTTCATGAGTCAAACATGTGCCTTTGTTTGCCTAGTGGGAGTATTACATGGATTTTCTATCCCATATTAAATAAATGCTTTGTTGGAGAAAGGCCAGGTAATGAATTTAACTGATTTTTTAATTTTTTTTTTATTTTGAGAAGGGGACCAAGGAGTGGGCGAGAATCACAGGCTCATCCAGTTCAGCCAATCGTGCAGCGCCGGCAGTCACAGACCACACAGAGGGGGGGAAAGGGGTCAGGCCTTCCCAGTGGACTTGTCTGTTAGATCAAATCTGTGCTCAGTTTCAGCAAAACACACGTCTTGTTTAGAACGATTAAAGGTTGCTTAACTTCCGAGCTCTGCTAGATATCTCATCTCTCCAAGCCAAATATGCTTTTCACCTTCTTGCTGAGTGCAAATGTGTTTTTGGTAAAAATATAAATTGCTCCCAAATACCCAGTTGATATATTGCTCCAATCAAAAAGGTATCTTGAATAAGTCTGAATGTCTATCAATATTAATCTATACATTTTTAACAAAATAGTGTCAATCGTTTGTTTTCATTCCCCCCCCCCCTCCAGCTCTCCAGGAAGCAGAGACCACTTTCAAGGACGAATAGTCACTTATTAGAAACAGACTCCACATTGCAATGCTGTTGGTCAAGTTTCACACTTGACAGCTGTAAATCATAACAGTCGAGGAATAACTTGCATATCAACATGTCATATTTTCAAGATGTTTCCTGTAAGACTCATAAGTTGCATGTGAGACATCAGGCACTTTTCTCCTCTCTATTATATTGGCCTACATATGCTTGGCCATAAATGGGGCTGGGGGTTTAATATCAAACTCTTCACATACTTTCCTACTGAAATGCCCTGAAGTTGATTCACAAGAGATCGTTAAAACTGGCAAGACAGCAGACTGCTGAACAATATGCAGCCATTAGATCATTTTGAGGTCATACTATTGTGATGAACTGATGAAATGACCACAGCCAGTTATTACTCATGTGGGAAGAGACAGAAAGGGTTGGATAGATGGTGGTGTGACAGTTTGAAAAGACACCCCCTTAGCCCCTCAACCCACCTCCCCGCCACTACAACCAACCAAGGAAATGCTCAAACGCACACAGTGGAAACTGAAAACTTCAGAAACCTGAGAGAGCAAACAATAGGCCTTTTTGCACACATCCAACACGGAGAGAGAACTGCATTTTTTTTACGGCATTGTTATTGCCTGTTTGAGCAAACATTTAATTCCATTCCCAATGTAATAAAAGGGTGCTTGGATCAGAATATAAACATCTCCCCAAAGTCAAACCAGATGCTGGTGCCGTGGATGGAGTGAGTGCCTCACAGACGAGGGAAAACAAGGGAGGTATTTCATACAGGAAAGTGACTCAGTACCCCCTCATCCCTCACCTCATCCACCTAAATCAGAGGGGAGCCTCTCAGACTGGGGCGAGGGGCAGCACCTCCGCCCGCTCTGATCCCCTCATCTCTCCTGTCTCTGTCCCGCTCAGAGGGGCATCCATGTGCATTGCACGCAGATTGAGTGAGAGAGGGAGAGGCTGAGAGAGAGAGAGAGAAAAAGGGGGAGAGGAAGGGTAGGAGGGGGAGACAGATGCAGTGCTCTGGAAGAGATAGCAATCTTAACATTCGGTCATTTTGGATTCCCTGGGTCTTAGTAATCTTGTGGCTCTGTGTAGTAACGTTATGTTGTCCATTAACTGGCCAATGTTCTGTCTTGACCTGATAAAATAAATGGATAACAGGTTTGCCTACCTTGCCTTTGCCGAAGTACAGAAAGATTGACATCAAGGCCAAAAGCTTTTTAAGAGTTACATTTGTTCTTTTGTTGCTTGAATATAGCTTAAAAGGTGTAAGTATTTATGAAACACATTAAAACCACAAATATTCTTTTACATTTTTAATTTCAAACATCAGTACAAAAATACAAAAATAACTTGATACATTTATCCATAAATTTTCACAGTAGATATTTATACAGAATTGTGAAAGTGGCTCTATTAACAAGGACAACATGAAATGCAGTACAATACCTGTACAGATATATTAGGATACTTACAGCTAAATCCTTTTACAAGAGTTTTTCCCAAGGACTTGACAGCCAATCGCATTTCAAATGTGAGAATGTGTCGTTTAGAACTGAGAGCAGCAGCAAAACAATGAACTCGGATAACCATTACACAAAAACAAAGGCAATGATTTACTGAAAACTTATTTGAATGCTTTCAGTGCATCCACTGTTTTGGAGTCCAGTCTATAAGCATCCTGCTGGTAATTTTATTGATTGGAAGGCATTTAAAATTTCCAGACCCCCAAAGTGTTACACATATACAGGCCCATGCAGAGTAGTAAACTGCATTTTTTGGCTACCAACTCAACTCAGAGCAAGTAAATACAGAGACGACGCTGCTTTGCTTTGTCTTTCGTCTATGCTCTGCAATTCTGTGATTACGATTCCAGCACAGCTTACCAACAAGACTGTGCTATCATTTAAATACACCACAACAAAAAAAGAAGTCATTGCAAACAGTTCAACCTGTATCAGACTTGTGTTGCCCACATAACACAAGGCAACATCACAATAAATATACTTTTTGTCTGATCTATGGGTATAGGACTTGTAGATGAGAGGGGTATAAATAAGTATTTAATATTTTTTCTCCAATAAATAGTCAGGGTATTGTATTTACACTGTACACATCTTGCCCGAAAAACAAATCCCCCATACTGAACCAAAAACATCTCCAAAACTAAAAAAAAAAAAAAACATCTTAAAAAACTTCATGTAATATTGGCCGCATGCATCAACATGTCAGTGGCTTCCGTTTCGCTGAAGACTTGCTCTTCCCACGGCCTATTCCACATCCACATGTATTGTCAAAATACTGAGGCTACTGGAGACTAACAAGGGAGCTGTAAAGTCTCGACTAGGAACTTGCAGGCAGGCAGGCAATCGAATCCAATCCAGACCAAACGCTGGGAGTTTTATCACTTTGCGCCCGAATATTTTAACAAGTTAAGAAGTTAGTCAAGGGAATTCTCTTCACTCCCATCTGCACCTGTGCACAAAAACAGACGCAAGCCATCAGTTATAACCAAAAATAAACTCTGTGTCAGAATCAAGACAGTTGTGTGCTGTAACGATTAGGACACATCTGGTTATTTTAGGCAATGTAGCCTTCCAATAAGCATTACCATCCCTCCCCCTCACCACACACACACACACACACACACACACACACACACACACACACACACACACTCCCCTCTCTGATTCCCAGTCAAATTCAGTGCAAAAGCAGGTCTTACTTGGGCAGCGTCCATAAAGGCGAACTCCTATGGACTTGCCCCGGAAGCAGGTGGCCCTGCGGAGGTGGCAGGCGCTGGAGTAAGTGACGTTGTCATTGCCACAAATGGGTGACTCAAACGCCATGGGCATCGGGCAGGGGGCAGTGCGGCACATGACACAGTAGGCAGTGTTGGTCTGGTCAGTCACACAGGTGTTTGTGCCACGGCATACCACATTGGAGCACGACTCTGGAGGACAAAAAAACCATCATTGCCGTTAATGACACAGGACACTGTAGAAGAACAGTGAGGTAAAAGTTAAAAGCGTGTTAAAGAATAGAAACACTCCAATAAATGCCATTTATACAGCTCTTTTGTGTTGCAACACAAACTTTAAGAGGGTTAAAAGTAGGAAATTGAGCATGGTAGACATACAAAGAGGAAAAACACTAAAACATATATATTAAGAAAGCGTCTTACTTTTGCATTCACCCTGGTACATGACCTCCAGATCTGGATGTCCTTTGCACCTGGCCATGAGAAGGGCACACTCGTCTCGGTAAGAGTTGCCATCGCTGCCGCAGACGGCTTGCTTGTTGGAGATGTTGGAGCAGTCGGGGGAGCACACACACTGGGGTCGCCCGGCTTTCATCTTGCACACCTTCGCAGGGCCACACTTGACCCCGTCACAGTTCTCTGTGGACACACACAGTGACCAACTCAGTCAAGTGAACTGAACAAAAAGAGATGAAGTACAACACAGGTTCCTGCATCGAACCTGCGTTATCATACTTGGAGGCCATTTGGCTTGACCTTTTCCTAAGCATTAGGAATAAAAGTAGGACACGGAACCTCTGGAGCATGCTGGCATGCTGGCTTTAAGGATCAGACAAAGACTTTCCCCTCGACGTCAGATATCTGGGGTATCTGAAACAGTGAACAGCCAGTTTCCTTAAGATCATGTAATAAAGTATAATTTTATGAGTCTCCACTGGGATATCCTGTTGTCCCTCAGTAGCAGACTCCAAAGAGGTAATGGAGAAACCTCCTATCATCCTCCACACTGTTTTTGTGGAATGAAGAGAAGGGGGGCCTGCTTTTCAAAGATCTCTTGACAGCTAGTCAGGATTTATGTGGCCTTCCGAAAAAATAATGTAAGAAAGCGGATGGGTCAGGTAAGGAACATTAGTCAAGCTTTCAGGAATGCTTTGAAGCACTTGACATCAGTAGCACACATGTAAGGCCATTCTGTGAGGTCCACTCTCTCCATTTTTATGACAATGGATGGCAAAGCAGCACTGGCAAACACACACACACACACACACACACACACACACACACAATACATACATACACAGAGAAAAAAACTCAGGACAGTCCCTTTTATTCTCTCCTTCAAAATTTTCACTGATGTTGATTGTACGCTCCGTTATGAAAAACAGACGCTTGAGCATGTGGCAGACATTTCTCCCGTGGTAAGCTGGAATTCAGGCTTTTTTCCCCTGTAATCTTTTTTGAGTGAAAGCAAACAAGGCCATCCAGCATTGTGCAAGCATTAATGCTACCAGAAGGAGAGGAGAAGTAAGAGCCTTGTAATATACCAATACTAATATAGCCGACTAGATTAGGCCTGCTTACTGCCGCCAGTAGCCATCTGACAGAAAAACAATACATCTAAACACAGTGAGTCTTCAAGGGCTTCATGAGGCTCTGAGGGACAATATTACCAGCGTACTTTCTCTCAATAGACTCTGTTTATTTAACATAATAACATGAGTAGGCGAACTCACAGGACCGTAGATAAGCAGACTGGAATGCAATATTTACAAGAACTACACTCAAAACAACAAAAGAAATGCTCAGTGTAGTCAGGCAGTAATAGCCACTCATGTTGAAACTGTTGAGTAAGACAGTGGCTGATACGCTATCTTAGTCGACATTTACCAGCAAAGCATGTAATATCTTCAGAATTTGCTCTTTCAACACCTTTGATTTGTTAGACTTCCTGTTAGCCATGTGAGCATTTTAGTGTTTCAGCCATACTAACAGGTTGTGGAAGAGGGTCCAAATGTTTCCACAGCCTCCTTATGGGAGATTTGGGTGGGGTGGGAGGACTGAATATATCCTTGAGTGAACCTGAATACCTGGCTAAGACTTCTGAGTATGGAACCTACTCAAAACAGCTGGGGAGAGTTAGATGGAACATCTGGCTTAAATCCATACCACAAATATGAAACACTATGAAAGAAGGGCTTATTTAAGAGGCCACAGGACATAATTACATTGGTTACTGGTGTCAATCACTTCAGTTTTTCCATGCACTCTATGAATGTAGACCAGTGTGCATCACAATGTTGCAAGAGACAGGGTGAAGGATTGGTGTACAACTAATGTAGAACAAAGACAACATTAACAGCAAAATAACTGCACGCTCTTAAATGAGTCAAAAGCCAAACAATAGCCTGCCATGCAAGTGATTGCTGCATATACACAGCCACATTAAGCCCCATTTACTATATGTGAACAAAATAGTTTTCGCCCCAAATAATAGACCACCTGCATGTATTAGGCTATCATTTGAATGGGGAGCTAAATTCTCCTTGAAGACCTAATTATCATCACTCAAGTAGCACAATGTCAAGGATTGAGGTAATGTATGTGCGGGGTCACCTTTGCAGGGTTTGCAGGAGATGATTCCCAGAAATCTAAGCAGGCTGACCTCGTTGATGGGCAGGGTAGTGCTGGACCAGGCAGTGTCCAGACGATCACCAGCACAGCACTCCTCACGCGTGACCCCCCTCATGAGCACCATGTCACAGCGTGTCTCCTGGTTCTGCTGCAGCCAGCACATCCCAGCTAGAGAAACCAAACACAGAGAGACTTTATAGGCCTATCCATGCCCTGATTTTCTGTCTGAATTCTGCATGATTACTGCAAATGTGTTGTCCTCTTTCCTGAAAGATGGGAAGCTGAGTAAGAAAGGCACTAATAAACAACTCATGTGATATATAAAAAAATACACAAAAAATGAAATTTCTCAATAAGATATGTCAAACAAGATTGCATAGGAATCATTTTGTGAGTAAAATCTGCAAGGAAGAAGGGCCAGAGGGGGAGGGGGATTTAAAAAAAATCTCCACAGTGATTATTCTGGGAAAATGATTACACCGTCATTACGTTTATAAATCCCATATGCACCTGCGCACATTAAAGCCAAGTTTTTGGAGATCCGCGGGGACCAGGGCTGTTTAGGAAATTTAATCTGAGTAAGCAGTGACTAAACGTAAGTTCAAAGAGTTCACTTCTCATACAGATTGTGTGACTACACACTTGTTACAAGGTAATAAGTAAAATACATGGAGCATGCCGCCACAAGTCGACAAAAACGCTAGCATAGCCTACTCCAGAAGCTTAAACGATGTTTCACTTTTTAACACCTGAAAGTTAGTGGAGAGACTAAAGTGAAAAGTGACCTAAATTAATCTTACCATCGGCAGGATATTTTCCCAAAGTCAGAACCAAAACAACAAGTAGCGTGCAATGTAGGGCGACGGGAGCGTTCATGTTGATCTCAAAAAGTTTAAGACTAGTTGTAAAAACGTCAGAATTCGCGTTGTCCGTTTCTTAAGACTCGTAAGAATAGAGGCGTCTCCTCCAGAAGAACTCCAGCCTTGGACTCTACGTGAATGAGTGTGTTGAGGATGATGTCGTTCCGCCTCTATATAAATATTTTGCCTTGCCTGGGTTATGCCTCTGGGATGGGCAACTCTTCAGCCAGTTGCTGCAACGGGACAGTTTGACGTTGGAGGCTCAGTCAAATGCGGGAAAACCCCAAAGTCTTTCATACTGACGTCGTAAAATTAATACGATAGTTTATAGTAGGTATCAGGGTTTACAGAGCGTGACACCCCACTAAAAATAAATTCTCATTTAGACTATGAGGATTGTCTGGACCTCAAACCCCATGTTGATGTCTTGTGCCTGAAAATGTTGTTGATCTGTGATTATTCTAGTGCTCACACATATTGGATAGTCTCTTTTATTATAATACCACAGACTTGCCCTGAGGGCTTCAAAGATGTCAGAGAGAAGAAGAAGAGAAGAAGTCATGCAACCACTTAGCTTCAATTACTGTGTATATCCTGTATATAAACAAATATACATATCAAATCTCTCTCCATTTCTGAAAGTCCTTGCCAAATGATTGTTGAAACTCATTTTTTTGTGTGTATGCACACACATACTTTGAGTGAAACTGTGTCAAATTTGTTGACAGAGTTGTTAGTTGGACAACGTTTTTCAAACTTGTCAGATTATGTGCATCCAACTGACCAACTCAATCATTGGTAATTGAGGCATTTATGTCTTGATGGCACTACACCGCAAATGTGGTGGGCCTGTGGGCTAGGTTAATGCAGCTCCCAATTGAGACAAATCATGACAGAAAAGTTTTATTGTCATGGGCACAATTAATGTCTTGGGAATTGTCGCTGCAGTGGCCTACATGTTAGTCTGTTTATTTAGTGTTCAGGGTTCATGCAAACGCATGTCATGTATCACTTGCAGTGTTGAGAGTAAATCAAATGTCTCTGTCACTTTCTAGATTCTTCCTCATGACGTCCGGCTGTAGTTACAATAACTAACATGGGCCCTGGAGTGATTTCATTTCCAGTACAAGGGTTTTAGTGATGCCAAATGATTTCAAAATGCATAAACTTTCACAAGAATTAATCTGAGTTTCATTTAATCAAACATGTAATGTGAGTCCACTAATTCTTTCACAGAATCTGTCTGTACTAATAGGAACCATATGCCAAGGAAACACGCAATATCCTGCTGTTACACCAAGTTATGATCTTTATTATCATACACTGGAAGTAGGACTTTTCCTTTTTTTCTGCAGTGATGATAACTTAATGAGTGTTTTTTTGCAGTGTTAGAGTACAGAATACACCATAATTGAGATAATACCCCAGTCATGGCCTTTCACAGTGTGGTCTTAACTGTAATTTCACTTTAATTTCACCAGGACCACCAAGGGCGACAAGGACAAATCTGGCAGTGTGCATCAGCATCTGTCTGTGATGGTGGATGGTGGGTGACGCCAGAGGCACAAGGATATGGATGACTCTCAATCAAAGATGGCCTAACACTCCCAGAGCCTGACCCTCACCCCAGAGTAAACGTGTGAGGGTGAGATCTGTCACTGTGTCACATTCTCCCCTTCGTTCTCTCATAAACACTCTCAAAACAAACGCACAAATTAATACACCTTGACACACTTCTCTTTTTCTCTCCCCCCCCCCTCTCTCTTTCTCTCTCTCTCCCGCTCTCTCTCTCTCTCTCTCTCACACACACACACACACACACCCAAATGCCTTTGCCTATGGGTCATCTGCTGGCACCTAATTCAGACTAGAGACTTCCAGACCACATAGGCTAGCCCATGGCAGGCGAATGCATGCACTGTTCAGTTGGGATGGGAACCTGTGTTAACTACTTCTGTCCATCCTGTCCAGCTGTCCCTCCCTTTGTCTCTCCTCCCCTGTGCTGGCATGATGGATCAGGCCAGCTAACATTTCTCCATTCCCTGTCTCGCTCCTCCCATTTGCCCATCTAATCTGTGGCCTTGGCACAGGATTGCTTTGATGGTGGAGGAACGAAAGGGCAACATGCCCTCCAGAATGTTATGTGGGTGCTCCTGAATGAACAAGCCCGATGTCTGTGCTAACAAAAAGGGGGGGGGGTCTTCTAGAGAGAGATGGTATGCTTTGAGTCTGTGACCTTGGACATGTCGCTCTACCATCTGAGTGGGTGGCCAATCAGAGTCGGCAAGGCAACGGAAACGGAGTCCCATCCCATCTCATCTGGGCTCACATATTTGGGATCCCCGAGCTCCATAACTTGATTGCGGAATGGGAGGTTCGCTGGAGCCTACCCTCTGCACATTGTTTCTCTCTCTGTCCCTCAGCATTACTGTGTTCAGCAAACCATGTGGTTTGTTAGCAGTCAAGCTGGGAATAGGTTATGGAACCGCAGATGAGAAAGCAGGGCCATGGCCACCCAAACGGATGGGATGGGAAACATGACAGCATTGCAACATGTGCCTCATGGAAACTTATGAATGACATATGTTTGCTACTGGCCTCTGCACAATGCAGTTTCTTACAATGCTGCCACCAACTGGTGGAAAAGACAAATTGCCAGTGTCTTCCTGTTTTTTTTTTTTTTTTTTTTTTAAATGATCAATTTTGTATCTACCGGTTTGACAGATTAATCAGTTGAATCAAGTTGATTCATGTGACATCAGTGCTTCATGGCTGAGAGTTTTATATCAAATTTTAGTGTTGATAGAAATGAAGCTTTGTTTTAATGATGCTTTGAATTACAATGATGTAACTGTCAATAAGCTGCTGTTGGAGCAGAGCACTTCATCTAAAAGACTCATCTTTAAGGTATGAACCATTTTTCAGAAATCATTTTTGATGTTTTATCGCATTTCTCTGACATTTGTGATGTCTGCAGAAGAAAAGAATCTATAGTGCATAAGTCTGAAGCTTAAGCTTAAGCTTTATCTTTATTTCTTGAACACGCTGTGCCTTTTCCAGCTCACCACATCCCAGAAGTTTACCTTTACAGCCTTGCAAATTTACATAACGTAAGCCTGTTGAAAAGTTTGATTCATTCACAGAGCAATAAGGCGGTTCAGATGAAAACAGTAAGTGATGCAACAGATGTTCTTTTTGTGTGTCACTCTGCCAGTGATTTGACATTCCAGATCTGAGAGATTGTTGCATCTGCTTAAGCTATTATTTCTCAGTCACAACTAAGCATTTCAAAATTGCAAAAAGCACACAGGAAATGTGGTGATTTCATTGTTTTGCACTGAACATTTTACTGTTGTTTACTTTTACTAAGAAAATTACTCATAAGGCAGTTTTTTTCCAGGTGCCACGGATACTTTCCATTTTGAGTCGAGTGTTTTGTTTGTAAGAACATTGGCTGATAATAAAACCCTCATGTCGTCAAATGCCGTGAACTTTAATCAGCATCTAAATCAAATCCTTTGCACCAATCCTTCAAGGTGAGTCATTCTGAATAACACAGAACAAATTAAATGATGTGTCATAGTTATATTGACAAAAATATTTAACTTCCTGTTTAGAAACTGTAAGAAGTTTAAGCTTTTCCACAGTTGTGACGGAGATGTGGCCTGATACTGTCATTTAATTTATCCTCCTCTGACTGGTTTGCAAAAACACTCCTTGATTAATGAGTTTTACACATGCATTAGATGTATTGTGGAACATAGTTAATACTGTAAAAGTCTTGAGATGAGATATGTGGTTGTGGAATTAACAAATAACAGCGACTTAGATAGTCAAGTCTTTATTTTTATTGTTTAATTTATTAATTTATTTTTTAAATGTGTAATTATAATTATAATCAACTCTTTACTAATTATTCTTCAAAATTGTGTGCAGTACTGAGAAGCCAAATGGAATCGCTAAAACAAAAATTCTGATGGGAGCATGACAAGAGATGAAAAATACTTCCAGTACAGTAGCCCACATCAGAAGACATCTAACCTCATCTAATCACACAACCAGCCAAAAATCACTCAGAAAATACATTTGCAAGAAAATATAACCTTTCTTGCTATAATCTTTCTGTATTCTAATTAAAACATTTTTTTTTAATCAAGGGTGGGTGCTTTGGTAGGCATATAGTATATACAAACTGTAGGCCTAATGTACAGCTATGAGATAGCAATTGGATTCTATTTTAGTTAGATTTCACAGTATCATAAACAGTTGGGCGTTGAGAAATTGTGTTTAACAGATGTTGGGTCTTGGCAGCTCCTTTACGAATCCTGGGTAGGCCTACAACATGTGGTGCCTGTTGCAGCTGTCACAAGCCAGTGGTGTACGATTATATCCTGCGCTGTGTCTGTTATATTGATTAGAGGTGATTTACAATAGAAAACCACTGGTTTGGCTTTGGCTTTGTTAAGACATTGTGTAAGGCCACTTCATATATATGGAACATGGTTGTGCACTTTGTTTATAAAATCAAATCTTGAACTCTTATCTGTAGTTCACTTGTGGTTGCCAAAGAGGGTGCCAGTTAGCCAAAATGGACCATTTGTGCTCCCAGTTATTTGGGCTGGTAAAATTGTATCTGAGCTTATTTTTGATAAAATAAATTTAATACATGTTATTTTAACTTCTGAATAAGACGCAATACTATATTCATCCATTGTATTTCACCTTTAAAGGAATTCCAGGCATGTTTGGAATTTTGGTAACAACAGAGCTGTTGTTTTTTTTTTAAACAAAAAACTTACACCAACACACCTATACACCAATATATGCTTTTTCTGCAAACCAAAGAATATTAACCTGTAATGATAATTGTATGTTATGTTAGGCGTTTAGGCAATATTAAATATAATCTCAATAGGCTCACATGTGCGTTACTTCTGATGTCTGTCTGTTGCGAAAGGACACAGACAGGACTAATTGAGTGTTGCAGATTTGCCGTGACCGTAGGGAGAGCTGAGAGAGCCTTCATTTGCTGCTTAATGAGTGATTTAACCATAAAAGTGACCATGAATCTGTTAAATCAACCTAAAATTCATGCCTTTGAGCTTGGTTGTTGATTACTGGTGGCAGCACACAATGTTGGAGTGCCTTCAGAATCATCCACTAGACTGCATGCTCTCTTCTCTGTTGAACTTTGCTATTGAAGCCATGCTATGGGAAGTCCCAAAATGGTCCCTGAATTTTACAGTAATTTTCCTTGAGTAGCCTAAATCAAAAGAACAAATCTGCAGAGATGTATAAAGTACCGGAGAACAGGAGTGGAGTAGAAGTACAAGTACTATATCAAAAAACTGACTTGAGTAGAAGTTGAAGTGTTGTCTAAACACCATACTTAAGTGGAAGTAAAAAAGTATTCAAA
>JASCQY010000002.1:16198426-16211084 GCA_030264315.1 Sardinella tawilis
GCATGACCGCCGCTGGGCCCGCGCCAAGGGGATCCTGCACAATCCACTGCCTTGCAAAGTGCCCTGTAAGGTGCACGTCCAATAGGCCTGGTCCCCCCCAAAATGGCTCTCACATGAGCCAGAACCAACGCTTTGCTTAAGCACCCTACTAGCACCACACACACACACAAACACACACACACACACACATACAGCCTAACCCCCTCCGTTCCCTACCCGTCGTCCAATGCTCCCTTAACAGAGACAGGGATTTTGGGTGGAGGATGGTACGGGGGGTTTCCATGGCAACGGCTTTTATTTTTTTGCACTTCCTTAATGGAGGGAGCGGGGAGCAGGGGAGCAGGGGAGCAGGGGAGGAGAAGAGTGGAGGAGAAGAGAGGAGGAGAAGAGAGGAGTGGTATAGAGCCTGGCCTGAGAGACAAACCTGTGGGCTGCGTTAAACAGCCAGAGAAGAGTGGGAGGCGGACGAGAGGCTGGTAGGCTCAAGGTATCTGGCCCAGAACACAATGTCCGCTCATCTCTCTCTCTCTCTCTCTCTCTCTGTCTCTCTCGCCTCTCCATGAGCCAGCATACATACTGTCTGATATTGTCTCTCAAGTGTTCTTTTTATAAGGACCCACACACACACACACCACGCACACACATATTTTTAGTCCAGACAGTGGAAGAGCAATACTAGTCAAAGGGAGGAGTGAATCAAGCAAGTGCAGAGGAAAACGGTTTCAGATTCACTTCCTTTACAATGTATGCGTGTACAGCGCTTAGCATTGAGATCACTAGAATGACTGTGTGTGTGTGTGTGTGTGTGTGTCACTGAGGGTCAGACCTTATAAATAGTCCACATGCAGGGAAAGATGCACTTTGACACACAAAACCAAACTATCCATCTCACAGACGCATGTTCTTTGTCTCTAGGCAGTGTCACCCCAAAAACATCATGCTTACTGTATCTGCCTAAACAAAGGCCTCCTCCTTACACAGTCATAAGCATCCATCATATGCAGTACAGGTGTGCAGAACACACACACACATGCACGCATGCACACATGCATTGGGAATATAGTATATATTCATCCGGCCCAGGAGGATCCTCTATATGTGCGGACTCTTAGGGCCAACTGGGCTGCATGCCAGGGTACTGGGAAGTGATGGCGTCAGACAGGGATCCGGTTGGCGGTGGTGATGGTGATGGTGTGTGTGTGTGTGTGTGTGTGTGTGTGTGAGGGGGGTGATGGTGTTGGCGAGGCTTGGCAGTAGCACGGTGTCTGCACACATCGCCGCGGCCCTGGCCTTTGGCCGATCCTCGTCATTCGCTCGGCTCGGCTAGGCTCCCGCTCGGCTTCATCACACCTTCGCACGTGCTTGGCCTCGAAAGAGACACATTTTGCAACTCCCACTCACCCTGCTGCTGCCCCCCGCAGCACACACACACACACGTATATACATACACACACACACACACACATGCACGCGCACACAACACTCTCACAAACAAACACACCTCCCACCACAACCAGCAACAGCAACGCTACCTGCAAGCTGGCTGTCCACCTCCACATGCATGTGGACAGACTCAGAATAACAATACACTCTCGTGTTTGATCTCTTAAAGGCACACACGCAACAACACTGGGACGGGAAACAGCCCACTGCAGACAAGAGCAAACAGCAACCCTTTGGTGTGGTGGTACTGTACCTGCATGCAACAAGCACACTGCGTAAACAATGTGTTTGTTTACAAAGGTGTAGGCTACATGGCGACAAAGCAATCCTCTGTAACAGGATACAGGATGCTGGAATGGACTGAAAATCAGTGCAATTGATTGCATTATCATAGCTATAGTTTGAATAAATGATACTGTGAGAATTTTGCGGTTCTAAAAAGCTCATATTTTGTTTCACAGAGTTCAAAGACTGCTCTGTTCGAAAACATCACAGAGACAATCGGAAATGGTTTTCAGAGAGAAAACATGACATACTAAAATTTGTAATTGTAGGTATGTAGTATATTGTATGCACCTTCACTGTCCACACTAACCAGCAGAATCAGTATGATCTTAGCTTTTTGAAAAGTAAAATGCAAAAAAAATATGCTAAAGAGGACAGTAAAGCAAATATATTATCTAGATGAATAGCAGATTGAGCAGAATGACCAAAAATAGTATCCTGAATTCCGTACATCACAATTGTAAACAAGAGACCACAGTAGTGTTAGCCATTTAATAAGCTATAGGGCCTACAGCAGCACTTCATTTGCGGGTGCCTGCATAAGAGTGACATGAACCAGTTATTAACATTACATGACATGTATCATGAACATTAATGACACTTTATTCATGCTTATGACTGTTGCCATTAAGCGTCATTAAGCTTTTGTAATGGCTGCACCCAAACAATGTCAACTTTATAGAACAAAAACCAAATGACACTTCGTGGCCACAGTCACACCTGCTGTAAAATATGACTGCCTCAGGATGATGGACAGAGCAATATATCTGGATTAAATAACCAACCAGATCTACCAGTATATTCTCTCCAGCACTTAACATATCTGGGCTCCCAGTCAGATTCTGTTCAGTGCCAAAGATCAAATCAGTCAGGGCAAAGGTGTTTTTTGGCTAAGTGTGTCAGCTTGACAGGTGAACCTGCGGTGCAGCCGAGGCAGCAAGCGCAGCTACAGAGAGAGAGAGTGAGAGAGAGAGAGAGAGAGAGAGAGAGAGAGAGAGAGAGAGAGAGAGAGAGAGAGAGAGAGAGAGAGAGAGAGACTGTCAGCTAAGCAAACAGCTGAGTGGAAAAGTGTGGCGGTGAACAGGAAGCCATGGAGCGCGTGCGTGGGAGGCACAGGCCGAGGGCGCACTCACATGGGCCCAAAGGCGTGGGTATTTTTAGCTTGGCTGTGGTCCCCCAATATGCTCTCCTCTGGCCCATCATGTGAAAAAGTGGGTCTATTTGTGGGGCCTGTGCGTGCAGGGCGTCTGAACACTTACCTCACACTGCACTGGAGACCTTCTTCTTGTGATAACACCCTCCTCGTCTATGTGTTGTGGTGCATGCTGAAAAAACTGAACAAATTTGAAAAAATTTGCCATTTGGAAATTGCAAACAAGTACTTTTGATAAATAGCTGGTGTCATGCTTAAGGCTGCTGACAAAGGTAAATGCAAATCAGATGTTCAGAAAGATTTGCAATTCTCCAGTCTGTTTATCTTAATGACCTGTTACCCATCACTTCAGCAGCATACAATATGCTACCTTTCAAATATATGTCCGCATCAAATTATTGTGAAGATTCTTGTGATCAGTAAGGGCCACCCCATACCATGTTTTCTTGCTTACAATGTTATTGGTGTCACAAATTATTTCTGTCACTAAATGGGCATGAATTAACTTTAGCCAAATTTCAGTTGATCACTTGTTGTAGAAAAAAAAGCTGTTTCCTAAAAAGAAAAAATGTTGAAGTCTTTGATTTGAAATGAAAATGTGCATATTTGTGTGCAGTAAGTGCACCAACAAAACTGCCCACAGCTTGCACCAATTCAGATTGTTCAGTGGAAACAAAAGCAACCACAGCAGTCATCTCACTATGTTAGATCTGCAGGTGCATATTTCCTGTATGGTGAATCACATGGACCAAGGGGCAGAGATTTGAATGGTCACATGTCCACAGTCTCCATAAAATTGTATTGCCACATCCCATTTAATGTAACCAAATGTAGACAATTGTCATTCTTTAGATGACACTATTACCAGATCAACATTATGGTGAAAAGAGTTGTTTATGACCCGTGCAATAATAACCATTAGCTTTTCCATTTGGCCAGTACGCCTATGTCTGAATATGAAGTTATCTGCATGAATAGCCAACGAGTAGTTAATTTCATCTATTGTAAAAACTGACAACCTTTATGTAGATTATGTAGGCTTCTAATAAATAACCCAATTGTAGGCCCCTTTCAGACGACTAGTCTAGGCTACACTGAAACTGGTCCCTGGTTGTTTGTAAGTAGGCTACAGGACTGCTAGGCCTACTGCACAGTACACAGAATAAGCAGTTGAGTTATATTCAAATGCAGTACTTCTGCGCCATCTGCTGTGTAAACTGAAGAGAGCAGACAAACAGGTCTAGGTTTGACGAAGTGAGTGACGTAGTTGCCACCCCGTTGTCAGGACGAATGCACACACGCCCTCCTCAAACACAAGGAAGAAAAGTAGAATACTTTTTTCCCTGAAATGAAACAGAAAGCTGAACAGCTGAGATTCTTTAAGCATTCGGCTACTTTGTTGATAGCAACGTTAACGTGATTTTAATAACTAGTATTAATAACTAGACAAAAGCCTTCTAGTAGCAGAACAGAGGAGAATTTCCCTTGTAAAGTAGCATAGGCAAGGTACAAACAAGGAACAAAATTTGTATATAAAGCTTTGCTGATTACGCTCAAAACAGGTGGGTATACACTTAAACAATTAAATACTAAAATCCAGTAGGCCTAAATGTTATTGGAAAATTTCAAAATAATGTACCCTCCATGTTAACTGGTATGTCTGTATTACTAACTGGCTTCAGTTTCTCTTAGGAATAGAAATGACGGGGAAAACTAATGGTGCGCCACCAGACAGCAGATCCTACAGGGATGCAGTGGTGGCTCAAATGCCCCCTCAGCCAGCAAGAGGTAGGCCAAAGATCACTGAATACTCCGCTTACCCTCTCTGAGTTGGCTACGCAGGGGTTTTAAGGTTTTCATTCAATGAGTCAATAATTCAACGAGTTATTTTTAGTATCCTTTGAAATCACAAGTTCAATATCTATGACAAACACAAGCGTAGGCCTAATTCCTTGCCTTTGATTAGCGCCACCTGAAAATGTCCCCCGGACAAACCTGAAAGCTCGCCTGAGAAACCTGTTGAGGGGCCATCCGGAGGGTATTCTTCTGGCCCAACTGAGGCGGTCCTGCCCAGCTCTCTTCCAACAAGACGTACTGGGCTCCTATGTTTCCACCACAGAGCTGCTGAGTTCAATGGGAGATGTACTACGGATAGAAGGTGTTGGGGTCCAGCGCCGCGTCTATCCTGTTGACATGTAGCCTGCGCCGTAGGCAAAATCAACCAGAAAAGGCGAATGAGAAAAGAAGTCTAGGCAAGATGAATTGAGTGGGCCTATGCCACATGGGCAAAATGCACCAGCACTTTTGTTTATTACTTTGATCAGACACGGGCGACCTAGACCTATGCAGTAAAAATCAAGATGCAGTCCAAATGCCTGGCCCACCTCAGATAGCCCATGGGCCTGTCTGGTGTCAGAGCACTCGTTTAAAATGTCCAAATTCAAATTTTGGGCAAGTAGGGTTTTGGGCTGACTCCTGATGCAATATAATAATATAGTATGAATGCATTCCAGTTTTTATGACGTTTGGTATTCCAAGCCTGTATCTAATTACATGCACTTTTTATACTTTATAATTTTGTCAAATTACTCTTGCACTGTCATTTTAAAGATGTACTGTGTGTTTCCATTTAACATGTTTTAAAGGTATTTGATGTTCTGTGTTGTAGGCCTTTCTTGGCAAAAATAAATAAATAAAGCATGAAACAAAATTATGTCTGGAAGCTGTCTTGGAGATGTATGCTGACTGGGACAAGAAGCCTAATTTATGTGTAATATGAGCAGGGTTACACTAGAGTTAGTAATATCACATCTACAGCCTATTGGGGCCAAAACTCACTCATTTCTTTCAGGCTATGGCTGTTTTGAATTGCTGCCATCTTGACATTTTTCCTTCCCTAAATGAATCAATATGACCACAGTGAATTGTTGTATACTGGTTCTAATATCAGACCATTTAGTTGCCATGGGTTTCAGCTGGCATTGCCTGTGGGTCTCACACCTCAGGTATAGTGGCTTGGTTCACAGGTTAGCCTACTTCATAAAATCTTGAGATAATGTTGATGCAATCTAAGTATTCATAATACATTTCTCATCTTGAGTAATATATTGGTTGGTGCCAATATATATATATTGGTAACAGGTTGGTGAATGATGGTTTAGGCATTATTCATCCATGAATGGCTTAGTTTGGGGCTTTCTATTGGAGGTCCACACAATGACTATACAGTAGGCACATTGCACTGCAGTTGACCAGTAGGGGACACTAGATACCCACCGGCTTGACTGTAGTGGTTGGAAAACTGGGGTACGTGTGCCCCTGGGGGGTACTACACTGCGCAAAATAAATCTGTGAATGGGTTCTCACTTCTAAGCTCTCGAGCAGAATAAAGATAACAAGGTCTTACGTTCTCAGACTGTGCCAATACAACCCAATTTGGTCTATATTGTCCCAAATTGTCCAACCTAACGACAGCATTCACCAATATGAAATAAATGGGGTAGGTTTGATTCACTCTGGATAATCCCTTCAACAACCGAAACCAAAGTCGAGAAATAAACGGATACATTTTGATTTACATTCATTGATCCCACCAAATATGGGAGATGACAGATGGTACCCAGACCAAGCTCAATCTCAGATCGAGGTAATTGTTTGTACAAAGCAAGATAACTTTGTGGAGGAAGTTTTCACAGCCATTACTAAAAAACTTTGGTTATCATTCAACAAGTCTAAACTTCAAGTCATGCCTAACTGCCCTCCTTAGCGGTCCTAAAAACCTAAAAAGCTTCTTGGGGCGTACTGCCAAAGTACATGTATACCTTATGGTTGTAAAATGCCTGACGTTTGGTTGAAACTGTACACAATACAAGATGGTTTGCTTTTTCTTTATTATTTTTTTTTTGTGTTTTTTTCCACATTTTATATTTTTTTTCTTCTTTTTTTTACTATTGGGATTTTATGGCACTACATAATTCTCATCAGGTGGTATGCTTGTTTTTAAAACAAATTTCTATTCAAAGCCATTTTGTCCTTATGCAAGCAAAATATGAATACAGCTACCAAAAATAAAGAGAATACATTTGTAGTCCTTACTTTACACATAAAATAAAAACACTTTTAGACCCCCTGCAAAAACGAGGGTGTTAAAATATTTGACATTTGTATCACAAATCAATGTGATGAGACAGAGAAAGAAATAAAATGTAAAAACTGTACAAAAATGATAAAATCCGTTATTTAAAAAGTCTTGTGACCAAATAATGCAAATTCATACTTGATTTTTTTCTATTTTTTGTTTGTTTTTTTTCCTGTTTGTCAGAAAAAAGGACCACAAGGCAGTACTTCTCTAATTAAAAAAGAAACCAAAATTCAGTCAGCTTCATTTCTTCTGCTGGATGAAGTTGAGATTGTGATGTCTCCCATGTTGAAGCAGAGGGAAATGCTGATTGGCCACAACAGAGCCTGGAAACAAATGAAACAGGACATCAGCTATAAAATTTCAATGCCAAGACGCGGCAAACAAGCAAGAGGTTTAATATGTTCTACTGCAGTTAATTACAAGATTAAATCACTTTCATCCATGTCAAGGCCTTAGACTTGGTGAATCCACATGAAGATGCAGTGGAACCTACTGTAGAATTTAGTTAAACACAGTAAAAACTGTATAATAATCCAAATGTAACCATTATTGTCAGTGGTGGACAACTTCAGATTTAGAAAGTAAAACACCGCCCTATCAAATATTCCTTCTTGTGCACTTACAGTACTACACTAGATAAGTTGATCTACATGGCTGAGCAGTTGCACTAAGGATCAGATAGTTCATTAATTAGTTTTACAGTGCAATAAAAGTTATCATTCATTTTTATTTGTATGTAATTTTTGGCCAAATAGAAATCAATGCTAACTTTTATTTCAGATTATTGAATTGTCATGCTCATGCTGAAGTACCTATGATCTCATCTCAGTACTGACCAAAATAATCATAATTTTTTTGCCACAATCATGCTGCTTTTTGTGAGGATAATAACAGAGGGACAGACTCACCCTGGGAGATGTAGGGCTTGCTGTGCTGAAAGCCCCCATTGCCCTGCGGCAGGAAATTCTGGGGCATACGGTAGGGCCAGGATGAAGGTGAGAGTGTGTAGTGGGCCGCATTGCCGTGCTCCCACATACGCGAGCCCTGGCTCACGTTGCCAAACTGACTCGGAAAGCCTGCATCTGTAAGGGGTTGAGAGACACAGTCATATTAAAAATGCAAACGATTAACCTGTCCTAACACTATAAGGAACATTAAAGGTACACGATGCAAGCCTCGCCCCTACAGGCGGCGATTTATTTAAAATATAGGAACAAGATTGTACATTCTCATCAACTCCTGTGGATTACTCTTCAGACCAAAGCATACAAACCAACAATGATCATCTAATAAGGTAATAAACGTGATTTCAGCTTCATTTGGGTTTTAGTTTCGCTTTGCCCTATGGGCGCGGGCGAGTCATTTCACATTGCATATGCGGTAAAGCCGGTAGGATGGGGTTGACAACAGACAACTATTTAACCATCAAAGTGACTACGATACTGATATATTAACCTAAAAACGTTGCATAGTGTACCTTTAAAAGGGTTTGTACAATAAATCAATAATAACGGGTGTCTATCTGCTTTGACTTTACCCAGCACCAAGTGTCACCACATACCACAATCCAGGTGACACTTACCTCAACAAATGTAAACACACACACACACATACACACACACACACACACACACACACACACACACACACACACACACTTGATAACACAGCACTAGTCTTTTGATACAACACCTATGATACAAAAGTAGTGTTATGATCCAAATGCAGCAGGACAGTTAGAGATATTTAATAAAGCATGTATTGGTAAATTACAAGTCAAACATGTCAAAACCGACCTTAAGAAAAATATTTTACTGGTAAATGATTCAAATGAATCCCAACTACAAGCGCACACACACACACACACAGTGCACACCCAGTGTGTACCTGTCTTCCCCACTGTGCCATTCCCCACCAGTGCTGCAGGGTTGATGTGGTTGTGCCAGGGGAGCCCATCCCGTCCAGTGCTGCCCATGCCCAGCTGTCTGCCCGCCGGCTGGGCAAAGATGATGCTGGGGTCGTTCAGGTTCATAGGGGAGGGACTTCCCGTGGAGCTGCCACTACCACCACCACCAACACCCACACCACCACCTCCACCACCCCCGCCTCCTCCTCCGCCTGCTACCCCGCTAGCCGTGCCAGGGTTGCCGGGCCGCAGGGGGAACTTCAGGCCCGGTGGGGAGGGGCTGGACCCGCTGGAGGAGCCCTGGATCACAGGCCCGTGGATGGGCCAGGACGTGGAGGTCAGGGGCAGGCCAGAGTGGTGGCCCACCTGAGCCTGAGCCTGGGCCTGGGCCTGGGCCTGGGCCTGCTGGGAGTGCTGCTGCTGCTGCTGCTGCTGCAGGAGCCCCAGAGCCTGCTGCAGGCCCACGTGGTAGGGAGCGAAGCCAGGGGGGAAGACGGGGATCTGCACCTGGGGGCTGTGGGGGGACTGCTTGGCGGCAGCAGCAGCTGCGGCGGCGGCGGTTGCGGCAGGGCCCATGGGGCCCTTGCTCTGGGCGGACTGCGGGGAGCCGGCGGCCTGCGAGGAGGCCTGGCTGAACTGGGGGGTCGGCTGGGGGGAGTATGGAGGTGTCTGGCGTGTGTCAGACTAGAGTAGATAAAGACCAGAGAGAAAAAAAAAAACACAGAAACCAGGTTAGAGAGGGAGGGAGAGAAAGGGCCACATAATTGTTTTTTTGTTTTTTTTTTAAATGCACAACTGGCGAAGAAACTGATTTCATTTCACTGCATTTTTTTACAGCAGTAATCATATGCATGTGACAAATAAAAACTCCTTGTATCCTTGTATAAAAAAGGAAGTATGTAAATGACTCTCAAAAGTGACAGATACTTTGAGATGGTCTCTTGATGTTTTATATGTGTTTTGTTTTCTTGTGCTTTGACAACAGTGTTTCTTATGTGAATAGTCATGCCAATACAGCTTGTTGAATTGAATTGAATTGAAATGAATTGAAGTAGCACCCAAACCCAAGATGAAACAAGCATTTGGCAACTCTTACACATTCTGAAGGCTGCCTGGTGCGGCCCACTCGGTCCTGGGCCACGCCACTCTGAGGGATGGGGATAGACTGGGAGCTCACCACGGAGCGAACCATATGAGGGACTGTGGAAGTAGGAGATGAATATGACTATGAGTAAAAACACATTATGCTGCCCTCTGCTGGTTTCTCGGCGATACTGCAAAAATAAGTCAAAGCTTACATGTAACTGATACCACAGCCGCTACATGCCAAGCAGAGTGAAAACTAATAAAATTGAACGAGTAAAAAGATTTCACTTAAGTAAATTAAGGAAGATCATTTTAGCGTTTAACCTACATTAACCTAAGAGAACTTAAAAACAATAATAAGCAACTTTAGGAAATAATGAATTCATAAATCCCTATTCTTGAGTTAGCCTTTTTTTTTTTATTCCCATGCAGAGCCAAAGAGAGAAGTGAATAGTAAAATGGCAGATATGAACTAAATTGAGCGTCTCTGACTAAGCTGGCTGGGTGCGAGTGGGTCACCTGGTCCAGCCGAGCCCCTCTGGCGGAGGTGTCGGTACTCAGGGCAGTCGCGCCGCACGTGGCCCATGTCGCCGCACTGGAAGCAGCGGCGCTCGCGAGGCTCGCGCTCCTCCTCCTTCACCTCCTCATCCTTCTCGTTCTCCTTCTTCTTCATCCTGAGAGGAGGACGAGGCACAAGCACACACACACACACACACACACACACACACACACAAAAGCACACACAAACACATACACGAGAGAATGAGAATGAGTCAACATCGGTGAAGCTATAGAAACCATCCAGTCCGAGAACTGGAGAACAAGATTGTCTCAAGGCTCAATCAGTAATTCAAAAGAAAACTCCGAAAGAGTCAACATAATGAGGCTAAATGAAAGCTAATGGTTTCAGTGGCGGATGTAGACGAGTTGGAGTGGGCAGTGATGACAGACCTGCGTCTTTTCGGACAGTCCTTCATGTAGTGCCCAATCTTGCCACAAATACGGCAGCAGCGGTCGTTGGGAGCCAGCTCTCCATCTGTCAGCACCTTAGAGTCGAAGAAGTAATCCTGGGGGGCAGAATTTAGAATCCCACATTCATGACCGACTTACCCATGGCCTGGTTCATATATCCAAACATGCAAGGGAACCCAGATGCCTTTTAAAGTTGTACTTTCGTGATTAAAAATATCTGTAAGTATATGTGATTTTCAGCTTGCATTATACTGGTTTTACCTGGTGTGTGTGTATGTGTGTGCGCGCAAGTGTGTGTGTGTGTATGACAAGTGCCTACCGCTTCAGTGCCAGGCTGGGGGTAGAAGGGGGTGCCAAACAGCTTCCTGCCGTTGATGAAGGCCTTCATAATGAAGTTAGTCACTGCGGGAGAAGACAGAGTGACAAAACGAAGAAGATTACCATAAGAGCGCCAACCATAAAATGATGTGAAGAACAAAATTCTGCATCTGATTTCAGGGTCTACAATTTGATACTTACTTTTGCGAGAGACCCCTGCACCAAGGTTATGATTCAAGTCAAAGGGATCTGCAGAAATGAGAGATTTCAGATTTTATAATAGGCAACAAAAACACTACTTCACAATTTCCAAAAGCCATACCATATCTCTCACTCTAAGACAAGAAAAATAAGTCACAACTTTTGTCACAGGAAGTTTGAAACACAAACGGTTTCATCTTTCTTCCTTCCTTTTCATTTGCTATCAGTATGTTCCATTAACCCTGATCAGAGAATCCAAACCACAGGTTCCGTCACAGGTTCTACCTTCGATGGCGATGCATTTGGAGGTCCACTGCTTCTCGAAGGTGGTGAGGCGCTTGTGCTGGCGGATGCTGATGACGTGCTCCTTGAAGTCAAACTCCTCCGTGTAGAAGCGCAGCAGGCCCAGCCACAGCTCGCCCACCGACTCGCGGTTCTGCTGAAGCTCGGGCATGCGCCGCCGCTGCAGGAAAGCACGTGCAGAAGAGTAAACAAAAACATCAATAACAACACAACCAGAGTGTCAGTCAATCACCATTGCATCACAACCAAAGACTTTGTGGATTTTACATTTGGTCAAATCTTTTAAATAAAATCAGGTGAATTTTGGAATAAAATCAGATGAGTTCAGAGGAAACAATATGTCAAAATGTGTGTATGTAGGGATGGGAAAGAATCTTTTTTTTACATCGTCACACATGACCTTTGTCTCAATAACGAGCCTGCATGGTGTCAATAAAAACAACACATTTCTGGGCAGGAAACCATTATAAAACCAGCATACCAATTCATCAATGTCATCGAAGAAGAAGGCATTCCATCCATCGACCATCCTCTGAGGAACATCTCTTCCGTCATATATCTGAAAACAAGCACAAAAGCATGCAGGGGATTTAGCTACAGCTGCAGAAGATGGAGAGGTGTGCTGGGCTGGGCTGGGCTGGGCTGAGACTTTTACCTCCTGGAGGACGGGTATGACAGGCGGCTGCCTCTGCTGCAGGAAGTACAGCACCATGAGGATGTAAGCGTAGGATGAGAGGCTGCCCCGTGACGCATCACCAATGTCACAACGCTAAAAACAAACAAACAAACAAAAAACAGAAAGGATGCCATGTTATCCACCACCTTCACCCAAACTCACATACAGGGACTT
>JASCQY010000002.1:16231477-16260628 GCA_030264315.1 Sardinella tawilis
AATGTAGAAATTTGATGTGATTTCAAGACGCAAATACTCAAGAACTGCTAAACATACAGAGACATGCTATACACCATTGGAATCAGACCGATCCTGTTTATTTTGATATGCAGTTTACCATAGTGGAGTAACGGAATCGAGAGATATTTCAGAGAAGAATGGTATGACATGGAAGCAGAACTGTATGCGAGTGATTTCTGTGCGCCACTAAATGACAGAGCAATAGGAGCTAGAAGAATGGGTGTGGCCAATGATGGCTGAATAGATGTGAATATAAAATTTCATGGATTATGTTACATTCAGACATTTAGGTCTGACTTATTGCATAACTTATTTCATGATTCCATACATTTAAGATATTTGAATACATATTTGAATACCATAAAAAATCACCTAAAATATTTTCCCCCACAGTTGGTGTAGTATTGAGTAAACAGCAGCCAATACAGATAAGCAACCATTACAGAGAAACTGTCTATTCCCAGTCTTTCACACAAGTCTTTTACAAGCCCCCACAACTGTATGGAAAATCATTTGCAATCAACTTGGGAAGGCCAAGGACATGGAAACACAAAAGACATATATCTCCATTAAAAAATGAAAAATTACATTGCTTTCATTTCATAAAATACACTGGTGATTTAAAGTTGAATGTTCTTGAGAAGGCACACCATACATCAATTCTATGTCCCCTAAAAGAGTTTCCAAAAGATTGTATTTTATCCTCTTTCAACTGGTATTGAGGCGTGATCTCTTGCCCAAGTGAGTCCTGGCAGAGAAAGCCAGCTAAAAAGCACTCAACATTAAAACACACTATGAATACAAAAAAGAAACAACCCAGATGTAACTTCCACTGTGTGATACGGAATTCATTCATTAGTCCTGCCTATGTCTGCCTATATAAAGGCCTGCAGCTGTAAGGTATATCGTCCTGCAGTTTGTTGCATTCGATTTGCTTTACTCCTACATCTGTTTCCCAATAGAAATTAATGTTATAGGCCACTTTCTCTTAATTCTCTTGTTTTAATGTATTGAAAATAAGCAGTAAGTACAATTTCTCTAGCCCAATTAAAACCTCATTTAAGATGGGTAGGCTATTGTCCTTTTAGCTAAATGTCGCCCTCTTTGGCAACCATAGTTGAACTACAATTGCACTATGATTTGACATCACATGATGGCTTTGTTCTAATGTACGTATGTTTTAGTGGCTATTTCCTCTAGATCAAGATTTTCATATGAAGGAGGGCACAACCATGACTCATGTTTGTGATACCTCTTTGGCCATGCACAACCTTTCCTATTTCATCAAAGCCAAAGAAAAATGGGTATCCATTCTATGTCTCCTTTAAGACTTCAACTTGAGGATCTTTGCTTTAGCAAAAATCCTTGCTTGTTGCCGGACTCTCAGAAATACTGTTTGTGTGCTTTCAGGCCAAGGGAAAAAAAAACACTTCCATTGTTCCCTTGGGTTTTGTCGTGTAAACCTGAGAATACCATCTTGAGCAGAATGAGAGACTTTCCGAGCGGAATCGTGACTCCCGGCTGGCCAATTATGTTATGAGTTCCAAGCAGCACCTCTAGCCACGACACAAGATTGTGGAGTAAAGGGTAAACAATCAACCATGACTATGGTGTCAACAATACATATAAGCGGACCAGGAAGAGACATGTTTCGGCTATACAGTTACTATAGATAAGCTATACGGTAGTTCATAAAATACACATTTGGGTAGACATACAGTTATTTGTACATGCGCACGTCAACAGATCCTCTAATCAACAGTGCATTTGCAATATGCTATCCCTGAGCGCTGGCTCCACTGTTAGCACCTTCTACTTACAGCTAATGTGACATTCCATGCCCCTGCACACAATGAATGACTCACAAATGGATATTGGTAAAGTAAAAATAAATATTTTCACACACCAGCACGCATGCACTCTCTCTCTCTCTCTCTCACACACACACACACACACACACACACACACACACACACACACACACACACACACACACACACTGTACATACAAATAGACCACCTTTACACTGCAGTGCAACATGTGACCAGAAGGGGTAGGAATGTAGTCACTCACAATGAATGAATAAACAGTATCTAACTGCTTACCTGATTCACTGTTTCAATCATGTCTCATCCCCTAAATGAGAACAATTTGCAGTGCCCATGGTGATTGGTTGATTCTAACATCAAAAGGTGATTGTAAGTGGGTGTTTTATTTAGGTAGGGTAGGAGATCCTGGAAAAATGCTTTGAGCAAACTACATTTTGAAAATCCTTAATTCTAAAGATCCTTTTCCTCAGACTTTCTCCCGAAGACACACCTCCAGTGTACAGGAAAGAGCACAGAGGGGGGAGGGGCTAATGATAGTTAAGTTTGATAGACATATCCCCATTCAATGATTTTGATGGATCGGTTAAAATGATTGGATGGTGTTTTTTTTTCAGCCCTGTCTGTTCCATATAGGTGCCGAACATTTTTTTTTATTATTTTTGTGTTAGAGCATTTTATTAATTGGTCGCCATCAGGGTGTGAATGTGATTTTAAGCAATAAAAAGCACTCCATGAAAACATTTTCTACCTTACCTTTCATAAAGGGAAATCTTATTTTGACTGGGTAAAAATATATTGACCCCTGAATTATTGGTTATAAAGGCCAAGGCCAAAGTGTGAGTATAATATTTATTATTCAATATTTGTGCACACATACATATTGATCACTAATCAATAGATGTAAATTGAGTGAAAGGTCAGCACATCATTTTCAAACCAGTCTGGGGTTGAGGTTTACTCAATGCACAAAACTCCACCTGTTGACAATCATTACACTTGACACAATGCTCCATGTCTACAACACAAATTTAGTATACTTGCTAATCGTTACACCGAAAAGAAAAAAAAGGACAGGCAAAAATGACTGGCAAATATTCAGTCAGATTTCAAAAAATCATCCCCTCATGTCTGACAGTGCTATAGTCTATCAAAATAAAATCTATTTTAATTCATTCTGTGTATCCAGGGGGGCTGGGATTTGATGCAAAACGCACATGATGTGTCAAGTCCAATGAAACAGGGATTATCTGGCGGCTGTGGTTTATGACTATATCTAATGACTGACTGATTGTCGTCTGTCTCTGTGCCTTGTGCTTGCTGTGACATGGGCTTTATGTGAATGCAGGATGCAAGCCACAGACAGACAGACAGGATCAATAACCATATGATGAACCCCTCTATGGAGATGAGAGAGCACCTGTGCAGACATTAGAGATTATTGTCCAGTATTAGTTCTGCCTTTGTCTAGGTGTTAAGAAAATGACAATAGCATTGAATTAGATTTTCACAAGGTTATTTAGGGGAGAGTGCAGCAGCATGCTAAATCCTGGTTAATTCAGATGAGAAGCAAAATAAATGAATTGAAGGGAATTAGTGACGAGTAAGTAGCACAGTATGTAAGGCTGTGTGTGTGTGTGTGTGTGTGTGTGTGTGTGTGTGTGTGTGTGGGACATGAAGGCTTTCATCAAGCATGAATTGACTTTCAAGCAGTTAAAGAGGACTTTGTCTATTGTCCATTTGAGTGAGGATTATATGGTCAATCCCAAGAAATTATAGCCCAAACCACAAAGCTTGTGGATTTACTGCATGCATCAGCCTGGCCAGCAATGCTCCTGTCATATAAAACAAATTGCATTCATGGCCACCCAATGCCCTGTCAATTCAGACAGTGGTTAGGTTTGTGAACGGACCCACTCACATCCTCTCTCCCTCCCTCCTCGTCCACACACACACACACACACACACACACACACTTCCCTCTGTGGGTGGGTGGACTGGCAAGAGGTAGAATGGGATTCATTGTGCCCTTTGACCTTCATGGATTTAATGCAGTAGAGCTTTTTTTTTAACTGACAGCACTGACCACCTGCAATCTCTCAAACCAAAGCAAGCGTGAGTGATGCCTTTGTGTTTGCATGTGCAAAAACTAATTGCATAGTGTAGGTGTTTAAGTGCTCTTTTGCATATTGTGAAGAGGACATCAATATTATTAATGAATGACTGCATGCCGGCCTCTAGGAGGTTGTCTAATCTCAGATAATCCAAGCCTGATGAGACCAGATTGAGGAGAAATATTGGCAAAAGAGGCGGATTACCGAGCATGGAGTCTAGGGAAACATGTGATGTCACAGATGATCAGCTCACACGTACTCACATAGATTCTACAACCACAAAGCATTCATGCACATGCACACACTCACTGCACATACTTGCACATGCATAGATGCATATTCAGTACACACACAAAAAACACACACACACACACACACACACATACACACCCTTGTACACACAAATATGTTCATAAACCTGCATGCACACAGACACACACACACATACACACATGCATGCATGCACGTTCATGTACACACAGATACACAGAGAAACACAACACACACACATACACACACACACACACACACACACACACACATTGTACACAAAAGAGAGCTGTGAGCTTTAAGGTTGCAGACAACCTTAGTTCATTCATGAATGGCCATCATGAGATTAGTGCTAAGATATCCTCCATGTCCTCGCCCATGTCAGGTCTCCCCTGCAGCGGATATTTGAGTGCTAAACACACATTGCATGGCAGCCATTCTCTGACTCATAGGATTATGAGTGTATAAAATACTGTTTGGCTGTGTGACAGCTCTGGGTCACGGAAACGCAGGCACAGGTCTCTGCAGAACAACAGCGTTTATTTATTTATTTGTTCAACGATTTGTTTATTTATATGGACTTTTATGGCGAGAGATTTCCTCTCAGAGCATGTTGTCTGGGCCTTTTTAATTGAGGTTCTTACTCTGACCTTGACAGGGATGACCAGGCGTCCATCTGGTGGAGGAAGCAGATCGGCTTGAGCTACCTTGTCATGTTGTTGTCAAATTGTTGTCTGTTGTGCACATGACCAATGACGGCCTGAACCACCCTGACCCTTCCCCCTTCAAAAAAAGGGGTTTAAATCTATTTTTTCAAATCTCTCTCCCCTGCACAGAGAGGAGTATTTGATGGCTCAGGCAGCCATTAATCCTCAGGCTGGACGCACACCAACACCACTCACCATGAAAGCTGCGGAAAACAGGAATAAAAAAGGAAAGGGAGAGAGAGAGAGAGAGAGAGAGAGAGAGAGAGAGAGAGAGAGAGCCCACACAGCACTCGGGCATCACACAAAAGAAAACAAACAGCAGAGTATTTTAATAACTTGTACCCCCACCACACACACTCACACGCTGTGAGTGACACACATAAGATGGCTGTATAGAACAATGGCAGACATTAGAGGGACAAAGCGACCTGATTTGTCACAAGTTTTTGGGTCAGAGGAAGATTAAAGCCTTCTCTCTGTATCTGTGAAGGAGGTTAAAAAATGTAGACACAACTGTAATGAGACTTAACTCGACAAACGCACCGTGTGAGACGATCAAATGTAGCGCTGCAGAGGTCCTGGCAAATATTATAGAGTGTATGACACAGACTCCAATGACCACTAATATAAACTAACATGCCCCTGTGGTCTTTGCCATATGCTGTAATGCCCAACAGTGCATCATGTCATCATCATCATTATCCTATCATAGACCATAGACCATTTCAACAATAAAAACAAAAACAATGCTTGAATGCTCTTTTTAGTTCCCAGACTACTGTAATTCCACAATGTAAAGACAACATATGGAATGTTAAATGGAAACCCTGTGTGAACATCTTATCAAACTCTCAAGGCATTTCATAAATGCCACGATTCAGTGTGTATAATTTTTTTTCAGTATGTTAAAGAGGATGTGTAATTTTCACTCATTACCTGGAGACGTGTTTCTCCCCTGCAGTTCTTAGCCTTGGCCTATAATAGTCTAGGGCACATAATCAGGGATTAATCATTATGCCTGTCCAGCAAAGATCAAACTAGCAAGGATGTACTCTCCTAGCAGAATCAGGGAGGAAGGAAGGGACGGAGGGAGCAAGGGCTGGAAAGAACAGTGAGGCTTGCTTGCACATTTCTGGCTAGTCTGAATGAGTACATTTTGCACACTGTAATTGAAAGTAATAAATGTTGTTTTGAAGGTATGCAAAATCAAACCACCTCTGCTAAAATCAAATGACATCAACATTTTACATAAATATGATAAATCTGTTAAGTGGATTTCCTGGGTTTTGTTTTGCACAGCCCTGTAGAAATTCACACTAAATTTCAGCCAAATTTCATTTGGAGGTTGGCTGAAGTAAAAGAAGAATATTGAGGTAGAAATGGCTTCCATTGCATGTGTGCTGTGATAGACTGGCGTCTGGCCTCTGAATGTACAACCATCTGTGTTCATTTTAATCCTCCGTGAGTCGGCACGGGCTCTGTTTATCATTTCACAAGCGGCGTTATCACATGAACAATTACACTTCAGCACTTACACATGCTAAATGCTTTAAAGAGCAAAAATTATTCAAACAGCAATTATCCTCTGTAAATGTAAAAATAAAAAAAATACTGTTGAATTGATTTTATATGAAAAGCTCAGCCAAGCATTTTATCACATTCTACAAGAAATACTGCTTCTGATAAATGAGACATTCAGCTAAATTACTTTTTCAAAGTGAACAGTGAGTAATCTTGAGTTTTGGATCACTGCTTCGCATGCGCAGAGCTGACAGGCTGGAAGTAAATGGGATATACTGTGCTTATGAACAGAAAGGATTGCTGCATGCTGCCATCACTGAAAAAAAAACTGATTCCAGTCTGACTCCTTTACACTGGAACATATGTTCAACTTCCACCTTTTTGAACCACCTTTTTAAAGTCTTTCATAGAAATGGGCATATACAGTATACAGGATTTCTATCTAATAGTTGGAAGGCAATATTGTGGCACTTTGTGAACTGGTACACACAGACCAATAGGCTATAGCCTTAATTGCCAATTAACAGCCCTTTACCACTGAAAGTTGAGAATGTGTTGAGTGTAATTAGCCAGCTAATGGAGCTTCTGAACAGCCAAGAGTCCATTTAGTAACATCCCCCATAGGCTAGTCATTATAATCACTGATATCTATTTTTTCAGAGCAACGAAGAAATTTCACCATTAGGTGAAACACACCATGAAAACACTTCCAGGAGAAGTCATTAATTAGAGGGGGTTCAGGGTTTGTGCATGCATTTCGACTCATTCAGATTGCCCGACCAGCATATCACCAATTAGGCCTATATGTGGACAGTTTAACAACATCAGAAATCGCTATAGGCTACAGACTTCCTTTTCAGTGAAAATGAAGACAATTGTATTTTGCATGAAACTGAAAATGAGCCTGGAAATATTATGTAGGGAATAACGTCCGCCGAGGTGTCCCATTATAGGGAAATAATGGACGAGGGGGAAGCGTTCTAACAGTCCGACGGCGAAGCCGGAGTGCCCACTTTGATCAGAACATTTGACATAGGCCTAGTGGCAAATGACTGTGGTTACTTGAAGCATGCATGCTGCCCTTCGTCCTTCATTGTCATGGTGGTCCATACACAGCTTCAGACACCCCATGCTAGCTTACCTGCTCACAATAAACCTCACTGTGTCTTTCATCCTCTTTGGCATTGGGCTCTCCATGGCGCTGCCCATCCCCATATTTGTGTGGGGCTTTAATCCTTGTATATCAGGCTAGCACTTTAAATACAAGGCTGGTCAATGGGATTGCTGTGGCCTTACTGGGACACAATCACGCCAGCTGTCATAGGCCCCCTGTTGGCCATTGTGAGGAAATGCGTGTTGACGGGAGGGGGGGGGGTGATTACCAAGGGGGCGTTAGTGGCAATGGGCTGGGCATGGGGAGGATGCCTGGAGAGTGTCATGATCTCCTTAGTCCTGCGCAGAGAGAGGAAGAGAGAGTGAGTGTGTGAGGGAGGGTGAGAAAGACAGAGGAGGGTGGTCCGAAAAAGTGCTTTGCGGCTGCGTCAGGAGCAATCAGACCGTCGCCTTCTTGTGTACAGCGTTGGTTTTTTTTTTCCTACACTTGTCCTCCCTCTTTTGATATTATTTTTTTTCTCTAGCACATCTTGGTGTTTTGCCTCTTTTTCCTTGATCTTCCTCTGGTCATCCACCTTGGATTTGTCCTTTTTCACATATGGGGTATTGAGAAGACACTGGTTGGGGATTCGCGATGGCTGTGGCGCTGGATGCTGTGTGGGTGCGGGTGAAGGGGGTGTGCAAGCAGAATGGGCTGCTTATCCTGTCGGTTATGGCCGTGATCATCGGATGCCTCCTCGGCTTCTTCCTGCGCTCAAAGCAGCTCTCCGAGCAGGTCAGTCTCACAGAGTGCCACCTTCCCCGACTCTCCCTAACCCCCCTGCCGGATACCTGTCTCCCAAAAACCTCCACCAAAAAAATCCTGCTTCGGTTCACTTGTGCTCCTATTACAGCTCCCACCCCACCCCACTCCACCCCACCCCCGTAAAAAAGCAGCACAGTATCACACCCCAGACCCCACAGGTGACTCCCTGACCGACTGCATTTCCCACAGTGGTGCCCAGCTGCTAGCTGTCACAAGCCACACATCTCAGATTGGGTTCTTCCATTAGCATTTCCCATTTTGCTCGTGTCCTGCTGAAGGCTTACATTGCATGTCACAGGGACAACACGGCTCAAGCCAGCGGGAGGCTGCTGCCATTTTTTTCCCCTTTTTGATGCTGCGTAAGAGCCATTAATACAGAACACACACACACACACACACACACACACACACAACAGCTCCATCAAGCTCATCTCAATATTACCCACACATGGAAGTAACTCACTCTGATATGTTTTGTTTTGTTCTTGAGGGAACACTTTTCCATCTCAATCAAGTTGCAAATTGCAATACGTGCAAACCGTTAAGTGGTTATGAGGGGCAGTTGCTCGCCTTGTGCTGCAGTTGCACAGCAAGACTATTGCGTTGGGCATCTTATCAGTGCATTAATCTCTTGCCCATGTTTAAGCACATGCCATTCAGCAGTTGAAGACATCTGGATTCTTCCCTGTTTGTTGTAATGACTGAAGTGAAGTGGGCTATGAACAGTGATTTTCTGTTTGGTCGCCCTTGAAAAAAATGGTGGCCTGGGCAAATCTTCATATTCGGGAATATGCCTAAAAATAAAATGGCAGCCATTTCCTGCGACACAGGAGGATTACCATCCAATCACACAAATGCTCTTAGTAATTGTACATTAAGCAAGAGTGCCTCGTACATTCATGCGACCACAGCACAGTGACAACAGTGTCATGTTTTCTGCTGAATTATTGAATTATAATAGTGCCTCGCTCTCTCAGGCTTGAAATTGAGTGAGAGCACACAGTGCACATGTGTTCAGAAGTGAACAAGCCGATGGGGAAATGGGAAAGAACACAGCCTTTTGGATACTTTTTTTCATTCATTCATAAACATTAATTCATATTCATGTTTTTAGCTGAGCTGGAGCACACACTTGTGTTGTAATTCATTACTGACACATAATTGGAATTCCATTGCGGTCATGCATGCACTACCCACAGCGTGTGGGTTTTCACTTGTAAATGTTACATTAGTACAGTATGCTGTGCATTTTTTTATTATTCTTTTCTGTGCCAGAACTAGCATGAAAGTAATTTAATAAAGCAGGCTGATTGAAGTAGAGTTCTATCTCATCCTGCATCACATGTCCCATCTGCCACTCAATTTAGGCAAGTACAAGGTCAACTTTTATGGGTCAGCAGCAAGCACTGTCCGCAAGTTACTTTGATTTCATATCCTGAGGCTTTGCCTGTCTTATCCGCAACTTTGTTCTCTTGCCTGGTTTGAGTGTCTTGGCAATGCTAATGCATTCACACAATTTATTTATTTATTTGTGTGTTTCTTTGTGTTTTTATTCATTAATTCTAATCAATTTACTTGTGCTACCAGCAAAATAGTTGGACAGTGCCACCACAGGGAAGGTCGATGACATAAACCAGCCTCTGAATTGCAAGGCTGAACCTGTTCAATTCTTATATATATATATATTAAAAAAAAAGATATATTATGGACGCTTGCAAGCAGCTTTCCTCCAAGTTCAGCCATTATTCCTTCCTCCCTCTGTATGAGTGGTTTGAGCCATTCATCTGTTCCTCTGCACCTTTGACCTCCATGCTTGGCTCATCTCCATTCAGATTAATGGCGATCTATAGAGACTGGTCTCGGGCTTGAGCTTTAAGTACTATACTGTGAGGCTGAGCACAGGCGGGCAAATATCAGACCACAAATAGTACACAGCAGAAAAATGGAAATTCAGTGGCTATATTGATACAGTACATGGCACATGTTGAAATCTTAGCGCTTTGTTACATGTGAATGCATCAGAAGCAAGACTCAGTTTCATGTATTGATTAACATTCAATAAGAAGATGGTGTAGACAGGACACGTTTGCGCAAGGTTCTATTTTTTTTCTCTCCTTCCATCCAGAGGGGCTCCAGTTTTCTATTGCAGATCCAATAGTAAGGAACACACTCACAGAATACAAATCAGCCCCACAGCTGCATTTGCACACCCTGAAAAGGAGACATTGCACGATATTCCCAACCCTTGCCCTGGCTGCCTCCCCCAAGACACCCATGCCAGATGGGCATCAGCCAAACACTGAGTGATTGGATAGGGGCCAGAGGCACCTCGGTGGAGCGCGCGCGTGCGGGGGGGCACTTGGGGTCACAATGCCTTCTCATTTTATACCCCTGTTTCCCTGGACAGAAGTAGCTGCACTGAGCTGTGCTCACATCTGTGTTAAGATGTCCTGTGGGGTGCTTTGACCTGCATCCAGATCATCCAAATAGCAGACAGGTGGAACAGCGTTGTGCGTGGGTAAAAATGACTCGCCTTTTCGATGACTCATTTTGTAATGTTCCAAAAATCCCACTGAATTGTCAGATGCCAGGCTTTTCTCTGATTTTGGAACTGGTTGTATATACTATAACACAAATAAACCAACATATTGAACCAACAAATTGTATCAGTGGGTGGCACTGACAAATCTGACTCTTGACTTGAATTTCTTAATGTATGTTTAATCCTTATAGAAATATTAAATCTTTCTTTCAAATAAACAACTGCATCAATGAATCACCAAAGTTAACATGACAGCTGGTGCAATCCTGTAGCGTGTAGTAACACATGTTAAAGTCTGAGTCTGCAGATCTTTGGCCAAGCTAGTGCCACCAAGTGATCAATTTCATTTACTTCCAGCGACTTAGTCAGGGAGTGAACAAAAGGCTTGGGTTCGCTCCGTCCATATGGGATGGCCAATCAGCGAACAGCGATAACATTGAATTCAAACAATTACAGCGCGTAACTTACATGTACATCACAGCCAAACAGTAGCGATTGGCTTTAAGCAGAGCGAACGAAAACCGTGGAGCAAATGAATGCCTACTGTATGACTGAGGGTCAGCCACTTAGCATGAAGTGAAACGATGTGAAAGTGGGATCAGCCTTATGTTCCCACAGTCCTATGTTCCCACATTTCTCTAGGGTTAGGATTAGGGTTAGGGTTAGGGTTAGGGTAACCCTAGAGAAATGTGGGAACATAGGGCCATGGGAACATAGGGCTGTGGAAACATAGACACGTTCCCATGGAAGCAGGGAATGCATCAGGCTAACTAATCTTCACACGTATGCACAACAGGAACAGCTGTAAGAAATAACAGACATGCACAAAGGAATAGCAACAGGCAAGGGAGCTTTGCAGAGCAACAGAAGGAGTGGGCTGCTGCAGTGTCATGAGTGAGAGGCTTCAGCTTGAGTGTCAATGCGCATACTTTCTCTGAGTGGTTTCTACCCTATAAAGGATGTACTGTAAGTACTCTCCCAACTGGTGACTGGCAAGTGGCTATACTAGCCTTTGAGCTGTGAGATCCTACCAATCAAGGAAGGATGTGATATAAGTGGCTTATAGCCTGGGAAGGTTGAGTGGCTCCTAGCTTTTGGAAGCTGTACTTTGAGTGATTACTTGCCTAAAAAAGATTGTCTGTAGGGCTGGACAGTTTTGTTAGTGTATGAGTGCTAATGGATGTCTGTGGATTTATGGAGGGTTTTGACTTCTATATCTGTTCTCTCTCTGTTGCTGTGATGCTCTGATAAAGACAGGAACTGACTGATTTTCTGATTTGTTTCCCCAGCAAGGAATAATTTCTTACTTTAGAAATTTCTGGGCAAAGCTTCCAATGACACAAATCCTGAGACAATATCCCAGATGAACAAAAAATAACTAAAATTGCTCATTGTCTTCACAATATCAAATGGATGTGAATACCCACAGCCTCTATGCTCTGTTTTAATTGCTTCCCATAGGTAAAACTTTCATCATTTATATTCAAAACAAGTCGCAGTGTAATGCACAAAGCACCCACTGGCTTTTGTGCAAAAACCTGGCAGAGTTTTACTGCAGCGAACTCAATGTCTGAGACATCAAGCTGAGCCCCCCTGAATTGAACCCCATCAACTCGCCAACTCTCTGAACACAAAAAATGTTCAGACTGTGAAAAAACACTGTTGCTTTTCTCCTCCTCCCACATGCTTATTGGTGGATTCTCAGAAACTGAGGGACAGTGAGTTTGTGTGTTTGCATGTGTGTGAGAGAGAGAGTGTGAGAGAAAGAGCAGAGAGAGAGAAAACATTATCAGGGGTGAGAAAGTGAAAGCCTGTGATGTTTGATCAGCGGTGATCTTAGGGAACACTGTTCATTTGGAAGATATCCAGATGTGAGAGTTCCAAGACTCTTAGACTGTTCATTTGGAAGATATCTAGATGTGAGAATTCCAAGACTCTTAGGGAAGACTGTTCATTTGGAAGAGATCCAGATGCCCTAACCTCATGCACTACAGCTGATACACTAAATGGAAAAGAAGTGATGGGTCGTCCCAAGTCTAAGATCGATCAAATCACAAATCAATAAGCATCCTATTGTTCCACTAGATGGCAGAGTGTAGGCAAATTATTTAGAAACCCACAGACAGTGGTGTTCAAATTGGGATCTTTGGGCAGAATCAATATCAAAAGTATCCAAAATGACACAAATAGTGTGGTTATTTCAACATTATGAAAGTGCATGTAGGAGGACACCGTGATGTAGGGTATAAAATCAGGATTCCATATACTGTACCAATAACAGGCTTAGTACCCACAGGGAACGCAGGTTCCAATCCAACCTGAGGTCATTTCCTGAAACAGTACCACTACCTCCTCATTCCTTTCATCATTCCTGTCACTCATTTCCTGTCATCTCTGAACAAAATAAACCAAAGCAGCCTACTGTAGCGATCCATAGTTGGACCATCTGAGCAGGAGAATGATGTAATTATAAATCAGAGCTCTCAACCAGTGGGGACTGAGTCACTTCATTTCCCACGCCAGCTGCCGCCACACACCATTCAAGCCTCCGCAGGTGTGTGCAGCCCTTCCCATGAGGCTACAGAGCCTGTGCCGCCATCCTGTCGTTAAAGGAGAAGTTTGGTGTGAATCAATCCACGGCCCTGTTGTTCAAGGTCACTGAATGCTGTTTATAGGAAAAAGAACGAAAAAAAATGATACAACATAGGCCAAAGAATGAACCGGACAACTAGCAAGTAAATGGGGCATAGTGACTTACTTTCAGTTTCATTTCACTATGTCCCATTCAGTTAACAATGGTTATTAGTTTATAACTCTGCCTATGTTGCATCAATTTTTTTTTCGTTCTTTTTACTACAGACAGCATTCAGTGACCTCTAACAACAGGGCTATGGATTGATTCACACCAAACTTCTCCTTTAAGCTTAATGATATTCTGTCAGATTCACATGTCTTCAGCTTGCCTTCCTCTCTGATCCTAACCTGACCTCAAGTCATCAAGTGCTGCCCAATCTGTTTGATGCCTGTGCCGGACATCAAAGCGCTGTGTATTCTCTACCTCCTTAGCTCTCTGCTGAATAACAGGACGCATGGAATGTGTGTGTGTGTGTGTGTGTGTGTGTGTCTGTGCTTGTGTGGATGGGGGGGGAGGTTGTTAAAAGAGGGGTTGAGTGGATCAGAAATATGACATCGTCCCTCAAAGAGAGTTTTTAGCTGATAGAAGAGCTTTTATAGCGTTCCCACTCTTTAGGCTCAACAGCACTAAACCTTCACTTTCTGTCCAAGAACCATGCGCAATTTCTTCCCTGAGTGAGTCTAAAAGTCTGGACTTTTGAACTGATGACTGAACCCTGATGACTGTGCTATTTACTGTAGGTAGAGTAGTTGGGATGGTGACAGATGATTTAGTTAGCCTTCATCCTGTTCTTCATCTATGTAACCCATTGGTAAAATACAAAGAATCATGCACAGGCCTACAACAATTTTGAGGGAGTAATAAACTTGGACCTCGCTAATTAAGCTAATTACAACAATTTGTCATCTGCATATCACTCAGACTTCAAGATTTCAACTTCTGGTATGTTAGTGAAATGTATTTTCCATTATTACTGTAATAGGAAGCCTTCAAGTATAGGCCTACTACTTGGCTATTCAAGGATTGGCCCACTACTTGGCTATTCAAATTGTGCGTTCACACCAATAGCTACTAAAGCTATAAAGCTAAAAAAAATTGTTTTCGTTTTAAACCGGTTGCCTGATCCTTTCACATCTAAATATTTCGTGAAAATCTTCTGAAGTCTACTTCAAATGTCACTTTACTGTACAAGCTGTGAAGTATTCATAATCACAGAGGACACAATGAGCAGAGACTAGATAGGCATCGGCATCGCAAGGGGAGGGTCTGATTTTCTGCCATGTAATCTCTCTAAGTGCTTTCAGAAATGGTTAATTATATCAGCAAGTAAGTCATCCTTTGGTTAAATGCACTCCAAGGAGGTTTCCATTACAGGGAGACTTTAAAGCCAATTATTCCTCTCTCTCCCCCATGGATTAAATGGTGTAAAGCTGCAATTTTGTTGCTGCTTTTTGATTCCTCTATTGTTGCTTTTTTTTGTCAGACTACCAGAATAGCTGAAATGTTCTAGTTAAAGACATAAATCAGAAGTTTTCATTTGGAGGATTTTACCTTGGAGAAGAATCTTGACATTTGACTCAAAAATTGTTGCTGGGCTCTTTAATAATAATAATAATAATAATAATAATAATAATAATAATAATAATAATAATAATAATAATAATAATTTTTTTCTCTATCCTGCAGCATGTTTCCAAAGAGTCACTGAGCTAGAAGGCCAGATAGGCCTACATCACATTAAGCTGTGGACGGTTTACTTTGCTTAGTGCAATGCGCCATGGTAGCATTATTTGAGTAAAATAACATTTATCTACTAGTAATAAATGATCTACAGTGTATCTGGTTTGACCAGGGATATTTATTGAACATTGTATTCATTGAACAACATATTCATTACATTAACATATTTTCCTTTAGATCTAATTCTGACAGAAAGCATTATTTATGTACATATTTTTTTCAGTATCAGTAGATAAAATTGAAGTCAGCTTGAAACAATGTAGGCAAAACTATGATGGATAAAGCAATTGTTTTGGCTGGAGTTATAGCTAGTAAGACTAGTTAGCCGCACATTAAAACTCTGTTGGGTAGACATAGGCTCTACAGCTTAAAGTGTGACACTTGGCTGAATTAAAAAAGTCATGGCTACATTCAGACATCCACTTGACTAGCCGCTTGGCAGCAGATGCTGTCCTATCCAGCCAGCTGCATCCTCTCGTGACACACACACACACACACACACACACACACACACACACACACACACACACACACATTCCAACACATATGCAACCACACATACACACATACACATATACACACACACACACACAGCCATGCATACACACACACACAGACTCGTGCATGCATGCGCGCACACACACACACAGCGCTGCACACACAACTACTGATCCTGCTCTTAAACAGAAAACTAAGCTCTCTCTGACTAATGCAGCGCTGCAAAGCTCTTTAGCCGTTATTATCGGTCACTCCTCGCTCTGGCCCTGACAGCAGCATCAGTCTCGGACAAATGTCTGCATTCATCTCTCCGTCATATTTCCTCCTCCACACCCTACAATCAGACAGAACTCTGAGAAATCAATTTTCTTCATTTCTTATAGATACTGCAATCTATCTATCTGTTGATCTGTCTGTCTGTCTGTCTTCCGATCTATCTATCTATCTATCTATCTATCTATGTATGTATGTATCTATCTATCTATCCATCTACAGCATACAACCATATGGCCAGTATTGTCTCCACAGTGGTTTATTTCCATGTTCTGTTCTTTTCTCAATGTATCTGGAAAGCCAAATTATAAAAATAAAGCAATATAATTTGAAAAATATTTTTACATTTTTATGTTTTTTTATGTATTTTGTTGTGTTTGTCATTTTTTATTTTGCTAATGTCTATAGCCATTTGCTGTTTATAACGGAGCAATACGTTTTGCTGGAGACAAACATGAAGTCGGCGTGTACTGTAACTGCACTCATTACACTAGATATGTCAGTGGGGCTTGTTGGCTCTTGGTCCAGCCGCGTGGTTCTAATGACCAGCCAGGTTGTGTGCAAAGGAGGGAAAAAAGCCTGAAACATGTCTGCACCAGATTATCTGATTACAAAATTACTTCAAAGCCACTGCCAGTCATGCAAGGTCACAAAAACATGATGTGACATCCACTGCAACACAGCATTTAGATAATATGATTTGGAGTCAAACATTTTTTGGTTCTTTCAGTCTGGTGTGTGTGTGTGTGTGTGTGTGTGTGTGTGTGTGTGTGTGTGGGGGGGGGGGGGTGTGTGTGTGTGTGTGTGTGTGTGTTTGTGTGTGTGTGTGTGTTGGGGGCATAAATGCATAAGTGCAAGCCATGCAAATCCAAGCATGACAAATACATGTTCTAAGCTGGTATGTCATTTTGGTATGCCTCCAGTTTTACTTTTTTTTGCAATGAAAATACAAATAAGTTGTAATGCATTGGAGTGGAAGAAATCTAGAGGTATAGTGTTGAGTTACTGGGCCCCACTTTGAATGACTTTTAAAGGTTTAAAAGTTTGCTAATTTAAAAGTTAATTTGACCACCAGGCTATTAATCTGAATAGCATCCTAAACACAAACGTCTGTGGGTCAGCTCAGTATTCCAACTTGACACAAGATAACTTCAGTTCATAGGCTACATGCATACCTTAGTTTACCTTGATACCTTAGTTTAGTTTTGTCTAATTCTCCAGCACGTTGACTTAGTCAATGCATTAGACATTTTGCTTGACGTCAGACATGGTCTTCCCCAGCAGTAGCATCTCATACTATGAACTTAAGTAGTGACTTTTAGATTTTGTGCTTTTAGATTTTGAGTTACAGTAATCATCTGTGTTGATAGCTCAGAAGAGCAAACTGATTGGCTATTTCTTTTCTTGCCAAGATAAACAGTGACTCATAAAAGTCTGTTGCATTTTGAAGTCGTTATTGGCCACTCTGCCCTGCTATGTCTCCAGTGTGTCTGTGTGTGTGTGTGTGTGTGTTTGTTGAAGAGTAGTAAACTACCCTGGCCAAGGATTATTGCCCATCATCTCTGGTGGCAGATTCCACTTCAGCACCCAACCAAAGTGAGGGCTTAAAGTAAAGAAGCTTTCTAAAAGTTTTGTCAGAGGGCCAAGCTCACCCCAGCAGGGCCCTAATGGTGGCAGAGAGAGCTGGGGGTAGAGTCACAATTGGTCTGGGACACAGTGTGGAGAAGAGGAAGAGGGAGGAGTTGGGCCACAAGTGTCAGGCAGAGGATTCTGGGTAGCGGGCGTGGTCAGTCAGAGTGACAGAGATGGTGCAACAGCGGCTAGAGCAACACAAGGTCAGCCGGTTCACAAATGCATTTTGATTGATGCCGAGCCGGAAACCAAGCTCTGGCAAGGGTTCTAACCGCGAGCTTTTAAATCGCTTCACAGACTGATGCATTCTTGCCCTTCCACAATGTTCACCTCTGTGTTGGTCAGGTCACTGCTCATCAAGTGTGATGGACTTTCTAGATTATCAGACAGTCATAAGCATTATGTAATGACTTGTCTAACTTGTCTTGAGACTTTTTTATTGGCAGTCTGTATCATGTGAGCAGTATCTTACTGTAGAATACTACGAGAGTTCAAATAGCTTCCTGACATTCAAATTGACATTGAACTAACAAAATGATGTCTATCTTTATACATTATACATGTTATGTGATTCACCCGTTGGTGTAGGCCCCGTCCGTGGTCCAGAATCGGAATGGTTTGACCAAAGATTCTTAAATCTTGCTCCTTCTAAACTCTCTGGTTTAACCCAGCAGATCCTGCCTGATTTTAGCTGGCAGGGACTGGGCCTATACCCCTGGACTGGTGGACAGGGACCCAGCTGGAGATGGTGGGGAGGGAGCTGGGGATTCTGGTTGGGTGACACCTAAGACAGGAGGAGCAGGTGTGTTTGACGAGTCATTACATGGCAGGGGAACCTGAATAAATGAACAGTTAACGAATGACAATGTTTGAGGCTTCCTAGTAGAGCTTTTGCAGAAGCTTTCATATCTTTTGTTTTGACATACAGTACATTCTTGGGTATAAAAATGAGACCAATAATTTTGCCTCAACTTTTAAGGTATTTCTAACGATGCAGGGGTCAAACCAAATACATGTGTTTTCAAGGATGGCTATATTCTACTCCATGTCTGTGCAAATTACATTAGTGCATTAAATCTTGACTGTTGCATTTCAAAGTAACTCGTACTTTCATCTTTGAAACCCTTTGCATAATTTAGTGTGGTGTCCATATGTCAAAACCCACCTGTGTTATTATTCATGTGAGAGCCGACTCAGGAGTAGTCCACACTACTGAATTACTGATACAGCCTTATGAATGCTGTTTCTCTAGATGTTGTTTCATTATTTGTGCGTTGCGTATATGCTTTCCTCCAAGGCCTGTTCAAGGATGGTTTGGCATACCATAGCAAGTAGGCCTATTAGATTTGTCAAGGACAACTACTGAAGGGGTTCAGTTTGTCTCCAGTTGCAGTTGGCAGATATAGGAAATAAAAGTAAATGTAATTCCAATAAGCATAAAATATAAAATACTGTCCCCTGGTAAGAGCTGAGTACTGTATAAGACTCTATGTTCATATGTTTAGTAGTTTCATGTAGGCTCAAAGCAACTCTATTTGTTTTTATTTGTCTGTTGTTGTGTATTGTGCTGCAAACAATGACTTGCTTTTTGTTAAGATAGGGGATATTTTCTCGTTCCCATTCTGCATTGATAAAACACCTGTGGCTTGTTTACACTGCTGGCCAAGCAGAGTCCTGGATGCCCAGACACATAAACAATGGCACTCATTGAAATGTACTCTGAGAACAGCTCTGTGGAGTTTTTGCTGTGAACATTTTGTTTTAGACCCTGATTGATAAAAACCTCTTGGTGATACTTTCAGAAATCTTTTGCAGCACCCTTGAAACCCCTATTCCACCCTATTCAACAGTGATGACCAACAGTATTTTGCTGAAGGTGAAAAAATAGAATAGAAAAGAACCGACCTTTTATCCTTTTTCAAGAAGATGTTTTCCACCCTTCTCTTTGCACTGGTCGGGAGCCAAACCGACCGATATATATCTAAGATTGTGAGCGTAGATTTTTTGCTTAATGATATGATATCTATACCAATCACATTAAGCTTTCCTTAGGCTATTAAACATTAGTTAGGCTACATACATACCGAAAATAGTAATGTTCAATATAAAATAATGCATTTTCACAAATGTTTCATCATGATTTTAAGCATATGTAAAGGTTCATTATTCAAAACAGATCCATCTTTATTTGATGAGGTTAGTCAAGGTAGGCCTAACTGTCTAGTCCACTGCATACTGGATACTGGATAATACATGGTGTTTGGGCAGCACTTCATCTCGTCAATCTAAGTGGTTACGGACCACATAGATCTCAGGAACTGTTTGACCAGCTTGCTGAAATCAGACAAGCACTTGTAATTAGACTCATCCATACAGATATGCCTACCTTCTCTCTATCTTAAATGCAGGATATTAATATCTGCAGATAGTTTTTTTTAAGATATATTTTGCAAGTCTCTTTTCAATTTCCATATTTGGAACATACCACAGGGTTCCTAACAGTTGTTGCCGTTTCCACTGTGTGACTGAGAGTTTGTGCATAGTCCTCATCTCATGAAGTTAAATATATCTTACAGTAATCTGGCTTTTTTCTCTAGACTCTCATAATGCTCTCTGTTATGCTATCTTTGTATGGAGCCACTTTGTAAAGAGCCATCTATTGTTTTCACGAGACAGGAGAGTTCACCATCCTTAACCAATCAGTTCATTTTCAACACTCTGCAAACAAACATGGGCTTCAAAAAAACCTATCTGCCCAAGTTCAGATAAAAAATCTGGCCATTTATGAAATTAATTTTGAACGGTATTGACCTCATTTCCACTGGTCTTTTGAGTATAATTTGTTGATATCTTTAATTCTGTATTTATAGGCCTATTTGTGCATATGAGGAGTTCATATGCAAAATCCTCAAAGTTCATCTTCAGATATTTGCTAAAATAAATTGTTTGGAGTTGATAATACAGTTTAAACAAAAATAACCTATAAAGATACTTCTGATCATTCAATTCATTACAAATGGACACTAACTTAGACTTGCATCTGAACTCGTCATATCTTGTTGATATTTTATGTTTAGGAATATTTTTTTTGTTGAATAATTTCTTTTTTATTATTTAATTATTTATTAAAGGAATATTAAAATTAACTGAGGGATAAAAACGAAAAATCTGGACAAAAGGCTAGAGGCTATTAGAGACTAGCCTGCAATGTGGTGACATGTAAGATGTTAAATGTAGTCTGGCCATGGTCAAGAGAGTGGAGTGGTGATGGCAGAATAGATTGGAGGTCGGATGATAATATGTTTGCTCATAGGATGGTGGAGGTGTCTCCACTGTTTTGCATTATGCCACTGTCTCTTGTTTTTGCCCTATCTGAGTGGACTGAATGACTTTGTAGCACTATTTTTTGTAACCTTGTGGTTTGAGGTCTCAAAGACCCACTCTTTAAGTAATTTATTTGTCAGTATAATTTCAACAGTTCTTAGATACTAGTCATCAAAGACAGCGTGTAACCAAACAAAAAGCAACTTATTGCATCTCTTACAGCTATACAGCGCTGGCTTTAGTGTGGGCTTAGAAGGTGCAAGTGACATTTCATCAACTTTACACCAGGACCAAAATAATATAATGACATAATTACAGCTCCATAATATAAATGTCACTGTGGAGCTAGTCTCACTCATAGTGATAGCCCATTCAGCCCATTTAGCCTACAGGCATTCTCTCTCTCTGGCTTGTTGACTGTAGATGACAGTAATGATTACCAGTTATAATAATACTGCTAGTCTGTTGGTTGACAAATTATTGAAACATTTACTGATTAGAGTTTTAATTATTTTGAGGTAGGCTATTAGTTCACAGTTAATTAACAACTAGTTTGTAGTTTAGTTTGTGTGTTGCCATAACTCGTGCGAGACTATACCTCCCACTGGAACTTGAAAATGAATATGAAACCAGGCTACATTAAGCCAGAAAAACCCCAACAAATTTACAAATACTGAGAACATTTAGAAATTCTCTCTCTCAAAGTCTCTTGTTATCCTGCTATCAGAATGTACACATGTACACATTTTTGTGTAGCTTCATTATGTCCCTCTCTCTAATATGCAAGACTTAAAATGTATCATCTTGTTATATTTGTCCAGTGTTCAGTGAGATATAATAGGCAATTGGGGAAGCAGAGAGAGAGAGAGAGAGATGTCAACAGCTTAAACAGTAGGATGGCTCGAGTTGTCAGGGATTGTCTTGTACTATTGGTGCATCGTTTATAATCCAGGATGGGGAGGGTCTTATCCACACATCAGATGTCTTGAGCTATACACACAGCCCTACCAATGCTTTGCTTTTATTGCAGTGCAGCTTCCAGTGCTTTCTCCTATCTAACTACTCTTCATAGACTTTCCAACAATCAGAAATACTGTATGTAATTGTAGGGGATACAGACTGTATACTGTCAGTACAAAATACGGAAGTTGTAAGAAATGTCTGTACTGTTCCACTAGTAAGTCCTTAGCATCTAAGATCTCAAACTCTGCAAGTAATCTGAGATGTTGTTGAGCTTCCTGGGTCGGCGTGCTTGACATAATTAACACTTTATATGATGCTGATCCTGTTGGACTTTTTTACCTCCTCTAGTAAAGCCATTTGTTGTGATCGTATCCAGTTAAAGTGTTTCCTCCTGAAGTTCATAGGTCTTGGCGACATTGAGCGTGAAGTACTTTAGTTCTCCCAGAACCTTTATGCCAAGTTGTTGACTTCGCTCCTGTTTATTTTATATCAGTCCGATGCTATCCGCAATGCCCATCTGTGAGACTTTGTTTGACCAAATGTAGTTTTACACATTTCGACAGAATAGGCCTACGCTGTTGATTTCTTTTATTAGATATATAGCCTAGATACTTCATTGTATTAGAGCTGATTGATTTTGTCAATATGATGCATTGCCCTTTGGTTCCTCAACAGCCCCATTTGCAGAAAACATTGGTAACACTGATGAGTGAGTACACATTCATAACAGCTGTCATGAACTGAAAGGCTGGGTATGAAAGGTTGGGTTGAGGCATGTCTTGTGAAACAGTCATGAATGCTTCGTGAGCAATTTTATGACAGCTGCTATGGATGTGTTACAGTAAGTACTCACCCTTCAAGTCAAGTGTTCCCAAAACATCTATGTGTGAGTCGTGACACATTAGGGATTTGTTTTGATTCTCTGAGTAGTGCTTTCCCAACCCTTCCAGTGTGCCAAACTGATGACAGAACAGAACAGGTATCCAATTATACTCCCTCACAGATAGAGGCATGACCTGATTGCAAATGCATCTTTGATGGCATCTCATTCCCATCAGAATGCGCCTATTTTGGCACACTGTTAAGATGACAGATCCCAGACACATCTTATTATAGGGTAAGGGAACATAGAAACAGGGGTCTCTGTCTGAGGCGCCAATATACATTTAAGGCCCCTCTGCAGAAGGCAATTATTGCCTTTTCAGTATAGATCCTTCACATTTTAAAAGAGCGAGGAGGAGAGAATGGTGTTGCTGTCACCATGAGATGAGTCTTGTCGTGAAGCCACCACAAGCCACCGCTGAAGTAGACAGGTGACAGTTTGTTGATTGCGCCATTGAATGAATTAACAACTTTTTTTTTTGCTTTCCTGAAAACTGTCCTGAGTGTGGTTATTATATGATGGTAACCAAACAGCCTACATGTAAGCAGAAAAGAAGACACTGGGTGTGCAAACAGGAGGAGGATAGGGAAACAGGATGAGGGGGTGATATGTGTGTGTGTATCAGGATGTATGAAGTGGATTAAATCTAATGCAGCTATGTGAGCTCAAATATCCAAAAAAAACCTCTCGCTGTAATTTTTCCTTCAAGGAAAATTCCGGAACGTCGTTTTCAAGGGTGGGAATCGAGAACCAGTTAGCCGACCAAGTCCTGTAGAACAGAGAATCTCAAGTATCAGTCTACAGTATGTAGAGCAGAGGTTCAGTGGTTCAAATCCAGTTTCAGTTATGGGAATTGTTATGTATGGGGATTTTTTTTAGTAGTAAAGTTTTTCATGTTTAAGTTATGGCTATATAACAAGGGACATATTCCAAAGATAAATTACACTATGAAAATTCAGTTTTATACTTCAGCACAAGAAATATGTGTACATGGTATATTGTACAATGTAGGCCTACTATATCAATGGATAAAACTTTTCATCTCTATATCAAAATCTGGTTCCTTTGAAATGCACAATGATAACAAGTGGTTTTGTGCCTTTCAAGATATCCAAGATTTGTGAGGAAGGGGTTTCGGGGAGACCAAAGGCTTTGCTGAAAAGGTGTGTTTTAAGGTGTGTTATGTACTGTACTGTACATGCCCAAAAAGGAGTCATAACAGATGTAGCTTGTTCCACAGAGGGCAAGGTACTGTAAGTGCGAGGACATCAGAAAGGGTTGGGATTGTGTACAGGATTTGTAGAGGAGCATGATAGGAAATGTATTTTATCTGAGAGGAATACATTGCTGTTATTATGTAGGACTACAGTAGGCTACAATGGACATGAAAACTGCATTAGGCTACAACCACAGTACAGTATATCGCTGTAAATGATGCCTGCCTAGTAGTACACTCAACATGCTTTCATGAGGAAGCATCTCCACTTCCCACTTCAGAGAGCAGATCAAGACTCTGATGTTGTTTTCATACACATAAGTATGCTTAGGTCGTATTGTATGCTACAGACGGGAGCGTGTCATGTTCCCTGGGTCCTGTGTTCCCCTCTTTCCTGTGTAACCTGGTCCTAACCCTAGTAAGCCTATAAGCCTAACCAGAGTGGAGAAAATAGGACCCAGGGAGCATAGGGATGAGCCCCTACAGGCACCCGGGTGCTTCACTCTGCTATTCCATGCTACTGTATGTACATCTGGGTGTAAATAGCTCCTGGGTGCAAACAGTATTGTTGGGTGCAAATAGCATCTGCCAATAAAAACAAAATTTTATGACTGTCAGGAAGGCTAAAACAATCATAATTACTCTCCGATATTCTAAAAACTCAGAATAGTAGTCAAAATGGCCTCCAGAGAAACAGCACCTCCAGATCGTGTTTCAGAGCTGCTTGCCTTGTCTTGTGATCATCATGTGTCAAATGGTCCTTTGTTGTATGGAAATTATATGAAGAGATACTGTTCCAATGGTAGTATGGATTGTTGGAGGGGTTTGCCTTAGGACGTTAGAGAGTAGAAAAAAGTAGAAACACACACTCTTGCTCCTTGAGAGTTTTATTAATAGGATGACGTCTCAGCCTGCTGGTCATTCTCAAGTCCAGATTGGTATTGTTACCATGCCCAGCATCAACTCCCTTTCACAGGACAGTAGAGAGTGACAGGAAATGAGTGGGAGAGAGAGAAAGATGGGGAAGGATCAGGATATTACTTCGAGATGGACTCAAACCTGGGTCGCAGGGTTAATGGTATGACACCTTCGCCCACTGAGCCATGGTGCCTCCTGTGGTGTAGAAAATCGTTCTTCATCCATGCCAAAGTTTGTATTGTACTGTAACTTTACTTGTATTATAAGCCAAGTTATCAATAAAACACTAAAATCTGAGTTATCAGAAATGCTTCATCACACTTCAGGCCGATCAAATAGCATGTAGTAGTTGTGTCTGCAAATGTCAAAGAACCATTAAAGGCAGTGTGTACTCTAAGAAGATCTTAATGGATGCTAATAAATTACATGGATGTAAACTGCACTCCAACAAATCAATTGCTTTTGTCTGTTTCCAATCCTCACTACTGCCATTACATGATGCTTGTTTTGAAATCAAGGCCTCCTAATATGCACTGTTCTAAGGATAGAGAATTAAGCAACTATTGATTTACAGCCAGTGAAGTGACAGGAACATAAGTATACCTAATTATAAAAATGCATTTAGAGACATTCAGAATACGCCACGGAACGGGTGTAAAAACAATAGAAAATAAATGTGCTTTTGTCTTCAGCCTTTGTGAAGGCAATAGATGTTTCCGCAGTTGTTGCTTGGCAGATCCAATGTTAAAAGGTTGAAGATAATAGTACAATTACAGTACCGCTCAAACAAAGATTGCTAGTTATCCAATTGAACAAAGTATAAGGGTTGCAGAGAACAGAAAAAAAAATATTTAAAAGTTTTGTGTTCTCTACAAAATAAAGAACACAGAAGTTGATTGATTTGAATCAATCTGCCCAATCTTGAGTGGTGCTTTTGGTGCTTATATGGGGAGGAGAGAGAAGCAGGTATTAGAATAAGCAACTTTTGTGCCCCTTTTGCTGCAATGATGTCAATGATGCTGCAATCAGCTTAATGCCTCTTTTTGTCTTTTGTTCTCTTGTGAAAATACTTCCCTTCCAGTATGTAAATAACGATTCTAAGAAAATAAATTTAAAAAATGATAACAAATAAAACAACAACGACAACAAAAAAAAACAGAATAAAATTGTCCAATTTAAAAATGTCCATTTTAATGTCAGTGATAAGGTGAGCTGGAATGAAAAACGTCTAGCAATGTACTTACAGTAAATGAGAAACAATTTATAGCCTACTTTAAAACATACTATTTCTTATTTTGTTGCAACTCCACAAGAACATGTTGTACAACATCAAGGGGACATGCAATATTCAAACACTGTTGCAGCAACATACTGTAATTTATGCTCTTTCCACTGGACCATAACAGCCTCTTGTTTGTCTTTCCTCAGGAGGTGAAATACTTCCAGTTTCCTGGAGAGCTTCTGATGAGGATGTTAAAAATGCTTATTCTTCCCCTCGTCGTTTCCAGGTAAGGACTTACTCTCCCCCCTGTACTGACAGCCACCCAGGCTTCTAAGCCATCTCTACTGAGTGGTGCATTATGGAAAACAAAGTGTCCTCATTGACAAGGCACCTAAGGGAAACATGTTATTTCACTTTTAACAACAGTTAGGTGCGGTCTAACTATTTATTCATTTCTGATTGAATGAGATGCCTTCTACAAGTATCACATGCTATACTACAGGTGACTCTTTACAGCTAGTAATCACTCAGCAATTGAGTTGACTGATGCAAGGGTTTTATGAATTCAAAGCAAGGGAACAGCAATTTTCATAACTTTGCATTTGTGAATTCTCTTGAGCGAAACAGTCTTGGTGTAGTGTGAATATGCAGCTTGGTATGTGACATGCAGACAAGGAAGCAGTCGTGTGCACAAGTATATTTTAGCCACTCTCTCTGAACTTTAAAGATGTTGATAAAACTCTTGTATGAACGTCCACTAAGCTACTTTAAGCTCAGAACCATTTGGGGGAGAGGAGAGGAGGAAAAAGGAACAGAATTAACAACTAAATGAAAAACACAACTTGATGTCTTAAAGCTATATCAGTTGGTTGTGGAACAGTTGGATTAGAGCAATATACGTCGGTTGGCCATGGCGATATTCCCTAATAACTTTGCTCCCACTCAGGTTATATTGCTTAAATGCATAGTATGCAAAGTTCTTAGGATAATTTATCAGCTTCGTAGTTACTTGTATAATTATATGGCTCATTCCAGGGTGAATAAAGGCTATTTCGCTGGCCTCTATACTGAAATCTGAAATCTAACCTGAAATTACCTTCATAGACTTCGTAACTCCATGAAAATGATGGAATGACTCGATCATAATACTTTGGTTTGCAGACTGATCCACATGGATTGGTGAGAATGTACAATCTTGTTGATATCTTTTTTTAAATTGCAGCCTGTGGGGGAAGCTCGGGAGGTAAAAAAATCAGTCTTGGATGGCTTTAAAAGAGAAATATGGTATACATCATTAGCCCTGTTGTTCAAAGTCACTGAGTGCTGCCAGTAGAAATAAAAGAGAAAATTTGATACAACATACCGCAAATAGTGGTTAACTGAAGGTAGAATGTATGTTGATGGATGCTATCATAGTGTTAGGCTAGATGATGCAACCAAAGGGCACAAATATCAATTCTTCCTCTGTGTTGCTTTATGGGGATATTCCAGTGCATTTCAACCCATAGCCCTGTTGTTTAAGTTTACATAATGTTGTGTGTTGGCCAGACAAGCCAGACTACAACATCAAAATGTATAGTCTAGCCATGACTGACGGACCAGGCTCAATCCAAGAAGCGGAAGCAGTTGGCTTTAAAAGTGCCTCTGCATTGATAAGCTGATAAGCAAGGGTTTACACGTAGTGTCCGTTGGACGTGGTGGAGGATTCCTCTTGGAACAGAGGCTGTCTCTCACATTTTAATATTAGGCATTCATTTATAACATCATGTCACGTACCCGCACTTAAACCTATTACACCTTTGCTGATAAGCTACTTCTAGATACATTTAAGCAACTCTCTATAAGGACAGAGCGATGTGATTGGTCAGACCAAACCTTGGAAGAACACCTACTGAGGCCCTACGGCTTATGGCTAAATGTACCGGCTGAGCAAAACTATTTTCTTCTGCAAGGGTACGTGTAGATAACTAGCTGTTGTTAAGAAAAATTTCCTTGCTCCTATGAGTTAGCAAACTACAAGAATAGTAATAGTGCCTGCAGATACTCTGGGCAGGATCCATCAACTAGTAACCAATCAGAGCTGTGCTTCTGACATAGGCGGGCCATAGACGAGCTGACGACAGTGCTGGCTTGAATCATTCCTTGTTATGATTTATTGTAGTGTTATCTAATTGCGTGCAGTGAGACTTTCAAATGCATGCTTGGTGCCGCCGCTAGAGGTATGCCATTTACATTGATCCTGGCCAGACCCATAATCTGAAAGATTATCAGGGTTTGGACTTCCAGGCTACCTTAATATCCCTTTAGGACAAACAAAAAACTTGTATGGCAATGATATGACAATGGGGAATTAATATGCAAATGCAAAAGGCCAATACTCAATCATAGTCATCAGCAATGTAATTGTTGTGTTTTTTTTAATTAATATTCAATTTATACTGTGTTAATTTCTTTGTTTTTGTTAGCGTTCAAAGCATGGGTGTTATCTACAAAAGCCAATAATTTGCCTTTTCATTGGTTTGAAAAAAAGGAGATTGAAATTAAACCCTTAATTTAAAATGTAAGGGACTCAGTGTCCATCATTTACTCTCTTAGTTATCAAAACATATTCATTACAATCTGTCCATTTGATACATTCAGAATTGATACCTTCTTTCATTCCCTGTAATGAAGCCCATCTGTTTTAAAGGATATATCAGAACAGGAGGAATACTGTACAGTATGTGTTTCAGCTGAGTAAACTGTGTGCAAAAAACACCCACAATAACAATACAAGACTGAATAGAGGAAAACAACAGAGGACTTATGATTAGCCGCGTTTACCTGGGAAGATATTCTGCCATTCCAATTTAGTCCAGATGTTTTGTGCCAAAATTCAGGTGATTTGTTCACTTTTTCATAAAAGCATGAAATTTGGTACACTTGTA
>JASCQY010000002.1:16275277-16291634 GCA_030264315.1 Sardinella tawilis
TGTGTGTGTGTGTGTGTGTGTGTGTGTGTGTGTGTGTGTGTGTGTGTGTGTGTGTGTGTATGTGTGTGGTGGAGGGGGGCGGGGTTGTAATTTGAGAAAGAGCGTGAAGGAAAGAGAGTTGTTACCGACCAAGACTCTGGCACAGCCCTGGCACTGAGGATCAATCTCTTCAGGGTCAATGGGCTACAGCAGTGGAGGTCAAACTGGGGGTGTTTGTAAATGGATTCTCAGCTCCCACCAAAATAAAGATGGAACTTGGAAAAAGACTTTATACTCAAGCTATCACCATCAATACAACCCAGTTGTCATTGCATATACTGTATGTGTACTGTACATATTTTGTTATTGCTGCAGTAATTGTGCAAAAATCTTATAAATAAGCATAGCAACTGTCCATAATGTAGGGGGTACTCGGTAGGACCCCAGAGTGACTCAGGGGGTACACAACAGTTAAAGGTTAGGGAACCAGAGCTACAGAGTGGAGGTCTACTTTCTGTGAGTGTTTTTTTTTTTTTTTTTAGTGTCACACATGCCGGTACAGTACATTGATATTTTGCAGGTGTCCTGAATGTCATGTCTTTGTCTTGTTCCCAAGGCATGCATAAGTTTCCTCCCACCCACATACAGTAATGTGGATCTAAATAAGGCCCACAGTAGCCTACTCTTTTGTCATGAACCCAGTGAGGATCTGGTGAAAAAGTTCCCGCTCTGATGATCATACGGCTAAAAAGGGCCATGACATCAACACCAAGTCATTCTCTTTTCAAATTTGAAGATACATTAATAAGCAAAACATATAATGAGTCTCTTCAGAATGAGCCCACGTGTGTGCTTACTATGCTTACCATATTCCTCACTGTTCTCCATGATTTTTTTTTAATTCCAAACTAACCAGGTACTTCCCATTTGGAATCGTGTTCCTGGTGGCGGGAAAAATCCTGGAGATGAGCGACCCTTCTGCCATGGGAAAGAAGCTGGGCTTCTACGCTGTTACCGTGGTAATGGGGCTGATCCTCCACGGCCTCTTCATCCTACCCAGCATCTACTTCTTCATCACGAAGAAGAGCCCTATAGTTTACATCAGGGGCATCCTACAGGCACTGCTGATCTCCCTAGCAACCTCCTCCAGGTAGGAACTGCATCCTTCGAGGAGTTCTGGCTCGGCAAGGGGAAGTGAGATCAATGAGAGGGACTAACTAAAAATGTCATATTTGCTAAAGTGAATGGTAATTGATTTTTGTGTGTGTGTTTGTGTTTGTGTGTTTGTGTGTGTGTGGGGGGGGGGGTTCGAGTTTGCCTTCATTTGCATTTAGATACATTATACTGTACCTCCTCATGGTGGACATTCCATTGTGCTCTGTAGTTCTATGTTCTATGTTTTTCACCTTCAAAACAGCAAGTGTTCTAAAGTAGCAAGTGACAAAAACATGCAAGGGAGAAATTGGTTTATATACATGCTGTTGCTATGACAGCATAGATTTGGCCAAACAGCTAACATCCCCTGATTTAGGGGCCATTCACTCATAATCAATGCAAGACGTGTGTCAACGGTCATGTCGCATTTTTTCATAGGGAAACAATTGAATTGTAGCTCCTGGAGGTGAAAAAAGCATTAGCATAAAAAGCATAGCTCTTACAATGTTACAAGCATTCCATGGCGCTTCAAGTGACGTTCACATCCAGTGGGCACCCTCCTACTCATTGACACACACACACAGTCACACGTGCACGTGCGCATGCACACACACACATACACACACACGCACACATGCACTTATATATATATATATATACACATGTATATACACACACACACAGTGGAAGAGAGACAGACTCCCTGTTGACTGAAAAGCACATTTCATGAGTGCAGGCAAAGATTCTTAAAGATTCTAAACTCTCTGGCACAGATGGGCATGACTGTTCCATCTAGCAATGCAATCAATCCAAGTAGGCTAGTAGGAGTATTCGGATGCAGCGCAAGACACTCACTGTGAGTCATAATGACCTCTCAGGATCCTTCTGTCACTCCACTGTCCAATCACGTCGCGCTTACCGCCAGGAGCTCATCAAATGCCTCTAACACATTCCCAGTGGCGCATGCTGAGCTCCTTTCACTCTGCCTATCTGTTTTCCAGTGTCTCTTCCCCAGTGATCACGTTCGTGCAGAAAGCATATACTCTATGGCTCCTTTTTTCACTCGTACCTGTTGTGTCTGATTTTGATGAGCCCAAAGAAGACATGCGATGATTCTCTGTCTGTGTGTGTGCGTGCATGTGTGCGTGTGTGAAAGGTGAAGGGGGTCAGCCGACATCTGCCTCTGCCCTAGACAGAAATGGGAATAGAGAAAAAAAAAAAAGAGGCAGCTTGGGGTCATGACCCCACACGGGGTGGTGTGTGCCAAGTTCATTCAAGGTTGCTCATAAATGTACAGGTACACCTAGCATACATGTGCAGCCTGCTACAAGCTCACACACATACTGTAGGCCTACTTTTGGTTCATTTTCATCCAGTACACAGCATGCACGCACACAGCACCCACTGACCCGAGCATACTGTATAATAACACGTGTTATTGATGGCATGTCAGACGCCCTGCAGAGGGCTTGTGAATGTACATGAATTTGATGAGCTCTATAAAGTGGTGGCCCTCAGACACAATTCCATATCCATGTAAGTGCCAAAATATGATATAATGACAAGGAGGGATACAAACATGATATTACCATAGAAAAGCTTAATGTCTGATAGTGAAGTTGTGTTTTAGACTTGCTTATCCTGGTTCATTTTTTTCTGCTTCCTCAGGTTTAATTTTTATGTGCTTACCCTTGTTCAGTTTATCCCCACACCTGGATCACACAATCCTCTACTGCATGTGCTCCGTCTGGTGATATTGAAAGGGCTTAGGCCTAATTAAATCTGAATATGTTTTTTTTGTTTCACGTAAAAATCAAAGTATCTTCCGCGCTCCTGTAATTCACTCTCTGGTGCATCAACGGGAAAGGACTTTAACTGTAGCTTAGAGAGAGTTTCACCGGAGCAGCTGAGATGTGAAAACTTATCTTTATTTACGGTGCCAGTATAAAAACAAGGACTAACGTTTCGATCACGTCTTCATCAGAGTCTTGATGTATGTTTTTTCGTTTGTTTGTTTGTCTCTGTTGAGCCATGTGTTGCCATACCTACCATGTGACCTAACCTTACCTTACCTAACACCATCCATCTGTCCATCCATCCATCATATTTTGCATCTTATTGATACATGTCACATCTAGCGTTATTAATCTTAAACAATTGAACATCGTCGGTAATCACTTCCATCATTTTTAATAAAGCATCATCTGAAGCTAGGAACAGACCACCCGATTTACCCTGATATTGATGAACGAACGTGCATGCCAGTCATAGGTATATAGTCAGGTACTGTATGACTGAATCAGACTGAATCAAATGTCTTTGATATTACCTCACTATGGAACCAAGTATGGCATTAAAAAGCCAGCAAATCAAGTGCTAGGTCTGTGCTCATAACTAAATCCCAATTGTGCCAGATTCAGATACAGATTTGGTCAGCTCAGTCTCATTCTAATAGTAAAAGACTGAAAAAGTAAAAGACTGAAAAAGTCACTAGGTCTGTTCCTAGCTTTAACCTGCACTGTTGTGTGAAAGCCACCTAATATTTAGGCTCAAAGAGAATGGGCTGAAGTCCTCCCTGGCTCAAGGACACTCTGAAGTGTAACAAGTAAAATGTAGCCCATAGAAAGGCTGTGATGTAGCCCAGAGCCATATAAAGGGATTTATATGGCTCTGATGTAGCCTAACACAAACCTAAGAACCTCTTGGTTGCTTGGCAACCAGTCTATCCCTCCTGCTTGCTCTAGCAAAGACAAGACTCTAGTTTTTTTTTTTTACAGTAAAAAGCTGAAAGACTCTTTGTGCTGTCAGTTCTTTACAAAGACTGTGCACACATATTAGCATTCCAGCTCTGTCGTTAGTCATGTACTGTACCTACTAATTGCTCCCTGGCTCGCTTTCCCCCCTGTCTCTCTAGTTCTGCCACGCTGCCTATCACCTTCAAGTGCCTCCTGGAGAATAATCACATTGATCGCCGCATCATCCGCTTCGTGCTGCCCGTGGGAGCAACCATTAACATGGACGGCACTGCACTCTATGAGGCTGTGGCGGCCATCTTTATAGCCCAGGTCAACAACTACGAGCTGGACTTTGGTCAAATCATCACGATCAGGTAACCTACTGCACATTACAGAGCAGTGTCCCGTTGGGGGAGCCACTTACTGTGCAAGGCTCAGCTATGATTTGTGAACTCTGGAGATAAATAAAAATCTGGATTCTAGATTAGATCAATGCAATCCTTTGATTAGTATTTCTTTTAAAGTTTATCAAAACTGCAAGTATTTCAGTTGGGACATGTTTTTTCAACTGATGTAGATGAAAACAGTATGAAAGCTTTTATTGAAAAGTATGTGTGTTCTACAGAGTCAGCCAAGGACAAATAGTATTGAAGCCGAAGTTCATTCTCTTAGTTATAGCTGTACAGCTGTGGAATAACCTCTTCCCAGATAACAAAAAGCAACAGCAGGCGTACACACACACATTGACACACGTGCGCATTTGCAGTTGCATTCACACTCACGCACACACACACACACACACACTCACTCACTCACACGCACACACACACACACACACACACACACACACACACATACACGTCCCAAGCGAAGAGCATGGTGAGAGGGTTTTTAAAAGTAGATTTCTACTTGCATATTGTGTATCATCGGTCGGTAGCCACATGCTCAGCAGGGATAGGTTGAATCCATGCAGCGGTGATCACATGACCTAATGATTTAAACCGCAGCAAGAGACATTTGGCAGCATAGAGAGCACACCACCAACACCAGATGACAAAGGGTCAGCCTAGGTTACTGCGGAAAGGATACTTCCTCACGGCAGGGACATTCTATGGCAGGCAACCATAAACTGATTTCAGTAAATATACAACAGTAATGTTGACTTTTGGGACAAACAATTTTAAGTTTCATGAGCAGTGGGTTTTTTTTATTTTTATCTTTCCATTGCTGTGAAAAGCTTTGCTGTACAGTCTGGAATGTTGATGGGGAGGGAGAGGAGGGAGTGGAGTGGGGGGAGGGGGGGGGGGGCAGAAAACTGGTCTGTAATCCCTCTGTTAAGACAACCATGTGACCTGGGTAAATCACCAGTGCCCTGTCACGCCAGACTTCTATTTTTTATCCCTGTGACACTTCTGGCAGCGCTGCTCCATCTGTGTCAGTTTCACTCCTCCCATCCCCCTGCACTCTCCCTTTCTCTTTCTCTCTCTCTCTGTCTCTCTCTCTCTCTGTCTCTCCATCTCTCACTCTTTTTCTTCATCTTTCTCTCCCTCCCTTTCTCTCTCCCTCTCTCTCCCCATCTCTCTCGCTGTCATGTCCTCTCTCCATCTCTCGGAATCCTCCATATTAAATCTCTTGGCCTGCCGGCCAGCATCTGACACAAACTTGTTGTGGGCCATGTTCTGATTGGAGCATGAAATACAGTGAATTTGTGGCACTTTATCATTCCCTCCCTGATTCACAAGAGAGATAATATGGTCATGCAACTCTGAGAAGTTACATTACAGGGTTATGCTGCATCTTTCTTTCCAAACATATTGAACCAGGCCAACCTGTGTCAGTGCTCGTGTCAATAGGGTACAGTGGGGAAATTGGCACTTTCGGCTTTGCATCAGTGTTGCATTAAGGGGTCTGACCCTGCTTATACTGATTGATGCTTTGGTTCAGGCGAGTTTTCCACATCTGCTGTGCAGTGAAGCTGTCCCTGGCTTACACATGCATGCACACACACACACACACACGCACACACACAGACACATACACACACACAGACATGCAGGACACAAACACAATCACTTTATTTCACCCCCTCTCACTCTCCCCTCTCTCCCTCTCCCTCTCTCTCTCGCTCTCTCGCTCCCTCTCTCTGTCTCTCTCTCTCTCTCTCTCTCTCTCTCTCTCACACACACACACACACATTCACACACACACACTCCCATCAGAGAGTGATCTGGCTCTGGTTTGCTATCATCAGAGGAGAATCAGCCGATGCCTGGGGAAGAGTTAGTCTCACAGTAGCCAGTAGGGGAGATGGACAAAGCCTGAGAGAGCTATCCTACAGTATGATTGCTTGATTGACATCCTCTCAGGGAAATGTAGGGGCACTAGTGCATGTGGGGTCGTATTCAGACATGCTACACTGACAAGAGGTAGCGCTGGCAATCAATGACATTCTGAAAATGATTCCATCTCTTTTCTCCTGCTAGAATGTAGAGCCTCCCTCCAGCATTGTGGGAAAGCCTTTACTGTTCCAGTCTCAATCTACTACTGATTATGTTAGTTTTCACGCTGCTGTGGCCACTTAACTCTATGTTTGCAAAGGCTTTCTGGTGAATCCACTTATAGTAGCCTATTGAATGGTTTTCATGGAAAGACAAATTGGCTGTAAAAGTCTTGGCAAAATGGACGAGTTAAATGTGAGCATGTACAGCTCAGCTGTGGATTTGGTCGCTCTGCCTTGCGATTTTGTGATGCCAGCTAAAATCGTATCCATTGTATTAGTTATTACTAGTAACCTTGGTCAGCACAATGGTTTAGTGCTTAAATCAAGCACTGAAAAGGTCCCATTTCTTTCTGATTGCCAAGGTCAAGCATTTTTCAAACATTGTTTATGCCTTTCTCTGTCTTTAGTTACCAGCAGAGACATTTGTCTCTAGCATATTGTGTGCCATCAAAACAGATATCAATTTGTACGTGGTCTATCTCGACTTTGGCTTGACCTTATAAGTCAACTTTGAACCTATTGAAATTCAAGAGCCACACATACCAGGACAGTCAGTTCACAAAATGGCTGTGCTCTATATTTTGTTTTAGTTTTGGATGGTTTGATGGATTTACACTGCCAGATGAAAGTTATCTCAACTGTCTGTGAACACACAGTTCCCAAACTCAAGTCAAAATATGGCAAATGCTGTTGGAATTCAGTTTTGTAAGATAGCATCTTCAAAGTTGTCATCATTGGCTGGCAATAGAATCTGTTTTAGAATCAAGTTCTTCTCTCACTGTTGCTTAATGGCATTGTTTGTTTCTCCTTCTTTCTCCAGTATCACGGCAACGGCAGCTAGCATTGGTGCAGCTGGAATTCCGCAGGCTGGCCTGGTCACTATGGTGATCGTGCTCACATCCGTAGGCCTGCCCACTGATGACATCACGCTCATCATTGCAGTGGACTGGGCTCTGTAAGTTCATTTCCGTGAGCTGGTTTTAATGACTGCCCTTAACCTTACAAGCCACAAACACAACACAGAGCCGTTCTAAAACCTGGGCTATGGAACGTACTCAGACGAAGCTCTTACAGTCAGCTGAGCTGGGTTTGTCACTTGAGCCTTCTGGTAAGGTTGTGTCTCTTTAGATAAAAGCCTTTCTACATTACTCCCTTTCGAGAAGTAAACGTAAATTAGTATTTTGAATCTAGGCTACTTTTAGTGTATTGACATTCATACACTACAGTACACATCACCATCAGAGCAACCGGTTCACAAAATGGAACTGGATTTATACTGTAGTAATCATTTTTTTTGGATGGTTTGAGAGTTTTACACTCCTAGATGCCAAATATTTCAACTTTCTTAAACACACAGTTCCCAAACTCCCACAGTTCCCAAACTTCTATGCCAAATGCTGATGGAATTTAGTTTTGTAAGATAGTATCTACAAAATAAGCTGTCATCATATCCAAGCAGTAGAATCTGATTTGGCATAAAGTTTTTCTGCCTCTGGGGGACATTCAACAGCTGTTCTTATGAAGAAATTTGTTCTTAAACCGCTAGGCACACAGATTCCTACATGTTCATTTCACCAATATTATAGCTGGTGTCTTACAGTATAGTACCTACCTATAGTATTTATTACTGGTATTTAGAGCAAAATCTACATACTCAAGAGCCCTGAAATCTTTGAGGAGTGACTTGTTTGTGCAAAAGAACTGGTTGTTGTATTTTCATTGATTCTACTGATGTAAAATATTTTGCGATTTACATGTTATGAACACATTTCTTTGAGGATAATGATGAACAATGGCCATTGTTCGATTCTGTTAAAAATGCTATTAAGCTAACTTATTCATTTCTTGTCACAGGGACAGATTCCGTACCATGGTTAATGTGATGGGAGATGCCCTGGCCACTGGTATCATGGCCCACATCTGTCGAAAAGACTTCATGAAGGAGGGAGATGGGGTAGGTCACTTAATGACACTTAATGACAACAGTCATAAACTATAATGAAGTGACATAATGCATGTCACGTCATGTTTATGACAGGCTCATCTCACTCTTATGTAAACACCTTCAAATAAAGGCTACTATGTTTGTAATGCTCTGCTCCAGTAGGTTAAACACTGTTAACCTTGCATTTATTTTGGCTGTTTGCTTCTTCTACAGTAGATGACGGAGGAATCATGTCCTCAGTAAAAACAGATGTCCTCAGCTTAGAAAATATCTGTTTTTGCCATATTGCTTTGTCTAATGCAACTATAGTTGTACAGTAACATTTTTTGTAACCAATTGTTTATTTTAGTTTTTTGGCACATAAAAGGGGGGTTGGGGTGACTTAATGCGCTTTATTTGAAATTGAAACACAGAGCTCCTGGAGCCTTTAAGACACTCCTGAGTAATTGCTTATTACAGGAACAAAGCAGGCAGTGAAACTAGAATGTGCATCAGTGAGTAAACAGCCACTGATGAATAGGGCACATCTTCACCAACGTGAGTTCAGCTCAGGTCACATTTGTTGTGCTGTTAAGTGAGGCTTATTCAACTAAACACACAGTCCTGACCTTCCGCTTATGATGTCCATTTTTCAGAGGCATCTAGTATTGACGTACAGACATGTGTAGATGTGTATTTTAAGCTGGTATCTACTATTTAAAATTAAACATTGACCCATAGTGCTTGATTGAATTCCCTCTTGTTATCTACAAGTGCCTTTCACCAGAACCAAAGGTCACACTTGTCAAGTAAGTGCACAAGTTGTTGCACAACACAACTGTGTTTTTACTAGCCCTGTGAATAGAAAGGCCATGATGCTGGACAGGCTGGATTCTGTCTTTTCTTCAGGCACTTCACTGACTGACTTCCTTTTATCTAATTGTTGATTCTTTCTGAATGATTAAAATCAATCTCTTTCTCTCCCTTTCTCCCCCTTTCTCTCTCTCTCTCTCTCTCTCTCTCTCTCTCTCTCTCTCTCTCTCTCTCTGTCTCCTTTTCACTCTCAGCAAGTGCCTCTCATCTGTGAGACCAAGCCCATGATTTGCGAGACTAAGCCCATCAATATCCAGCAGCTGATGAACTGCCAGCAGAACAATGGCAGCTTCCAGCCCCATCCACCAGGGCACAAGCCCGACCACATTCCCCCAGACGTGGCTCGTCTCATGCAGCTGGAGGAAGGCGTGAGGCCCCCACCGCCGGAGCGCAAGAAGCCCCCCATCCCCCCGCGCCACCTTAAGAGCAAGGACAAGGACCACTGTGCCATCGACATGAATGGCCTGGAGACAAACGTATAGCCCACAGCTGCACAAGGAAGCTGGAGCGACCTAAGCCCTCAAAGAGAGCGTGGGGTCAAGGGTCAATGCAAGATGGCCGACCACTCAAACAAAAAAACAACAAAAAAAAAAAAAACTGGAAGAGACAGTTGATGTCTTGTCTTAGTTTATTATTAAGACTGGTCAGTTGTGCAAATGTGTTTGTTTGTGTGTTTGAGAATTTTGTTTGTTTGTTTCTCCAAGTGTGAATCCTGAGAATTATTTGAAAGCATAATATTATTACTTTGGTCTTCTCGGGGGGAACTCGGAGAAGTCGTCTGAGGAGCGTATTTGAAAATGCCTGTTTATGGTGCACAGGGATGGCTTGCCCAAAGCCAGGGATTACAACATAAAAGGAATGAGCGTATTGGAATGTATGGGAGCCGAAAAAAAACTTTTCACCCAGTGGAGAGAATAGAGATTCCTGCGCCACTGGCATCAGCTGGAACATGGGCAGCCTTTACCGCTGTGGCCAAACCTGGTTGGTCCAGCAATGCTTTGCAGAAGGTGCTCTTTGCTTTTTTTTTTTTTTGCTTTTTTTTGTCTGGGCAGAGGAATATCTAACATGTCCCTGGCAGATTCCCTGAGGAGGAACTTGAACATAATCTCTCCTCTTGAGATGCAAGGAACTATTTGTTTTTGTTTGTATATATGTATGTGTATTAACAACATTGTTTTTTTTTTGTTTTTTTTCAATTTTATATTATCTATCTGCCATGTTTTGATTTGTTGGGTGATAATCCTGCAAAAACCTTACAACAGTACTTAATGGGAAAAAATATACAGTAATATCCTAGTTAGTCCCCCTAACCCCCTTCCCTCCCCATCTGTGATGTTCTGCACTATGCTGCTCCCCCATATGCAGGCAGAACACCAGCTTAGCAAAGAGTGGAGGAAATCTCCCATTTTTCTAATCTTTGCCTTATGAGAAGTAGAGCTCGAATCCAGAGAGAGAGAGAGAGAGAGAGAGAGAGAGAAAAAAAATAACAGAGCGAGAGGGAAAGAGGGAAAAAGAGCGTACAGTGGAGAGAGAGAGAGAGAGCTCAGCCAATCAACCCCACCATGACCCACCCCTGCTACACAAACACACACAGACACACACTCACACGCTCTCATACACACAGTGCACAGCCAAAGTCAAGTTCAGCTGACCCCAGTCGCCAGCCCCCTAGCCCCCTCTCCCGTCCCCTCCCCTCCCCTCCCCTCCCCTCCCCTGGGCCACACAGCACAGACATGAGCCTCCACAGAAAGTCATTTGTCCTTGTGGGCTTGGCCGGGGCTGGGCCGGTGCCGGTGCCTGGCTGGTCTGGCCCAGTGCCCGCTGCTCCTCTGCCCTGTGCCACTCTAGGACAGGCTGCACGCACTGCGACGCCTCTGGCCCTTCAATTTCTGATAATGTGCAGGATTACCAGGAGGCGCTGGCACCGCTTCTTCTCCATAATGCACTCGGGCGAACTCGCTGCCGTTGCCATGGCAATTAATCGAATGAGATTTAAATCCTCCCCTTGCATGATTACAAATGGCGCTCACAGGTAGAAGACCTGTTTCTCTCTCTTTACTTTTTTCCCTCTCTCTCCCTTTTTTTTTTTTTTTTTGGCTATGTTAGGTCAGGACGTTTCATCTTTTTAATAGAGCCACTGGCGTATTACGGCTAATGCACTAAAATTTAGTCATGGTTTTTAACTTTTTATCCAGAGGGCATTTCATTAGCCTGCTACCATGTTGTGTGTGAAGTCACATTGGGATGCCACACCAAAGGGAACCGTCTGTGTCACCACAGTTCATTGAACACCTTCCATACACCATCCATCTATATGACAACCGCAGATCTCTCAAGAATCAGTACTATGGTACACGTGTCAGGTTGGCCACTGAGAAAGGTACAAAGTGTCCAAAACCTTTGAAAGAAATTCAGCCTCCCATCGAGCTTGTAATGACTTTCCATCTCAGTGACTCTCAGTCTCGTTCTTTCATCACTTTTGCACTCCAGTCCATTGAGCCCGTTTCTTGTTCTGATCCCTCTTTTATTTCAGAGTCTGATTCCTCTCTTTTTTTTATCCCCTTTCCTTTTCAAGACCTATCTTACTCAGTCTGTTTTTCCTCCTCTCTTCTTCTCTTCTTTTTCTAGTGGCCCTGTCTCTTTCTAGGTACAGTATACAGTGTAGTTAAAAAAAAGATGAAAGTCCACCCATTACTCGTCTTCATCCTTTTAGAATCTTCTGTCCAAGGCAAAGGCTACCCTTAGGAATGGCCTTGCATCAAACACGGGGGAGCATTTCAGCGGATGGGGAGGCAGATGGCTCACCAGTGCAGCGGTGAGCACTCTGTCATTGGTCATAGCAGTAGCTTTTTTTTTCTCAGTCTGTCAATCTGAAAAAAAATATTTATCAATAAAATATTTTATACATAAAATGACCACTGTGATGAATATTAGAGGGCCTCAGGGCGGACGGACACAAACAGATATACAGTAGGGATGTGTAATAGCACTGGTCAGGTGCGCGTCTCTTGATGCTGCTACCTCTTGCTCTTCCCCACAGAGGGAGCAAGGAACATAATCTCAATTCTTGTATGTCTTGTACATGTGAGGTAATTGACAATAAAGTATTCTGATATTCTGACTGCTAATGAGGTGATCACAGGTGAAATAACAGTTTGTGACATGAAACATCAACTAATTTACACCTTTTTCAAGTCATTTCAACACACACACAGATACACTGATTTTTTCCATGTTTTCCATTTTCCCTGTTAATTGCTGTACCAAATGGATCACTTCTTTTTAACACTTGATGGATGGTTAAATTGCTCACACAAACAAATGATCAGACTGAGTACTTCAGTTGGAGAGTGAGACATGAGTAGCCTGCTGGTGTATGAAAGATACGATAAAATAAAAATAAAATGCTTTTATTACTGTTGTTGCATAGTTTACTGCAACTCCACTCTTGGAGATTGTTGTTTAGGTAAAGCAGTGTCAGGCATTTTTGACTGATATGTGTGCATCATGCAGGTATTGTCAGTGCACTGCGTTTTGCAGCGGTTATCAGTGTGAACGCACTATGCACTAAAACATAGTGTTCAAAGTGCACTATTTCAGACACAGCCCTTGTGAGTTTGAACATACTGCACTCACAAAGTAAGAAACCCTGATTAGGAGAGACTCTTATATGGGCAATCCACTTATAAGTACAGGAAAGGAAGAGTGTACAACACATGATTATCTGCCAAGATGTTTATTTTTAATGCAAAAAAGTGTAGAAACATGGTAATTTGTCAGCGTCAAAAACTGAGTCGGACGTCACGTGAGGGAATATTTCTACATACCATATAAAAATAGATGTAATCTTTATTTGCAAAAGAAATCCCACATTTACTTTTTTTATTAGCACAAATAAAGGACAAAAAGGGTTGGAAAAAGACACACAGACGGTGTAACTTTGCAATAGCATGCAATAGCCTCGTGTCCATGCAGTGTGGATGAATCTGGCTGCAGGGCATCCCACTCTCTTATCCATTGACAAGCCCCACAGGTGGACGTGTTGCTCGGCCAGTCCAACTGAACTGACAGATCAAAGAGCATCTGCATCCCTGATTCTAATCTCACTGATTAGAAGTCCCATCACATATTTATTCATCATGATCTTTGGGCCTTGCTCATGGTGCATATACGTATTACAATTGTATTTTTTTTTTCATTTATTTATCCTGTGCTGTTTGACAATCCTAACTAGCCTTTCCGTCCTCTTTCTTAAAGCAACAATTTTGAATCAGATACAACTCAAAGCCTGCCCTGCGTAAACAGCTCTCACCTAGAGTGCCACAACAAGCAAAATAGACACATTTTCATTCATTCTAGATGAGCACAAAGACAATTAGGGTGAAAAAAGTCCTAGTCTGGTATCCGGCACCAGACAAAAGAGGGAAATGAATTCCTTCAAAACATTAAACATCTGGTAACAACCCAAAATCCAAAGTTTTTCCTCAGCAAAAAAACACAACCTGTATCAACTTAGCTGAATCCTTTTCTCTCTCACTCTCCCTCTCTCCCTGACCCCCCAAATCACAACTGTCCAAATCTGTGTTCTCATCCAAGAGCTTAAGCTGAGAAGAGCTCAGTTCGAAGAGGTCTGAAGAGCTCGGTTTGAAGAGACTCTCACTGAATGCAGAGAGTTAACGACACACACAGGGACATATGGCACCAGGAGCAAATCAACGGTGGCTCGTTTTCACAGTCATGTTGCTTTAGGCCGCGCTGCCGGCACCCCGACCTCCTCCGCCTCTTCCTCCTCCTTCTCCTCCTCCTCCTCCTTCTCCTCCTCCTTCTCCTCCAAGAGACATGTCCCATCTAGCCAGGTCGTCTTCGTTCTCCTCTCCTCCATCCCCGACTCCTGGGCCTTGGGCTGCATTACCATAGCCGATGTCCAGCACTTGTAGATGCATAAGGTGGTCGAAAGAGCTTTCTTTCACTGCGTTTACTGACAGTGGGTTAAACCTGAGAGAGAGAGAGAGGAGGATAGGATGAGCAAGAGTGAGAGAGAGTGAGAAAGAGAGAGAAAGAGAAGGAGAAAGATGAGTGGGAGGGGTATGGGAGTAGGAGTAAACAGAGAAAAAGCCTGTCACTCCATTTTTTGTCTGTCAATTTACAATGTTGCCATCACAAACCTCATTTACTGACACGGTACAGATGTATAAAACTAAAAATTCGAAGCTGTTTCAAAAACATTTTTTACAGACAAATGTTCGAGCCAGTGTGCAGATTGGCCAATGCAACATGAAGCTGTATATAAACTATAAACTTGTTTTTGCACAAAAATAAGGACTCCGTGTGCCTTGAGGCCTTAAGTTGTGTGGGATGAGGCAAGATGGTGGCGTTTTCAAAAGTAGATGCAGCAGTACAAAATATTCCATTTGTTGTACGGCTGAATTTTATGCTTTTTTGAAAACAAATAGCAGATGGAGCAGCGCATACATGCACACAAAGCCAAGCATCAAATAGATGCTTGGGCAATCAACCTCTCAGGTGGTACACTTCATTATCTTGATCATCAGTGGCTCATTAAACTAAGCTTGGACTCATTCTGACCATTTCAGAGCCAAAGACCTCCAAAGCAGACAGGCAGGTAGCGTGACCCTGCTCTCTGACATTAATCTTTGGGATGAGAAAAAGAAAAAAAAATGAAAAGGGAAGCAAAAATCTAATTAGCTGAGAGAGAACATGTTCCAGTCCTAAGAGGAGATGGAAAAAAATTAAAGCACTCTGTCTGTTTCCACAAGACTCAAAGGTTCGGTTTGACCTCACGGGCAATGCGGAGCATTACTGTGTGGTCTAACAGCGTGCTCTCTTGGAAGGGTTTTCCATTAGGACCAAAGGCCATTTCCACTTCAGCTGCACCAAGAGGGTGACAGAGAGAGACTGAGAAGGAGATAGGGAACAAACAGAGAAAGGGATGGAGAAAGAGAGAAAGGGAGAGACAGTGGAAGAGAGAGAACAAAGGAAAGAGAAAAAAAATGGAGGAAAAGAGAAGAGAAAGACAGTGGGAGGGAGAAAAAGACAGTGATAGAGGCAGAGTATAGTGAACATGCCTGTATTTACCGTGAGTCATTCGATTCACATTTGCCAACCCACACACCAAGTACACAAGAGGGACTGCTTTCACAAATACACACCCACTCGCACACATGCGGCCACGCATGTGCAATCAGACTCACCCACACCCACCGTGGGCGAACCCAAAACATGGACGCAATCAGTTGCTCAGCCAATATGAACATGCACATTCATTCACATTCACACATATACACACATACACACACACACACACACACACACACACACATACATACAGTACATGCACATACTGTAGATATTCACAATCACATGCTCACTCACACACACACACACACACATACAGTACACACAAACACATATGCACGCGCACACACACACACACACAGTTATATAAAGACACTTGAACAAAACTGTTTATGTGTTGCTGTGCAGAAGACTTGGCTGACAGAATCATTCTCCAGCTGTGGAATCAGAGCAATGAAAAAAAAAAAAAGGCCCATCCCCACAGATGTGGCTGCGGACAAGCACACAGCACTTAAAACGGAAACTAGATCGATACAAAGAAGATTAGTGTGGCTACGCCTCGGCGTGGCATGCAAATTGTCATCTCTGAACACTCATCAGCACTCGGAGACCAACTGGGGGACAGTCAATAACACAATGCCGGATAGACTCACTTCATTCTTCTTTTCCTCTTTTTCTTTTTCTCTATGTCTCTCTATCTCTTCTGTCTTTCTCCCTCCCCCCCTCTCTCCCTCATTTCTTTTTCTCTCTTCAACACACAAGCAAACAAAGATGTGATCTCAAGTACAGAACAGAAAATGAGCGGCCCAGATAACACAAGTGGTTTACATCCTGGTGGTTTACAAGTCTTTTGTGTCCAGTGGTGCCTGTAGGGCATTCAAAGGCGTAACAACAATTCACTCAAAGAAACAGCAAAAGAAGAATAAATACCTTTTGATTATTCAAAAATTAACATCCACTTAACAGGAGAAACCAAATTACTCTTGACTAAGTGCTGTTTGTGCAGGAGCACTTCAAAAAGAATGTGTGTGTGTGTGTGTGTGTGTGTGTGTGTGTGTGTGTGTGTGTGTGTGTGTGTGTGTGTGTGTGTGTGTG
>JASCQY010000002.1:16316669-16328331 GCA_030264315.1 Sardinella tawilis
GGGGTAGGCCGGGGGACCCAGTGGATTTCTGTGTGGAGGGTTAAATTGGCTGGTGTCCTCTAGCTTTCCGAGGGGCAGGCCCCCCCCCCTCTGACTGCTCCTCAGCACCTTCAATCAGAGTGCCTGCAGCAGATGAAAGGAAGGAGGGCCATGAGAGGAGAGAGCCTGACCCCCAGAGGGCTCGTGCTTACACACTCTACCCTGTGACTAACTCCAGCTCGGAGCACAGCACGGTGGAGAGACCTGTAAGCTGAGATCACTGGGGTTGAGAAAGGACCACATTTATTTATTATTATTCACAGTTCCCTGGGGGGTTTGAATTTGGACTAACAAGACCTTCAGAAGGTGTTCAAACAGATAATCAAACTGCTACGTGTCCACGGCTTGCCTGCTACTACAGTATACTGTCAGTGTTAGAGATGAGGGATGGGGGTGATTGAGAATATGAAGCGAGGTAAACAGAGACCACATTGCGCAGATCTTGATGGTTTTGAAGTGCTACGGAGTGCTATGGATTATCCTAATCCATGTCCCGTCGATTTTTTTTTTCTATTCGTTCAAGAAAGACATATTAGCCCAAGCGTGTGATTGGTCAACTCACTTTGTTTTGGCTTCTGGATGCACTGTAGGTATAGTTAGCAAAATGCTAGTTCTGGGTACAGTAGAAGGATTTCCCGATGCTACTGTGCTTTTATTTCAATAGTGTTTTGAAATCATGGCTTATCAGCGGGCCAACGTCGCAGGCAGACACAGTATGTGAGAAGTTCACATGCTAACAGAATCACTGGCTATTCTACAAATAACTTTTCGGCAATTGAGAGGTGTTGTGTCTCCATATCAGCAATGCTCACAAAATGATAGCTAGACAAAGCCCATTGACTTTTCAACTGGTGTGTGGGTAGACTAGTACCACCCCAACCAGAGTCTGGGTGTGTGTGTGTTGGTGCCACACGGTACACGGACATACAATGGAGAACTATGAAAGGTAAACAGTTCTGTCAATATGACTGATGTACATACAGTATAACTGAGACGGAGTTGGAGGAGTTTAATGAGCCCTTCAAATGATTATCTACTTGCGACTTCAGTGGTGGGCGAGGAACACTGGCAAGGGAAAAGAGAAGGTCACTGGAAAGCGCTTGGAATATCACTCTGCTGCTCTGACGCACTGATTGAGTCTGAAGAAGGCCTCAAGTTTGGTTCACTGAGTGGTTTTCAAGGCCAAATGGTGCTCTTAGGACAGCACAGTGTTTTTCCAGTGCTTTTTCAAAGTACTTTTTTTTCCACCCCCCTTCCAGGTAAAACACATATGGCAGAATCCTATTTCTATACATAACAGAACATCTACAACAATAAACAGCTAAATTGTCATTTACAGAAGGCCTTGCAACCAGGGAGTAGTAACGAGCAGCAATGCCTCGATAATAAACCTCTACAATATTCACTGAGACAGGCATGAACTACTTTTGAAAATGTGTCCTATGTACAGTACAGGCCAAAGAGTTAATACAGACCCATGTTAAAATAATATTTCACACAAACATTTTCATTTGGATTCATATATTCATTTGTCACACATTCTTTGTTCTGAGCATTTCTAGCACTTTCTGGTAAAGGTAGGTGACTGAAAGTGCATATGGATCCTCCATCAATACAGTAAGAGTGACAAGGGATTTCATTGTCAATTTTTTTTAGGTATGGAAACCTACTCCAGTAATGGCTTCCAGACACCCTAAATACCTAGTTTTCTATGAGAAAAAAAGGAGAGTAGGGTCTAAACAAATTAATTAGCTCCAGGTTGCCTACACTAGCTACTGTAAGACACCAATAGATGAACGCTGAACGAGTCTTCCAGAGAGGGCCTCCTGTCCGAGTGCCAACGCTGGACACACTGAGCTCCACAGATGAGGGCAGCGGCTGCTGTGGTGGCGGCGGCGGCAGCAGCTTCCCTGCCAACGGCCTACGGCTGGGCCCCCATGAGCAGGTGTTTGAACTGTGAAAGTTAAAAAGACTGGAGCTGGCTTTTGATGGTGCTGAGGTGTGCCAAAAGCAGTAAAGACTGGGGAACTGGGGCCTGCGTGAACAGACAGAGCTGGCCTCCGGTGATAAAGCCACCTTGGAAAAAAAAAATTGGAAAGAAATAGCCCCCTGGCCTTGACCTGACCTCCATCAACAGAGCGGACCTGCTCAGGCCTCATGACCCTAATCTCTACACACAAACATGCCGAGCACTGCATACAGATTATGGCTAATTCAAGGTCAGAATAAGCTAAGAAATATGGGGCTCGGAGCAGAATGAGTGGGCAAAGGGGGAAAGAAAAAGGAAGCAGCCTCTGTTGGATCGCTTGTGGGTGTTCTCTTAGCCATGTGACTGCCATTCAACGTGTACCATAAACATACATAAAATCCACATAAAACACAACAGTTCGTGAAAAGACAAACAAGATCACTGACGACTATGGCAGTTCATAAAAAGCACATCATTGGAGAGAGGTGGGAAAAAAACTCACAGTTTGAGGATTCATTTTCCCCGTCATGAGGGCCAGCAAGTCTGCGTCCGACATGGCAATGGTGCAGTCAGCTTTCTTGGCTGTAGGAGAGAAAAAAAAGAGGGATTATGGCGTGGGTTATGGAGGTGGGGTAGGGGGTTGGAAAAAGAAAAGAATAGAAAAGAAAAGGAGGACAAATCGGAAAATGTTAGCAGATGAAAGTGTGCTTTGGCACAGCCTGTTGTGAGCACTGTCAGCACAAGGGTCAGTGCTGGTCCCTATGTGGAGCAACGAGCTGGAGCTTGGGCTCTCTGACTCACTGGCCCTTCAAAACAGGCCCGAGAGGAGTCTATCAGATGCAGGCTCCCGGAAAATCACTCACACACACACACACACACACACACACACACACACACACAGTTTATATACATCCGAACTCAAACTTGCACAGTCCCAATTCAGTTTGCGTTTGTCATCGGTTCAATATTCAATCGATGTTGCACAAAGTAAGTAGTCCGGCAATCACTTTTAACATCAAGGTTTCAAAGGAGCTTGCTGTAGGGCCAGCTAAAAATAAGAACTGCTCATTTTGTATGTTGAAACAGCTTGGTGATAGCAGCCTATGATGTGCCTGGGGACACCAAGGCTTACCTTGTTAATCCCTCCTGCCATCATTAAAAGCTGAACTACACATTGAAAGCAGCAGTGATGGAAAAAAAAACACTATCCTAGCATTTACATGAAGACTGGATCCTCTGATATTTCTTAAAACATGAATTATTTAACTGCTCAAAGACCCATGGCTTACCCAGGGCCCACAAAGGTATGGCCTCTCTTTGAACATCAACTGTTCAGTTTTAATTCCCTCTCAAGTTCAGTGGTAATTCTTGCACTAAGGGGAAACTTTTTTTTATACCCACGGTTGGTACACTGGAGTGCAAAAAAACTTAGCAACTTCACTAACCCTATGATGTATGCTGTGCTTGTTCATTTTACAGAGAGTGTACTACACCTGAAACTGATAGGCATAAATTTACTTTGAAGGCAGAACCGATAGGTTTAAAGTGCCCACCCACCACAATTTCTGTTTGCTGATTGGATGCTTTGGGACACTGACATATTTGGAGACTAGTACTGTAGCAAAATACAATATTGAGCGAAGGCACTAGGTAGTGCTAACCTGACTACCATGGATTGTCCCTGTGAAAAAAGTAGCTTAAGCTAGAGCCAAATGGTGGCTATAGCCCTGCATTAGCATTTTGGTGTATACCACTACAGTAGGTATAAATTCTATGTGTAGTATGGAGGAGCAGATGGTGATATTTGGTAAGGTGGACAATGTTCTAATTTAAATGACCAAATTACAATGTTCCATTAAAATGGTGAACATAAGACCACTTTTTTTACCAGCTTCATTGTCACTTTGATGGTTAAATGGCTCATTACGATGTGAATGAAGGCTCTCTCAGCTCCCTCTACCGCTTCGTTACAGCAACACTTGCACTTTGGTGATGCTGCCTCAATGCCAAATTAATCCGAAACTGAATGAAACCAAAATCGAAAACCGAACAGAAACCAATCACCAGTCAACATAACTCTTCGGAAATAACTCTTCGAATGTATTAAAGGGGACCGCCAGCACGTCTCAACCTACATTCCTGTGGAAGCAGTGGTGGAGTACAATGAGCTGAGAAAAAATGAACCGAAACGATGCAACCTGAATGGAGTAATAGCGGTAGATTGTAGGTTGGGATGTGCCGGCTTTCTCCTTTAATGAGAATTTACAACGCTGTCAGTGACTGTAGGGGGAAAATCCATGGCTGAAAAACCGCAGGCTTGCTTAGTATGACTTTCCTACGATAGCATAGCATAAGATAACCTGTTTGATTGATACTTGATTAGGCAACTGATGGAACATTGCAGCACAATGGAGTCAGTTTTGTGGCCATGTACCAAACCAGTTTTTCAGCTGCAGCAAAATAACCGCCAGAATAGGCTCTGTGGTTGCACAACTGCCCTAAAATCAAATCCAACATTACTGTAGGTGTATCTTGTGAGTGTTGTTACCTTACCTGTGTCATTGTGAACGCAGCCGTTGCCATTTTTCACATCCACAAACCAGGTAGCCTCCTTACCATCAGGTCCATCTTTGACTTTAAATGCAAAAACGCCACCAATTTTCTTCACAAACTGCGCCCCATCCTGTGAAAATAGAAATTATGGGCTCTATTTCATTTCAACTAATTTCTCTACATGTTTCTGTATGTACTAAAATGTAGAGACATGCACTGAAGATTTTGTTGCTTTGCTATAGTGGAAAAAAACAAGGATATGTATCTTTCCAGCAAAAACATAGGAACAACCTAATACAAAAACATCAAATTGTTAACGTGAAACAGACTGTTAGCAGTCTCTGCCAGGATAATTACATAAAACAAGGATGAAAACTAGGGCAGAGCCCCTCCTTCACTAGAACTTGTTGCAATTGTACTTCAAAGAAAAAAAAAAACAGACCACGAAAAAGGACAGATGCAAACACTCAACAACAGTATGCTTCTACAGGAAAATTCTTGTAAGGTGAAGTTAAAAAAAAAAAGAAAAAGAAAGAAAGAGGGGGGGGGGGGGTGGTGGAAACACAGCCCCCAAAAAATCCCACGTTACCAATCCCCGAAGAGCATGCCAGACGCAAGTCTGAACACTACAATGCTCCGCTGGATATTGGATTCTTCTGTTATGAGCCAAGACTCCATGTCTCTCTGTCTGATCTGACCATAGGGAGCAGCAGGCAACTACCCTTTAAATACATTACTGCATTTGTACTGGGAATGGGAGTTCACTGTGACCTATGTTAAATGCAAAAGCAGCAGCAGAGGAAATAACAACAACAACTTTCATAACTGGCTGGCCATAACATGTTGTGAGCTTGGATTAAAGAGCTTGCTGCGGGCTAGCAAGCCGTGACCTGAAGCCAAAGCTAAAAAAAGGGTGAAAGTAAAGTCATCCTGATTGTGCTTTTTATATAGTGTAGCGCTAAGCAGGGCAGCAAGAGAAAAGAAAAAAAGAAAAACAGAGAGAAAGAGAAATGGAGAGAGAGAGAGGGAGAGTGAGAGAGAGAGTGTGTGGGTAAGACAATGAGAAAGAGAAGAACGAGGGAAGCCGGAAGCATCACAGCTGCTTTCAAAGAGACAATAAAAACTTGACGTGATTTTTTTTTCCATTGTCATGAATGTATCGAAAAGGGGGAATCGTATCAGCTCTGGGAAACAAATCCAACCCGAATGTTTTTCCTACCCTGTGCTCCAACAGATACTGATGTTTTACACAGCTCCTGTTCAACACGACAACAGAGCTGGCCTACACATTCACACACCAGCAGCCAAGCACAGCAGCCTAAGAGATAAAAGCTGGTGCGGTGTGTGAGCGTGACTTCTCCCCAATTCACCCATCAAATTCTTTCTCTTCAAAAGAGTTCCTACACACCATACAAATTCATGTCATATATATACACTCTTGAGTAGAACCGTGCTTTGGTACTTGCTGATTCCTCATGTGGCGCAGCAGTCAGAGCGAGAAAAATAGGAGAACTAATGATTCACACTGCTCTCCTGGACCAGCCTTTGGCTCAGAGCACTTCTAAGTTCAAGAAAGGGTGCTGGCAGCGAGTTCAGACTCTTAGCAAGAGGAGTTAGCAAAGGTCCTTCCCCTCTGCTGATGGTGATGGTAACCATGACAACAACTGTAAAAAACTAGTCTTTTAGACCGTTTCAACTATAAAAACCAAAACAACACTTTGTTCCTGAACTAGGCTTCTGCGACATTCAAATAAAATGGAATGTTAAAATTTAAGCCCTGTGGGAACAGCTAATCAAACTCTCTTGAAAAGGTCTATCCATCACCCTAGCAAGTAAGAATGACAACATGGCACAATATAGCAACAGAAGGAAGAATAAGTTTGTAAGCTACAAGAACACTGGCAGTCAATCAATGTGCCTTTAAAGGATTACATTGCTGAGTGCAATATGGTGGTGAACAAAGGGTAGAATCTCTGTAGTGGGTGCAAAAATAAACAACATTTCCTATAGTGGCATTCAAGTAGCATCAGAAGATAGATGGGCAAGAGGACAAACCTAAAGGACTGTAATAAGGACTGTCAGTTTAAGAGGCCAAAATAAAGACCTGGATACCTCTTGTAGTTTTTTGTTGATTTCCTGGAAGACAGCATGCGCTTTGAATCCTTCCAGATCACTAGGTGCACTAGTGCCGACCGCCTCAATCACCGGAGCACTGTGAAGAGAAAAAGAGGACTTGAGAAAAAAAGGCTACAATTACATGACATGCATTCTCTCTCTCAAAAGCACACATGCTCACAGATACAGGAAAACAAGCACTCACTCACTCAAACACACACAAATAGACATAAAAATATACCATATATCAACAAAATATACAAATACACCCATAGTCACGAATAATGAGCATGAAAATGCTGACAGGGAACCAAACTTTTTACAAAAACATCTCATGCTTTCCCACACAAACCTTATCAAACAGGCATCTATCGCAACACTTTAGTACTGTGGCAAATCAGAGTCCAAACATTTAGCCAAGTCATCGCTAAGAAAGACCTGTTTCTGTGAGAACCCATAAATCAATAAAAGAAGAAGAAACCACAATAGAATACAGCCAATCTCACTTGGAAAAAAAAAATGTTAGGCTTCAAGGCAAGGAATGCAATCGGATCAGAGGACAAAACAGACCCAGATCCATGGTCAAAAATCTTTCCAGAATATTCCAAGAAAAAGCTCTTAGATGAGATGCTCTGTCAGAACGAGCCATGGTCACGGTCACTGAAAATGAAGCAAGGGACAGTAAGAAAAAGGCTGGTGACTTAGGAAGTGTCCTTTCTTTCACGATTAGTTTTACGAGGGTTGGTTGGTACCACCTGAGTGCAGTAAGGCACATAGTGATTTTTGGAATGGTATACCATCTTAGAGTTAGAAAAGAAATGATAGCATTGCATTGGTAGTAACTTTTTGTGTGCCATCACCCTCTTGATGCCCATTGTAAGCCTATGGAGGGATATATTATGGGTGAATAGGGTAAACATTTTAACTAGGCATCCCCTAAAACTTCTCCAGTTGATTGCTTAGTACAATACCTTTGTTTCTGAAATACTTGTTCACACATGTAGATGAGTTATTATCCACTGACATGTGTGATAAATTGCTTACATTGGGCTGGGGGGGGCTACCAACAAAACATGCTTTTTTGTGAAAAGTCTGGCTATGCTAAATATGAATTGAATGCAAACATGGGCAATTTTGGGATGCATACCTATTAAAGCCCCATGAGTGTACATTGAGAATCAATGCATTTCAATACGGTGTAAATACTATGGAGGACTATGCATTGTCCATGGGGTGGAAAAAGGTGGGACTTAATTCACACATCTACAGGGTGTAGGCCTAGGCATCTAGAAAATATAGTCTCCATAGGCCTATAATGGACATAAACAGGCTGATAACACAAAAAAAATGCGCCTGAAAGCCTGCTATCACATATGCTCTACACAACATGCCAAAAAAACTTAAAAGAGACTTACTGCCCCTGAGTGGCACAGACGGGCCAAATTTGGGGGTCTGGCTCAAGAACTGTATGTTTTCTCCTTTGTGTGCCATTGTACTGTAGTACCTGCACTGAGGGTCTCTTTCAGGCAATATATTGGCATTGTAAGATCTTTATGGGACATAAAACTAGAGAGCATGGCACAATCGTATCAATTCTGATCTGATCAGAATGTTAAAACCACATTGGTGTGGACATGAATTTGGTAGAAAAAATAAGTACTAAAGCATTGCATACTATTGCAAGTACTGCAAATGAAATGCATATACTGTATACCTCAATGCAAGCTCAGAGGAGCAAATCACCTATGTAGTCTATATGAAAGGTTTAGATATCCAGTGATAAGGCACCTGGCTAAAAGGAGCATAATGACACAGCAAACTCTACAGGAGAAGCAGTCCCTCTCCTAGCCTAGAGCCAGGAAGAAAAGGAGAGTGGGAAGACAGGATGTGCGCTAGACAGACAATGTCAGCAAACACACAGCACCTCACACAGCAGAGAGAACATCATAAAACACATGCCAGTTCAGAGGTAGAGCAGTGGACTATCTGATATCAAATATCATAACAATAGTTAAGGCTGTGGGTTGGGTGGCACGGACATGAAGCATAGCAACTTTGACATAAAAACATTTTAGCACAATACTCCCAAGGCTTCAGTCAAACTAAAAAAATTAAGAAACCAAAAAAAATCATTTTTTTTTTTACTTAAACTTTCTGTACTCACTGTCTGCATTAGCCTGGATTTTGTTTATGGGTTTCTAATTGCTTCCACCAACATCCTGTCTCAAAGCAGACACTTTGAGATGCATTTTGGACACCTGTCGATCCATGACTGCTACAGGCTGCTTCTTTTGTCAGTTGGAGTCAGATGGCTCTGAATATGCATATTCTAGCCCTCAAGCTGTTATGAGTACTCAGCACTGTCTCCACTTGCAGGGAGCAAGGTGTGTTTGTGCCAAATATCTTATCGGGGTAAGAAGAAGAAGTGACGTAAATGCACACATTGCCAACACATGGACATGTATGCACAAAAATTCATTTTGACTAAATGCAGCTATCAACTGTCAATTAGCTGCATACAAAATATTCCTGTGAAATATTCCCTTAAACCTTTCACGGCCCAAACAAACAAACATGGCAAACCATCCTTTGCTTCTGGATGGACTACAAATACATCAAACAAATTTTGAGATTATCATCTTCTTTTAAGTAATGATTAACTGAATATAGAATCTAATGCTTCTCCACAGACATCCTTGGAAGTTTTCAGAGGGTAATGATAAAGTGTCAGTAGGCTACCTTTTTTAAGTTCAAGGTGGAAAACTTTGTTCATTTACTGACAGAGAGATCTATGTGAACTGGCAAGACCAGCTGTCAATCAAATTGTCAAGACAGCTACACGGTATGCAAGAGGAGAAATGTTGAGGGGTGTGGTGGTTAAATTAGTAGGGATGAAGTATCAAAACAGCTGACAGTGACAGTCTGGTGTTTTGGAGTCCATTTCTGAGATTTCAATAATTAAGTTGTCTTATATAGGAAATTTAGTTGTAGACATAGGTTACAACTGGTTATATGTTAGCTCAAATATGGAACTGTAAGTAGGCTACTACACGTAGGCCTACGCCCAAGACCTAACTCTTTGGATGAAACCTGCCCCTTTCAGTTAACCTTCTGTAATGGCAGCTAATGGGACTGCACTGTAGCAAAGGAAAAGCGATTACAATCAGGAACAAATAAAACACAGACTATCGATTTCATAGCCTACAGAACACGACGGCTTTGAAGACGACATTTAGGGCCACATTCGAATAGCCTTTACATTTGATATGCAATGGCTAAGCTATTTGTGGACAAGTTCATGTGACACTTGTGGCTAAGTTACACAAAGGACAACCAACGGTAACGTTAGCCTACATCATGAAGCCCAAAGACAGAGTTGTTGAATCGGTGGCCTCGAGTGCTAATACATGTGTGCCATGATCCTCACCTTGACATCTGTGATACACGCATTTTGCACAAAGTGTCAGGCATATTGCTAACGGCAAAAGTCAACACACTTTGCACAGCTTACAACCTGGGTGGTTTGTGGAACAAAGTGGGTATCGCAAATCCCACCCGGAACTTCCTTGTTTCTTGTCACAAGACCGAAGTTATCGAACACCGATAGAAGGAGTTTGAGATTTCACTCATTATCAGCTTGTTAATCAGCTCGTGAATGTTCAAATAGTCATGGGTACTTTCCGATACAGATAAGGACCTGTGAAGTATGATTGATGAATTGTGATTGATGAATTTCCATAGCCTATGGCTCTGCCATCATCGTGTTTTGATGAGGAGAACATAATATTTTCGAGCCCCACTATTAGGTTACAAAGCAATTGCTGCCATCTTCTGGTCGTTAGGAAATTGGGTCGCATTTCAAATGCAATTCGTTGTTGAAGCAGCTTCCTTTTAGTCTCCTATTAAAGGTGGGTATGTGATTAAATGTTTTGTTTTTTTGCAAAGTTACTTGAAATCCTCTTCATAACCCACTCACAGTCCCTAAATTGGAAGCACTGATATGAAAATGTAATAATATGTAAATCATCAGTGGAATGAACAGGGCTTGACAAAGTAAATCCAATCATTTGTAAGACCAGCAGCAGTTCCCCAGTAGGCAGGCCTAAGCGTATCAGTTGGGCTCACCATGCATTTGAAGAAAGTTGCAAACAGAAATGGGATTTTCAGAGAACAAACATTGCCTGGAGGAAGAATCTTCTCAACAACTAGCCTACCACAACAAAATAAAGAGGAATTCCATGATGGTGCCTCTTCTAGATGTCAGTTAAGGTGAATAATTTTCCTATTTTAGGCCTACAAAATGCTAAAAACTCCAGGTTATTAGGCCTAGTTCTGTTTAGATTTTTCTCCAATCAAGTCAATGGAATTGTAGGCATACAATATAACTCACAGTTATGAGTGTACACGGAGACAATGGCCAAACTGTATGAAAACTGCAAAAACATTCTTAAAGCATGTAGGCCTACTGTAGTCAATTCTGTGGCTGATGGCATCAACATCAAATGAGCCTGTGAGGCTGGAAGGAAGTTTGCAGACAATTCTTGCCTTGATCTAAATTTAGACAGGAAGTGAGTAGACATACTGTTCTGGAAACTCTCTCTCGATTATTGAAAATCTGTTTAACCAATCAAAAAAAAAAAAAAAAAAAGATTACAGTAATTTCAAATACTGTATGTTCTTAATTTACATTACAATTTACACAAAAATACAGTTTGGGTTGGTACAGAATAGGGTTTTTTTTGGCACTGTGGGCCAGGCTGTTGTAATACAGGAACTGAGGCAAGGCAAGTTTATTAATAGTACATTCATTCAGGTCTTCAAAGCAACAAAATTACAAAGGTTCCTACATTTTCGCACAGCCTATTTTTCACATTTGATTTAATTTCATACAAATGAATACTATGAATACTTAAAGCGATACTGTCCCATTTTTGGAATTAAGCTCATTTTCCACTGCTCCTTGAGTCAAGTAAATTATATTTACCT
>JASCQY010000002.1:16335862-16352164 GCA_030264315.1 Sardinella tawilis
TGCGATTCCGTTATCTCAGATGTCGGAGGAGTAAAATGCTGTCCAGCCCCGCTGTAACCGATAACGGTACAATTAAACAGCATGGCCAAATCAGATAGCGGATTACTCGTCTCACCCAGATGTAATGACCTGTTGTTGACATAATTGTCTCACTCGTTTAAGAAGCGCCGTTGCCATTTTGTTATTTTAAGGTAAGTCGAGTGTGCTACGTTAGCTAGCTAATATGTTAGCTTGTCAGCTAACATATTAGAATCATTCATAATGTTAGCGACTAAGGTTAATGTAGCTTTTTCATTTTTAATACGTGTCTTGTTTTGATTTTTAAATTGTTATTTATCTATCACAGGGGCACAGTATTTAGGTAATACGTTAACCTTTACCGTGTAATCATTTATTGGACGTTATTTTTTTTATACGGTCTAATGTTGGGGTCTTTTGTAATGTTGAACAGCTAGCATCTTAGGTAGCTGGCGTAGCTACTTTTAGCAAGCTAGGTAACATAATATTGCCGTTCATATAACGTTTAATGTTAACAAGTCATGGATCGATGTTTTGGGGATTTTTAGTGCGTGCCAGTAGGTTACATATCTGTTACAGTATTTTAAGTAAATAACACCAAAGTAATCTTTTTTTAAAGTCGCACAAGCAAGCATATATTTTCCCTAATCAGACAGATAACCTCTGAATAATTTAACGAAGCAACTGGGAACCGGGCTGGCCCAGCTAACATCTGTGAGACAACCAGTTTTGGGTGGCAGGCCTCTACCTTGACCCTGTGTGCTACTTTTCTGGACTTAAACATTAACGTTAGACAGCTTTACCAAAGTTTGGTTACCTTACGTTACAGTTATGTTCCATACGTATACAAATACAATTTTTTAATAAGGTAGAAACCTTAATTATATTTGTTCTGCCTCCCTACGTGTGATAACGTAGCCTAGACCCTAATGTTTTATCATGCACACGTTCCATCTTAAAAGTTTGTGTTCTTGCAAAACTGTATTTGAGAAGAACACATGTTTTTTTGTTTTTTTACGGACAAATGTTGGGTCACGTCAGGTTAAGGTGGAAGTTCAACATGAGTGTTTGCTAACTGCTCTCGAAATGTCAATTCTCTTGAAATCAGTCAACCTATCAAAAAAGAACTACAGGCATAATACACGCAGACATATTACACATACATAAAATAAATAAATAATAAGGGACAATACAGGAAATTCTAGGTTACGGTCGTTGAGGATTGCTTTGATGCAAAAAAAAAAATGTTTGTCCAGTGCAGGTAATCTCTTGCTGATGGTACAATGTGAGACATGAGCAGGATGAAGCCCACACGCAACCTGATGCTGGTGCTCTGTCCCATGCTGGTCCTGGGATTCCTATATTATTCCTCTGGGAGGCTGCACCTGCGTGTATGGGGTCAGAAATCGCGTAAGTTTTCCTTTAGCATTTTGCCATGGTTATTGTCAGTGTTTGTGTGTGTGTGTGGTTATGGTATTTGTACATGGAAATGACATGGTTTGAAGGCCTAGTTGATAGCAGAACTTTAATTTAAATAGACAGCATGAATATCTACATGTTGTGAAAGTCAGTCAATAAAGTTGGTAAAATTGGTAGTGCAAAAGTTAGTTTGACCCATCAGTGTGGTGTTTTTGTCTAGTATTTTAAATCCTAAATCCTTTTTTTCTTGATACCGTATAGGGAATTGTGAACTTGAAGTGAAGACTACTGCTGAATGTATTCTTGTTTGTAAACTATTTATAGGTGGGACAGCAACTTTTATCATCATGGCTCGGTGTTTCTTCTGTTGTAGTATAGTGTTACCAGTTACCAACATAGCCTATGCTGCTTCATGTTTAAAGGTAGCATTTGAAATATACAGAAATTTTTGATCGCAATGTGCCGTGAAAGTTAAACTAAATGTGAAATCTAGCAGTTGTGTAGTTGCTGGTCAATCTGACAGTTGCTTTTGATCTTGTTATATAGATTTTTAAACCTTGTTTCAGGTCCCTTTTTACAGTGTTCTTTTAAAGAAAGTCCATACAGCCTGTTCATAATGAATGTTTATGATTGTTTCATTTCTCAGAATTGATACGGTTAATGTTAAACAGGCTTTTGCACAAATATTGACAAGGTGAAGGCGGTTTCAGAGTTGACGTTGTCAGTTAAACAACAACAAAAAAAAACCTCCCCCCCCTTCAACTGGTGTTTAATATCACCACAGGGGGGAGGTAGTTCACTGGAATGGATACAGAGACCCCTAAGATGCTCAATCGCTGTCGTGTCCCATATGAATTGGTTGGGGGTTGTAAGCATTCTCTGAGACTTTGTATCAATGCATAGTATCATAATGCACAACAAAGTTAACTGCAAACCATCCTCCTATGTCATTTGCTTCCTTATTTCTATCAAGTTTTTATTCTTTATACAAGATAACATTCCTTTCAGTTATTGTGCTTCTGTCCTTACCCTGAGGCCTAGTAATTGTTTTAGTTAATGTAAATAACTGTATTGTGACAAGGACAGGTTGACTGTCACACATTGTTGAAAGGCAGAGACATTGTTAGTGTAGCCTAAATGTCAAATGACGTTTACAGAGGGACTTGCCTGGTTGTAGTGCAAAAGTCTAGGCCTATGACTAACTTGCACTCTATGAGCTTTGACACTGCTCACTTTATTAGCATGAGGGAGTTTTGTTTTTGCCAGCTTTGCATGTTGTGTTTACTGTAAACATTATTTTGAGGTTTTGCTCTAAATTATCATAGTCTACTACAGCAGTGTGTTTTCCATGACGGTGGACACCAGGTGTGTGCTGTTCTTGTGTTCTTGCTGCTTTGCTATTAATATACAAATTGGGGACACAATTGGTTCATTCATTAGCAGTGTTATGTTATGTACAAAACCATAGGGCTAATTCAAAGGGGTACATTTTACATATGGTACACAGTCATATGTTTAGTTGTTTAATATGCTGATGCCTCTTTCATGTTTCTGCTTGACTATGTAAACCATCATGAAGAACAAGCCAAATGTATTTATTTCCAAACAGAGAATTAAAATTGCACCCCAGGCATATCGGCATTTGTTAGCAATTTTAGGTAGATGTGTGCAGTCTTTAAAGTTCATAGAGGAGAAGAGGATGGAGCCAGCACTGGAAGAATGCCTGCTTTCTGCCAACCTGGTTCCAGCATTGAAGTGAAAATGGCTTGAATTTCTTTTTATTCTTAGCGTTTTTTTTTTTTTTTTTTTTAAAGAAGAAGAAAAAAGCTTGATAAGCTGAGGCTTTCTCTCTGCATTGTACAGAAACCCAGAAAGGAACCAAAAGCCAACCACGCTCGTTTCATATCCCCTTTTGTTCATAACTGTACAACATATAGTTTTGTGTCTCTTTTTGCTTACTTTTCTTGAAGTCTCGTCATACAAAAAACATGTTTCAGGGACAGATCATATGCCATATGATGCATATGTTTTTCTTCTGATAAGAGAGCGCTCTACCTCTGAAATTTTTAAATTAGCTGAGAAATAGTGTATTTAATGTGTTACTGTATTGAGAAGGTTCCCACACATTGTTTATGGTTACTGATGTCTATATTATGTTTGTTTTTATGGTGTGTGTTTTATGTATCTGTTTATTTTGGCTATTGGTGATAATGACCGTATTCTTCTTCTTTGTTCAGGAAGTGTTTGTTATCAGTTTAACCACATTGACACAGAATGAGGATGCTGTTGAGGGAAAGTATAAAGTCAAGTCATCTTTGTACCAATGATAACCGGCAGATCTCTGCTAGCATCAGAAGAGAAGGACTTCCTTCTGTTATCTTGAAATGTTGCATTAAAGGTGAAGGGGAGAAAGATTTAGCAGACAGGGAAAGTGATGGAGAACTCAAGTAATCAGGGATCAACATTGAAGAGAGAGAGCTCACTGTAGGTTGACATTTATATGGTATAGGCAGACATGTCGATAGGAGTAGAATGGCGCTGTTTTAGTTTGGGGTGACTGTTTGGGCATGGTCTTCTGATCTGCAATATAGGCCTTTGCCCTGGAACCTAATCACTTAACTGCCAGTTAACTGGCTTCACCTAACCTCTTGTGTTGCAGAAACAGAAATGGATAATGTAGTCGCCGTGGGACGAGTAGTAGCTTCAGGTATAGGTCCAACTTACCCTGAGATATTTTAACCTTGCAATAATGTTGGGAGGTTGCGGCACCAGAATACATGCCACTTACCTACAATGTAGATAATCATACTGCAACACTGTCATATTGTACATTATCAATAGCTCACCACTGTTTGCACACTGTTACAGCTTAACCTCCCAACATTGCAAAGCTTTGCAAAATTGCCACCAGTTTGAACCTGCCGCAAGCTTGTCCTCTACCTGAATGCAACTACAAAGACCCGCGCCTTGTGCTTCTGTCATGTATTTTCTGACCAAATTGGTATTAAGTACCAGTCAGTGCACTGTTTCAGGCCTTCAGCCTGTGCAAGAGAATTTAACACCTTAGTCACTGGAATTCTCATTGCTTCAGCTGAGGAGAGTTTCTTAAACCCCTCAGACTAACTGCCCTTCAGATAAGTTTAAATCATGTGGTCAGTGAACAGAAGCACAGTGTTCTTTGTAAGAGGCCTTGCTCCTGGGCTTGTCTTAATCCAGCCCAGAGGTAGACTGGACGTGCTGCTCGGCCTGCTGCAGATACCAGCCCGTAGCTCGCACTGCCTTATCACATCCTTTACAATGCTGCACAGCAGACTCCTGGTCTGTCCTCTAATCCACTAGACTTCCCTGTAAGCAGGTTTCTTTCCCAATTTAGCGATTCACTAACAGCAAGCATAACAGCAGGACAACTCGTTTCTGTCTACAAACTCTTGACTTTTTGTTTTTTCCTCTCAGCAAAAAGCCGTTTTAAAGTTTGCTTTATCTGTCTAATTGAAACTGGTAATTCTTCTGGTCTTTGCCACCGTTCGATGTAGGTGAAAACTGAAAAGGGTGTTGGGGAGACTGTACTGTTGTCATTAGCATGGAAGACATAACATGCATGAATAAGGAGACTAACTGTGGGCAGATGTGGAAAAATAAGGCCTTACTCTGTAATACCTCGAGGCAGCACTTAGACAGCCGATTAGTGGCATTAGTCAACTCTGCTCAGCTTTCTTCTCTACTTGACTATTTTCCCCCACTGTGTAAAAGCTTTTTTCTCTACGTGACTAGTTTTTTTCTACTCTGTGATGCTGATTAACAAGATCACCTCCATCTGTTAAATACATGATAATTTGACAGAACAGCATGACCAGTATTCATCTCTGTAGGAATTGGGATTATGTTAATTGTCTGAGAAATATGCCAGGGTGCTTTTACGGTTTGCCATGTACTATATTTCCTGACATTTCTGATCACTTATTAAGAGCTGAGCTGTTAATTGTATGCACCATTTCTGTAAACGGCTTTGTAAAACAATGAGAAACTAACAATCCAAGCCAGACAAGTTCCATGGGTGAGTTGGTTACACATTTTATCGATTCTTTAAGCTTGTATTTGTCTAAAATGCAGCGGAAGTGGTATGACCAAACGGTGCAGCAATGTCATGGATTGCAAAGTATCACATGATCCCAGCTGACTCCCCTGACCACAGGCTTCGACTGGAATTTATCACATTTCCCATGTATTCATCCCATCCCACTTTGACAGATGTAGTCACTCTCAGCACATCACTTATTAGCACCCAGCATTTACTCTGCTAGCCCTCCTGGACTAGGTCACGGGATAGAACAGATATCATCCCTGGATCATATCTGTTCCGTGCACTGCTGTACATATTCCACTGCAAGCTGGGAGTACACTCTAAACCCAAAGGGCATGAAGGAAATTATAATCACTGGGATAAAACTCAACCTTTTATATGATGGACACGTTAAACACAGACTGACGTTTTAGATGAAATCATGTCTGTAACCTAATGAGCATCGTTCTTTTTTTTTTTTTTTCCTCCATGATCTGCTTGTCCATGACCTACTGATGGAAAGTTCCACTCGGGTATTTTTCCTCCCTGTAGTTTGTACTGCAAATAATCCTTCATTACATTACTGTGCAATTATGGGACAGTACAACACCTGTGCATTAATGAGCTTGTATCTGGTAACTCCAGACAGATTTTAGGTCTGTTCTTGTTCTTAGTGGGATCATTCTTATTAGCATGTCCTAACCCTGTATATTTACCAGTATATCTTAACCCTCTATAACTCCTGGCTTGTATGTAGTTCCCAATCACCCTAAACCATAACCTCTGTCAACAGGATAACCTCTTCCTGATGTAGGATGTGATTATTTGTGTTTGGAACAGTACAGTGGGAAATGTAGTCATCTGTAGTTTTGATATTACAGTTACATGTGTAATCACTGGTACTTTGCAGAGCTCCCTGACTAGTTGTATATTCACAGTTGTGTTCACAGTTTTTGTTAATTAATTTCCCTTCTTTCCATAGTGTATGACAAGCAGGGATTCTTACTGAAGCTCGATGGCAAGCTGTGAGTATTTATTATTTAATGACTGACATGTGGTGTGAATTTGATCTCAACATGTGAAGTTGCTTTTGTTGTTGTCTAGTTTTTGTACATACTATTGTTGTTGATCTACACCGTCTCAGCAAACCTTTTGTGGCTGTATTTCAATCTAGAAGCCCACTGATTCAGCAGAACCAACCTTTGTACAACACATTCTTTTTTATTTCCATGGTGTAAAAGCTTTGTTGAATGATTTCCCTATGCTTCCCTTCTTTGTGCTCTGACAAGGTGACTACTCGTGGCCTTTTTGTCTTTTATATGTAAATCGTAATGTTTCAGTTTCCACTTTGGTGAAAAATAATGGTGGGAATGTAGGCCGACAGTATATAATGTGGTAAAAAAAATCCTCCATCTAGTTTTCTTGACCTCAAGGAGGAACATTTTTTGTCCATTCGTTGTCCGTTTCTGAATAACATAGAAAGAGGAACACCTCTATGTCGTCTGGTGCTTCACTGAAGCCACTTGACTTTGATGACCAGAGCCTTTCGTGGGAGCATTTCTCCCTTCTCAGTAGGGTCTTGAATCTGACCTTTAAGTAGAAACACAAATGGAATCCCAGCAAGCACCCATCCGTGATCTCCAAAAGCAGGCCTGGTCTCGTGTCAAGCAGAGCAAACTGAAAGCCATATATCTGAACCGTGTCCAGTGAACAACAACCCCCCGCCTCCGCTACTTGGAGTTCCTGTTGAACTGGAATTCTTCTAAAGAATGGAAATTTTTGTGTTTGGCTGTCAGGCAACACATTTGTCTGAGGAGATATCAGACTAAACAATGGGGTTTTGATGTCTTCGGAATGGTCCTGACTAAATAGTCTCTGGTCACTGGCGCGCAGTAGCAGCGTCAAGAAGAACAAGACATACCTTTTTTTTTTGGGGGGGGGGGGTCCATCTTCTGTTGTCCTTGTGTTCATGAGTACATCCATCTGCCAGTTGCATCTGTGTCACAAGTGTATACGTGTCCTTCATTGATTCATGTGTGAGTGTGTGACTTGTAACTGTTTACATGTCTGTGTGTGTGTGTTATTGTATATTTGAAAATGAAGCGGTGTGGTGGTGCGTTGCTTTGAGCTGTCAGGCTCTTCCCTCTGCTGTTTCCCCTCTCAGTACCGACTTGCTCTCTGCTCCCTGTTTATTTAAGTAAGGCCGAGCCGGGGTAGTTATTAATGCCTGGGTTAAAGGCTGCTGTGTGGTGCAGTGATTAATAAAACAGGACGCTGTGTGTGTGTGTGTGTGTGGGGTACGGTGCACAGGCCTGACCCTTCCATTCCAGAGGTCGCCTACAAGGCTAACGAATGAGCTGCTGACAACGGATGCCACCCCTGCCCACCTTTAATACAAATGATTTTTTTTTTTACGTCTTGGTCCTAATCACTTTTAAGGGGGCTTCTTGGGTGATCTGAGGAGATCATGTGGAGAAACTTGTTGAATAAATCTTCAAGATATGCCAAAGGACCTCTTCCACCTGTACAAATTCCGCAATCAACACATTTCCCTTTGAGACATGGGGAAGGCCTATTAGTGCAGCGTATGTGAGTCCAGTCGAGAAATGTCTTATTTTGGTTTTGGAGACTCAGTGAATTTAGACAAGAGCTGATGTAAAAATAAACACTGCCTTAAAGACAGAGCTTACACTCTTACAGGGTGTTTGATTATTTGAGGAGTTTTACCAGCAATTCTTTCAAGCTTGCTAACATACTACAGCTGCTTTCACAATTTCTAGTCTAATGTGAAGGGATGCATCCCCCCAAAGTCCAGTATCAAAAGAAATGAAAATGAGAATCTTAATGGAAGTTAAACTACAAAAGGTGAACAATGGGTCAGTCTTTAGGTTACTGACAAAGTATAATTGTTAAGTCAACATTGCTTTACAATGATGGTGAGGTATAGAGTGACCAGTGCTTTGCGCCACCATCTACCATTTATTATCATTTTGGTGTAAGGGCAGGCTGGGCTTTGTCTTTCCACAGCCTGTTGAGGGCAAACAACTTTCATCAACCAGGCATGCATTACATTGTTTAATGGATAAGATGCTCCACCCTCTGCTCTGAAGATCTAAACTTTCCTAATATATGACATGACTATGGGGCAATTCCAGCATTATGGATGTGACAGAATATAAGAGATCATATTATTTCATAAATACTTTGAAACTTGTATAGCTGAATACTGCTAATCTCCACATTTTATAAAATTTTACAGAAAAGGTTGTGATCAACTTTCCATGAAATAGGAACACTGACACAAAATATGCAGTTATTTGTCTTTGTGCTCCATTTGAATTCTCATTCATCTTCTTTTTCTGTTCTTTTGTATACAGGCCTCTGGAGCTTACCTATAAGTATGGCAATCTCAGCAAGGGAGCTTGCAAGCCAGGCTTTGCTGCTGCCAAAATGACTGCCATTTACCCACAGTAAGTTTCTAGTATTATTATTATTTTTTTGTTGTTTTGTTTTTCTTTTTTATTGTTCTTTTTTCTTATAATTTAATAGGCCCTGACATAAATAACAGCCTGCAAGTGCAGTGGACAGTAAAGTTCATAAGGATAAGGTCATTAACTGACCTTTGACCTTTGTGCGTCCTCTAAATTAGAGCACTAAGTGTTTTGGAAAGATCTAATTTGATGAGATTTCCTACTTGTCTGTGTTTCAACTATGCATATAAAAGAGTAAAATAGGCACATTGTTAGCCAGGTCTTATTTCTAATTTACGCTCATATGTCACACAAGACTCAACTCAGCCCTGTGCTTGTCCAAGAATGGCCTCCTTCACATTGCTATGACCCACTTTGCCCGTCTATTTTTGTCCTCTTGCACAATGCTTTTCAGCAACCCCATTGGCCATACGTAGTCACTCTCCCTGCAGGTCACACACACACACACACACCACAGTCATTTTCCCTCGCTGCAGGGGTTGAGTCACTCTTGCATCTTGTCTCCTAAAAAACCCTAGTTGTGAAATGTGGTTTGTCTGCGTCAAGTTCCCCTTTGCACTTCATGGCTCTGCTGGTGACCACCCTCCCTCAAGGGCTCATGGGTGACCGGACCTTTGACTCTTTAGCACGTATTGGACTTAGGAAATTGGCCCTGTTCTGACAGCTGACGTGACATGGAACAATCAATGACCCCCCTGGTGAAGGCAATGCCCCTTTGCTGGCCTCCCGTGCTCCTACTGACAAGACTTAAATACCATTGATCTCCTTCAAACAGCCAGCCAGTGGAAACAGATGTAAATGCTGAGACCGTCTAGGGCAAAATTATTCATTAACCCCTCTTAGGCGGTGAGCCGAACGTGTTTTTTGTGTTATTTAGTAAAAAAAAAAAGAGAGGTAAAAAGGTTTTCTCTATGTTATGAACAAATTCTATTAAGTCTAACAACATTTGTTGGCAGCTCTGGTTTGATCCAGGTTTGGGCAAGTCCAAGGAATCCTTAAATTGATGAGCATTTTGTGTCCTTGGAAAAAACAACCAATCACATACGGGTTACATAGGACCCCTAAAATGTGAATACTATCCCAACACCAATGTAGGGCTGGGTATCGATCCAGATTTTCTGAATCGATTCAATTCCAATCCACAAGGTCACGATTCGATTCGATTCAGTTTGATCCGATATCTATTATAGAGCCATTTTAGTTTCCAAACCAAGTTATGGAATGATCAAGTAGAGCACTATTTCATAGCCAGTATGTTTACATCTGTGTTTCTCATTTGTTCATACATGGTGATAACAAACCAAGTAACAAACTAATATTACTGTAGCATAGCTTGTTTTAAAAGTGCATGGCCCCTTTAAGATAGTCAGCTGTTTGCCGTGAGTGAGAGAAGTTGTGCAGAAAGAAGTTGGGGACAAATAAGAGAAGAGCAAACTTATGGAAACTGGAAATATGAGTCATTTAGCCTAACTGTGCTGCAACTCCCTGAACAGCATCCTGCATTGGCAACGTCAAGTGAAAGACGTTAATGTTCGATCAGCCTCCTATTATGACGATCGTCAGGAAATTTGCACGAAGGGCTGGTAACATGTCGTTGTCATCTCCTACACTCAAGCAAACTAAATCCTATAGAAATGCTTTTTAGTGATCAACAGCATTTATTGCATTTTCCAAATTTTAACGAAGAATCACTGACTAAAAACCTGAATTGATCTTTGGTGTTTTGCGGTTCGCCTCGTTTAATAAAATAAATGCTTAACCGCTGCCATGAGCTTAACATTGGTTGAGGAATGCACTAAAGTATACACTGTGCGCATTTTTCAAACGAGAATCAATATCAAACCTTGAAATGATTTTTTTGAACCCAGCCCTACACCAATGCGTTAGCAAACCCATTGAAAACCAACCGCTTCTGAGGATATAAGTTGTATCATGAAACTTCATATAATGTTTGTTAATCCACTTCTTGTATGTCTCTTACCTTGTTTCTGTCTGCACATTCTGCCGATCATTGAAGTTAGAAGTATAAGTCATAAGGAACATGCAGTAAGCTGTTTAATGTAAAGTTAGTTAACCATGTATCGATAGGCAGCATAATCATTACAGTCAACGATCCTTACCACCAGAGAACCAGAGATGAAAAATAAACCCATAAACGGCCTCTGTTATTAACCGTGACAACAAAGTAAACCGTGTCAACTCGTTGTTTTGGTGACAAGTTGCACAGTCCAGGTGAATGGCTCAGCCTTAATACCAAGGTAGATTGCCCTTCAAGGATAATCGTAGTATTTTAAGTAACCGATTTGCAACCTGAGACCTGGCTGTACCCAGAGAAATAGATAAACGTTATAGTTAAAATTCTGATTTATTCACAAAGTCCCGTACATTCAGATACACTTGAGCGATCTAGCTAACGTAGGTTTTATTTCTCTGAATACCAAATCACCTGGATAGCGTTTTTCAGTCCTTATGCAAACTCGACTCTCCATTGGCTTATGTAAAATCACGTGACGCAGGTGTGCTTTCTATTGGTTTGCAGTCCGTTTTGTAAATATATGAATTTTTTTTCCAATATTTGATCAAGTTAAGGCTGCCAACAAGCAGAAATTAGTTTATGATTATTTATTATAGTTCATTATAATGAGTTAGGAGCCTTGGTAGACAACTGCACATTCCCATCCCCTTCAACACATCAAGTTGTCTCAACAAGTACTTGTCATCGGCTAGTTTTTTTTTGACAATTTGACAATTACACATTGGGGAGCAGAACACCCTCAAATGGGAGCGAGTAGTTTACAGACAGTAGACGGCTTTCCATCCAACTTGTAAATGCGAAGTTAAGTTAGGCAAATAAGAAATCCTTGATGGAAACACCTGCAAAGTCGCATCAGTCCCTTAATGCGAATATAAATCCGATTTGCTTCAGGTAGGTGGTTTAACTTTTGATGCGACTAAGGTAAATACGAATAAAGTTGATGGAAAAAGTTAAATTTGTGCAGATTCGCATTAACCACATTTCTGTCCATAGATGTTAATTCCACGTCACTTGGTTAGCCTAACGTTTATTTCTTATTCACATTACACCGTTGATGGAAACACATCCAGAGTCGCATAGTCGCAAGCCGAATTAATTCTATGCGAATATGAAAAGCGAATAACGTTGAATGGAAACCTAGTGAGTGGCTCAACTCGGCTCAGAGTGGCATGAAAGAAGAAAGATCCCCTTTCCTGCTTTTGAATAATTCATTGTCAGCCAAGGCTCCACACCATGAAAGCTGTTCACCCAGGGATGCGTTCTCAGGACATTTTAAATAAAGAACGGGGAGATGTGATGATGTCCCCGCTGGGACGCACAAATGGCATGCTGTTTGTTTTTCACCCATTCTGCTCTTAAATCATGCCTGTGCGTGAGAGCGAGATGTGCTCGGATTCTGTTTACACGGCGCGATCAAGCACCTTAGACACGCAATGCTGGACCCAAGCAAGAATACTAGAGCAACATTGACGAGTAGTCCCACGACCGTCAAGAAAATGATGATCAATCCACAATAGTGATGCTGTCAGATACTTTCAACTCCAGACTTGTTATGATTACAATCTGAGCTGTAAGCAACAAACAGAGTCCAAGTTTGGCACCAAAATGGAGTGTTATTTTCCTTTATTACTTGAATAGTCTGTCAGGAAATGAAGAGCAGGTGCTGAGGTTTGGTGAGTGCCCAGTGTGAGTGGAGACTCCCTTTTCAACCTCTGCCACTTAATTGTTTTCCAGACGTTCCCGCATTCGCTGATTAGTAATATCTGAATCCTGCCAAACACCTGAGCTCTGTTGCTTCTAATTATGTGATGTCACAGTTGAGTAGAACCAGTTTGCAAAGCCTTGAGGGCTTCTGTGGGTTTTAGGCTGTGAAAACAACGCCTTACTGTGAGCACAAACTTAGCAGAAAATTGAGCTTCAAGAAATCAGGCCAAATGTTTTTTTTTTTACTTGTATTCTTTCTTAAGTGATGCATGTGTTGTCTGTTATCGACAAATTCTCAGAGATGTCATTCGAAGGCATTTGACATATTTGATTTCTTTGGTGCAGCATCAAACATTTGTTGACACCACAGTGTCATGATATCACTTTATCTGCCCCCTTCACTGACTTACGTAAGGGCGTGTCTGTAGTTGTCTTGACATTCCTACACAGTAGGAGTTCCATTTGGGAGAACATTTTGGCTGTAGTATTATTATTATTATTATTATGATTATTAGTATTATTATTTCAGTGCAGCTCAAGGACACTAACTGTGATCATGATGCTGCTTTTCCAGTTAGGAATTACTGTATGCACTTGGTCTCCTGATTGTTGAAACATGCCGGACACATACCTTTTGATCTAAAATGGCCCTAATGTAGTGTAGCCCACATTTGGTCCCCCTGTAATGACTGCCATTACATTCTATTTTCTGAGGTTGCCGAGTATTCAGTCTGCTGGTGTCCTCTTTTGAAGCTTTAGGGTATAGGACATTATTTCTAACAGAACCAGGGGGGAAAAGTTATTTGGCGGTTCTTAGTGTCTTGAATTGAGCTGGAAGTGAGATGTACTGTAAACCATGCATAATGATGAATGGATCGCTCTTTATGAACTTTGTGATTATGGTTAGCACTTCTTGTCTATGCTTGATTTGGCCTCAGAAGCTTGGTGAACCTGAAGACTCTTTGGTTTGGCTATGTTAACATTCATGCTGATTAATAAACTGTTACAGTGAGCAGAGTTTGTATTTTTGTTGTTTTTTTGTTGTTATTGTTTGCATGTAGGCTATTTGTCTAGCTTGATGTGTCACTGGTTTGTTTTCTTATTTTTTATGAGAAACGTATTCGAGGAAAAAAACAATGTGTCAGGGTGAGTGGGTGAATGGGGGCTCTTTGGTTTGTATAAATGAATGCAAAGGACCAAAGGACTGGCTTTTGATCAAAAGAGGCCTTAAGATCACAGCTGCTCACTCAGGCCGGCCTTAGAGCAATGCTCCTTAGCCTTTCTGCTACGATGCAGTGGCCTCTAAGTGGAAACAGATGTTAGCACTAAATAGACCATTACATATTGAATGTTTGTTGAGACACTAAACCTACAAAAATTAGTTAAGCATGTAATTTGCATCTTACACGCATTGTTGAACAAGCCTCTAAAGTGCCCTAACTGAATCTGACTTTAGATTTAATCCTAAGCCCCGGAAAAACAAACACTGCTTTTACAGTAAGCCCACGTACGGTGTTTGGGAGTGCGTATGTGTGTGTTTGTGTTCAGGGGGGAGGAGTGATGGGGAGTTTAACAACAATGTAGCGTGTTGACATGAAGTGAGTCTCTGTACACGTTGTTTCGTTTTTGTGTTGCAGGGCAGGCACATTTCACCCTTTTATCGCATCACATGACCTTGGGGCTCTAGAAACATGTTCCACCACTATAGTAACAGTTCTCCTCTTTGTTTTTACTGATGTTCTTGTGTTTGTATCCCCAAAGGTAACAGAAATGGTAGTGCTTGTCCTAGCTGTCGGGTGTGAGAGAGTGACCTTCACATAGACCCAAGCAGCCTTTTTTCTTGTTTTTTTTCTTTTCTCCCCTATTCTTTCTCTCTTTGGGATCCAGGTGGCAAAGTGTGCTTGCCAGTTTCTTTCCAGGGCTGCTCTGCCCCCAGGGTGGGAGCAGGTTGTCAGTCTCATTTACACCCCAGGGCTCTTGAGCTACGGCAGTGCCTCAGTCTACCACTTTGTTCACTCTGTTTGGAGGGAAATCGATACCCCCTTCACTCCACAGTTAACTAATGCACCTGCATTATAAAGGAAATACCTGGTAGAGGCCAGACCACTGAACATTTTCAGAAAGTTCAAAGACAAATGCTGTCATTAGCCACATCACATATTCATGCCAGCTTTGCCTTTTCTGCAGGTAGGAACATGGAATTTTTCAGTTGTTAATCTGAGGAGGACTGAGACTTGCTTTTTCTTAACCTAGGTCACCCAGATGCCTAAATTGTGTTTCTTTTTTTTTTTTTTTTCCTCTTCCCTCCTCGCCTCACGGAAGCGCGCTTCCAGCCAGCCATTTCCAGAGCAGAGGTCATACCATAGCTGGGATTGATGTAGGGCTGCTTCTGACAGCAGCAAACTCTTCCCAGAAGCTCAGAATGCCCAGCATTCCTGATTAACGAATCACGAGCAGCCCTCAAGTGTGAGGTTTAGCTCCTGGTCTGACAAGAGGGTGCCTGCTGCTTCATTTCCACATTTCTTCCCATAGTTTCAGGCAAGGTCAGGTCAAACGTTGACCGTGTGTTGCCTGTACTGGGCTGGTTTTGCACCGCCCTGATAAAGGCACAGACAGCTTGTGGATTATATGAAATGCAAACCCTGTAATCCTCTCAAGTATGATCCCATTTATCAAGTCTGCATCTCTCCCGGGCACATGCGGGGCTGATCATAGTTTTAGTTTTAGGTTTTTTTTTTTTTTTAGTTTTTTTTTGTTATTATTTATGGCTCCAGGATTCTCTTGATTTAACTGGCTTGAACCTGTTTTCACTTTCTCTCTGCTTTCTCTTCCCTTTCTACAGGTTTACAAAACCCGCTCCCATGTTTCTGGATTCAAATTTTAAACGCTTGACAAAAATCAGCAGTTATTTACCTCCTTTCGGAATAAAAACACAAGGTATGGTATAATATAGTAACAATTTTTTCTTTATGCATGTTGTATGTCACTTGTGTCCAGATGTATCGAATGTGCTTTGAGTATGTAGTCTCTTAACACTTTTTTGGTAAAGGCAAATTGCTGCTTACCAGCTGGGCGCAGGGTGTAAGGAAAATGCCTTAGACTGGGCATGGAACTCAAGAGAACTGGATGTGTCAGGACCATGAGTCGGAAAGCTGGCCTTATCAGCATCATCAAAGTTCTTTCATGCAGAAGCTTGGCAGCTTTCAGCTTTCAGGTCACCCACTCACTCAGCAGACCACGTCAGTCCAACAGAAAAAAATTGAGAGATAACCACGTTTGAGGGAGTTCTTTCTCTCTGGTGGTATGTCATGTGCACACAAGCAGACTTTTTTTTTTTTATTTACTTTAAAGAAAAAGAAAACCTTTCACTTAAGTAAAAGCCCAGAGCATCTTTTTTGCTAAATTAAATGGTTTTAATTATGTTTATGCCCCATTAAAGGGATACACCACCCCTTTTCGGGAAAATGCTTATCTTTCGTCAACCCCTAGTTGACCATAAAAACACATAGCATTTTTTCTCTATGTGTCTGCAATGCCTAGTTTGACAGTGTAAGCTTATTTAGCATACCAATGCA
>JASCQY010000002.1:16352319-16391269 GCA_030264315.1 Sardinella tawilis
GTACTTCCAGTGATTGTGCTAAGCTATGCTAATAATGTCAATCTAAGTACTGAACACACTGAGAAGAAAATGATAAGCGTTTTCTTGGATAATACTTGGGCGTAATGCAAATACATAAATATCAAAAAAAGGTGGTGTGTTCCTTTAACTATAGATTTATTTAACTATCATGTTGAAATTAAAGAGTTTAGCTGGTTGGCTACAACAAACACCAACATTAACACATCTAGGGCTGAAATTATTACTTGAGAAACTTGAATAATTCAATTACTCTGCATCAAGGTTTTGTTAAATTCCTGTCAACTAAGTGCATCTTTTTATAAAGTCTCTGCTATGATATATATATGTAAAACAGACCTAGCCTGCCCCTTAGTGCCAATGCTCCAACACCTGATTATAAGAACTGCAGTTCACCAGAGCTGTGTAAAAGTTGACTAAGCATGAGCAAATGCACCAAGATCTCATGTCCTCCTCTCCTCATCTATCCCTCCTGTGCGAATGGATGCAGGGGCACACAGACACACGATTCTCTCTCGCCGTCTTGCGCATACATTTATTCTTTATTCTCAGATGATTTATTGCAAGAGAGGAGATACAACTCTCTCATTTATAAAAAAAAATAATGCATTTACATTCTACATTTTACAGTGTAGGAGTTCAAGTAAAAGCCAATTGCTTGGCAATTTAAACAGGCCTTTCATGTTGCATAGCACACTATTGATATTGCTGTTTAAATACACATGATTAATCGATGATAAAAATCGGGAAATCTCAAGTGGTTTAACCAGTCCCAAAAAATATTAAACCATGTATTAACCACACTTGTGTGCTCATGTGTTAACCAAAATGCAGAATATTATTTACTGAAGTAAGTCATGGTTTTGTCAGGAAATGCTTCCCATGTGTTAACCTCACAGAAAATAGATGCATTTACCTTGGTTTTATAACCGAGAAATTGCATAACACAGGTTGTTTGCCAAAGGAAATGTCCCAGATTTATTTCAAACTTAACCATCCCTTCACATTCTTAAAGAACTACACAAAGTCACTCCTACAGGCATTGAGCAGAGGAAAGGCATTTTATGGTGGAATCTGGAGGACTGTGGAGCATGCCGAGAGGTCTATGTGTGAGATTGAAGAAGGATGAGTTCAGTTCAATACTGAGCTTTACTCGTGTCATGGTGACCTGGATACTGACAGAATTTCAAGAGGTGTTATGTGTGGCTCTGCAATTTTGCACAAATTTTTATTAGATGTTTGGTTGCTTGACTACGGAACGATAATGAAAAGCCGAAAGACTCCCTCTCCTTGATAGAAATACAATCCATATACTTACTTTAATGAGACAAATAAAGATGCCATATCTTGCGCCAAAAATAACCTGGTCCAAGCTGTTTGCTATTCCAGTGTTTTGTTATTGCACTGTTTGTAGATGTACTGGTTAGCTGTTTTTACAGAAGTTGTAATGTTTGAGATTTTTCACATGCAACAACTTGGTGATGGTTCAGGATATGAAGGTTAAATTTCATTATCATCATTATTCATTGTTATCTTATTTCCCAGGCAGTTGATGATGGTTGACCATGGGAGATTTTGGGAAATCGGTATACCCTGGAGCTTGAAACTGAGTGTCCATTCATTTCCCCTATGCTGTACGCATAATGGGAATGGCACTTGTTTCTTTCTAAAATTGATAATTGATGATTTTATGGTGTTGAGTTTCAGGTTGTTTTCACTAATCTGTTAGCTTTTGTTTCTCCTCCCTTTAAGCGGATTCATTGCTGTCAGTGATTAGTCCTACCAAATCTGTTCTACTATCTTGAAATTTTTTGATGAGGCAATATGTTTACAAACAAGTATTGTTTGTTGGTTTTGTGGTCACAATATACTGTGAGTTCAGGCCTGACCCAGCTTTGTTCAGTTTGCTCAGTTCCTGGGATGGAAACCCACTAAGGCCAGTTTGTGGAGTCTGCCAAGGCACACTTTGCTCTGAACCATTCTAAGGAAAATATGCCATGGCAGGCACAGACAATGATGCGATCCAATCTTATCTTCTAAGGACTGATCAGTGATTTATAGCCAGCATTGATTGATAGCTTGTTGGAACTGTCCTGTGACTCGAGGCTTTGTGTGTTTGTTTAAATGGTATCTTGCTCTGAGAATTGTCTGGTTTTTCTGTTTGGCTTTGGCCCTTTTAAGTGTAAACTTCTCACATCTCATAGTCACCAGAACAGAGCATTCTTGAATACTCAACACTGTCACCTGTTTTGTTTCTGTAGGCACAGCATCTAGTCTTCTCAGATGTCCATGGTGCATACAATCACACACCATTTTCTCATTTTGAAATGTATCTACAATGCATCAACTTCTGGCATGTTTAAAACTGTCAGCTGACTGTTAATGGTGCATTGACTGGGTCAGTTTGCTGAACTTTTTTGACAACCAATGATATGTCAGTTCTTAAACAGCCTGGATTTCAACAGACAGAGAATTAATCAAAATTGGATTAGCAAGACATGCAGTTTCAAAATTAATCTGTTCACAGTGCCTAATTAACATAAATCATATCCACATGATGGTCTCAATTCAAGAAAAACAAAAGTCACTTTGTCTACAAATAACAAGAATGAGTTTAAATAGTGTTGAGAGAGCATGCATGTGATTTGACAGAAGAAAAGTCCAGTGTCATAACACTGGCACAGTAAATTGCAAAGAAGCACTGTGAAATGAATAGCACATGCAAATAGAGACTCTGGATTTTCAGTGATTTCATGAACAAAATATGTAATTCCTTTATCCTGTTCATCCTTTTGTTATTCTTAAATTGCTTCACACAATATATGAACACCATGTTCACCTCCCCTTTATTTTAACCAAAGGCAAGTCCCTTCACTCGTGGCTGTATTGGAGACACCTTCAGGCAGCTATTTGGGATTAACAAGAACAGGGCCCTATCAAAATGAATGGGGAGATATACAAAACTTGGATGTAATCCTCTTTTAAGTCTGAAATGAATTATGTCTACCTGTAGATATAGAGCCAAATAGAGCTAAAAGACATTATTTAAAACAGCAAATTGGTCACTTTGGTTACTTTCACTGCATGGCAGGACTTCCAGTTTCTGAATCCCACCATTTTAAAATGACCGCTATACATTTCTAGGAGAGGACTTCTTAGACGACATGTCTCCTCTTATATACTGTAAGTGTCTCTGTTTTAACTCACTTGGGTAAACCACTTTATAGAGGCTTCATAACCACTCAGAGCATGTCAATACCACTAGACCACTTCCTTCTACCCCAGTGGAAAACTACTCTCTGTTGTTGTAACAACACTAACCCTCTTCACCATATTTAGGTCAACCAACCCACGTATAGCCTTAGTTGCTCAACCATGGTAGTACCTTCAACAACCACAACCACTAATCCCGCATTCCCACTCCCAAACTCGCTTGCAACCCACATTCAAAATGTGGATTGTAAAACACTGCCTTTTATTGAAATTAATTACCGCTAAGAATTATCAGTTACTACCGTCTATCAACCTTTGTGTCATTAATGACCATAATAAATGAAAAAAGCTTTACCTCGTAGGGGATATTTTTGTTTAGATCTTCCTGGGGCTGAAGATTCCTCCTCCGCTATTGTATGGAATAAATCCTGACGACGCAGCATAATTGAATAGTTTGGTCTTTTACGGTGCTGTCTTATAAGGCAGCATTTCTTGACACTCTCAAAAAAAAGTCTGCGTCATGAACGATAACAGCAATAACTGACTCAAAAGGAGTCATACAATGTGTTCTTATGAATGACAGCAAAACAAGCTAAATCCTTGAAGTCCAAACACAGCAAAATAAAGCTAGGCCAGATATTGCTCTGTAATATTCAGCAGAATTTTACAGCAGTAGATAGCATTTATCTGACCTTGTATACAATTTAAGCTGTACTAAATGTCTGTTTGGAACAAACCAAGGAAAATAAAAAAACATTGTCTCTAATCACAGACAGACAGACAGTAGTTTCCAGACAGTTATCATATCACTATGATGTGAGGTCAGTCCCTGTAGAAGTTGAGGAACATGCATGTGTACACCACCTAAAGCGTATAATACCTCATTCCTGTTGGCTTTTTGCCAAGCATCATTGCAAGGTTGTTTGCATACTTGCTAATGAAACCTGTCTGCTGTCTTTTGTCCTGGGCCCCTGAACACTGTGCAGAAGAGTGGTGTGTGTTGACCAAGGCACCAGGCGGCATTCACATCATGTAATGATTAGGCCCCCGGCTCCTCGGCCCAAGGAAGCTGAGCTGATGCTCACAGACCAGAGGTCCAAATCAAAGGAATTGTTTTGTTTGAAATCTCATGGGAGTACTCGGGTGAAATGTTTATGGAGCCCATTAAAAGAATGCATCTCGCTGGCTCTCAAAGCCTCCACCGGCTCGTCATTTGTCTCTGCGCTAATCAGTGAGGTATTTTCAAGCCTTGTGCACTCATAATAATGCTAATGCTACACGCCCATTGCCCTTGTCATGGGATGTTTTTTGTAGCCTTTTACGGCAGTGGTAGAAGATGAGTTCTCTTGTTTGGCTTCTTAGATGCCTGGTTGCTTCCTAGAGGATAGGTCCAGTTGTTTTTGATAAGCGAACACCCTGTGATCCTCCCTAAAAGTTTTTTTTTCCCCTAGCTGCACCATGTGATTGTCATGGTTTCATGATGTGATTTAGAATTTCATTTAAAAAGTGACCTTGATACAGATGATGGATTTGGATAATGGATTCCATCACTGATTGTAAGCCTCGGCATCCCAATCCCCCCAAAACATATTACTCAGTTTGTTTACCAAAGAATACGCTAGAAATGCTTAATGTGCCGTTTTGTTTCCTTGAAAATAAACCAGCTTCTTAAGAGTCAGATCAAGAGAGAGGCTGATTGTCAGTACAATAACTTATTGTGTAGTCAGTCATGAGTTCCTTTTTTAGGTTTTCTGCAATTTCCTTTCTGTCTGTTCATTTAGGTGTACATGTGTGGAGTAATATGTCTACCTCAGACTGACTGATGGCAGCTTTCTTATGTCTTCCTCTGTGGTTTGGCTCAATGAAGATACCAATCATTTTCACTTCCCTTCCACATTGATTAGAGTGCCTGTTTGTGCTAACTAATTAGTCCGTAATGTCATGGCAATAGTTTGCGTTGGTTTTGTTCCATCCTTTCCCAACTCCTTGTTTTCGTTTCCTTCGTTGGTAATAGGCGTGGAACAGATGTGTCTGGTGGCGTAAACCAAACTGTGTCAGGACTGTTGACGTGTTTTTCTGCATTACATCTAATTTAAAATAGATACTGTGGCTTGGTCTTTGGTAAACACAGGGATGTACACTCACGCCACAGGCTTTGATTCCAAGTATGGAATGGAGTGGAAAAGTAGTCTGCCTTAATTGGATATATACTTTACCAGTGTCATATGTATGGCCATGCCTGTTGTGCAGAGTGTGGAATATACTAGTAATTTGATCATATGAGTGTATTATTATCTATTAATCATAGGTGCAGTTGATTTATATAAAATGTGTTATTGTCACATCATATAGACCATTATCACGTCATAAAGACTCACAGAAATCCCTTTCACCCCTCAGTAGGCAACTGCTCTTAAAGCTTTGCTTGCTCTCATGCATCAGCAAACATATGGATTCCCAGAGGAATGTCTATGTACAGTATCTGTAATATCCTCCTAAAAATAGTCAGGAGGAGAGTTGTAAACACACAAGGCCTAATTCGTGAGAACACACAGGGATGGGAAGGGGGGAGGTGACCCTCATGGAAGAACGCTTGGTGTTCCTAACTCATGATGTAACCTGGCTTTCCAGAGGGCCAGCGATCTACCTCGTCATCCGAAGAATGCGTTTGTTTAAAAATACCGTTGGTTCAACCGGCATTTCTCATTGTCGCCTTCCTCTCCTCAGTATCTCAGACTGTATACATCCTCCTTACCGAGCATGCTTGGCCTCTCAACAAGCTGTCTGCCCACTCGAGATGATTGTATAACACGAGACAGGGTTCACAGGGCCAGCCAGCCCACCCAGCCTCTGGCTTTGAGGCCTTGGTGCATTTCTCACACAGAATCTGAGCACTGTGCTCTACAAAATGGGTGAGGTGTCATGTCACCTGTGTGGTCAGCAATGTCTTGAGTTAACATCTCTTTTGTGTTGTCTCCATCCCTCTGCTACCCCCCTCCCCCTCTCTCTCTTTCGCTTTTTCTCTTTTTTATCTGATTGCAGAAAGGATCATAGACGTTATTTTATTAGCAACTCAGAACTACGGGCTGGGCTCGGAGCTGGACAGGTATGAGAGCCATGTTTGACTGATTCACTCATCACCCTCTCATAGGTCCACACATAGATAAGTGGGAGTGAGAGATCCAGGGTGGAGGTAGATGTGTGTGTGTGTGTGTGTGTGTGTGTGTTGGGGAAGTGGGGGATGTGGCTGGCGTACATGTAGGCCTCTTGGGACATTTGACTCACTCGCACGACTGTACAGCAGACCTGATGCATTGACTGCCGTAATTAAGAAAATAATCAGACTCACTGGGCAATAGTTCAGCACTGATGAATGCCCCTCCCACTCGGCGGCTCCCTCTAAAATAATAACAAGTAATCAATGGATACATTTACATCTTGGATGAGGTCCCTACATTTTAGTTTTAACCTCTGACGAATGGAAAAAATTCTTGCAGTGTTGGCCTTTGGAAGAGCATTTTTTTCTCACTACACTTAGTAAGAATTGTGTTGCCCTGATTATAACAAGGCATGTAGAGTTTGTAGTTTCACTCTTGCTTTAGTTTGGTTTGACGGAGTATTGTTAAAGACATAAAGTGTTCGCATATGGCCCTTTCTCTGGATGCCAGTGCATCTTGGAAACACCTAGAGACGTTCTGATGTGCTGTTACTGTTTTTTGGTAAATTTTCACGTTTCAGCAGACTCCTCCAGCCCCATATAACTTACCCTTTCATCTACTGGGCATTCTTTGAGGTCTTTACGGAGGTCACTGAGACCTTATAAATCAGCACTGATCCAATCTGCCCATTGTTCATGAGCATTTCTTTTCGCCCTCTCATTTGTTTGACCCCCAGCCATTTAGTGACCTCCCAGTCAACCCACAACCCCAGCAGCTCACAGTCTGTTCCTATCAGGCCTTGTCAGACTCTCCCGTGATGAATGTGGGAAATCCACAAGTGAACTTTTCCTCTCTGTAAACATGCATCCTCATTGCCCTGGTGGAAATGTCACTCTCAAATCTTGCGCCAGCAGTGTAGACCAAAGTTGTAGGGAGTGCTCTTTGAAGGCTATTTGATACCAAACCGTTTTGAGAAAGAGGAGGTGGGGGAGGTTCTTCAGCAAGTTCTACAAAACAATCCCATTAGATTAAGGTAATTCCCCTTGTGCTTGTGTTCTTTGCAGTTTGAGTTGCAAAAAGTGCATCATCATCGGAAACGGTGGAATCCTCTCCAACAAGTCGTTGGGCTCGGTGATAGATGAGTACGATGTCGTCATCAGGTCAGTAAAACAATAGAGCTGTTGTGACTTAATGATGGTTCTGCTCTCCACTCAAACCCACTCATCCCTCAGTCTTGTCTTTTGGTTTTTATGCGCATGCGCACACACACACACACACACACACACACACACACACACACAACCACAACAGTCTCAGTGGCAGAAGATGCACATGTGTGTCGTGTGTTCTAATGTCTGTGGTTCATTGCCACAGGCTAAATGAGGCCCCAGTCAGTGGCTTTGAGAAAGACGTCGGTTCCAAGACCACCATGCGCATCACCTATCCCGAGGGAGCCATCCAGAAACCAGAGAACTACGAGAAGGACTCCCTCTTCGTTTTCTCTGCCTTCAAGCCACTGGACTTCAAGTGGCTCCGACACATGGTCTCCAAGGAGAGGCTGGTAAGGCAATCTTTCAGTAGGGGGCAGTGGTGTGCAGGTAGACGTTGTCACTGTTTGTAAGCAAAGAGTGGAATGCAGCGTTGAAAGGAAGATGGGTTTCTGTCAAAGCATTCTTCCCTTTGAGGTTACCAAATGACATTCAGTTCAGAAACTTGCGATAGCAAACAGTTGCTTAACCCAAAATACCTTTAACTCAATTGCTTGTATTCAAAGCAGTTTACCAACTTCTGTTATTTATTATGTTGTGCTATGAAAGAAACTTGTCTCTGTTTTTGAGTTGTTGTTTTTTTTTTTCATAAAAATATATTGTGCATTTTTTGGGGGAGAAGCAAGGGGTTGAGGTGATGCCGTTGTATGCTTCCAATATGCATGATGGGACATGTGCCAACAGGTTGGTGATAAAGCAATCAGCCATTCGTCACACCGCAGTGGAGAGTAGCAAAGCTGTCTGGAGGCTATCTTAGGCAACTGGGCTTTTGAATGCGAACATCTTGTTTACACTCCGCTGAGACTGGCATAGTCCTGCTCCCGAAACATGCCTTACCGAGCAGTGTTTGCTGACATTCCTGCGCCTCAGTAAAACACACCTATTCAGTGGATTGTCAGGGAGGCTTCATGGCTGCTGCTCTCAAAGGGGTTGGGAGACCTGGTCGGATGGCTCCCACGGGGCAGCAGCCTTTGTCTGAGGGCTAGTGTACCATTTCCTCCCCAGGTGAGTGACAGCTACTTAATGATGTGCTTAATTGGCAGCTCTGTGACAGTGAATAGACTCCTTATCTCCTCCGTGGCTTGAGAATGGCCATTTGGTGAATCGGCTCCTTCTCTATTTCAGCAGGAGTCCCTGTGAAGAAAGCAGCCTCTCAGTGATTCACATCTGGCCTTAGTACTCTATACCCTCGCAGTCTCTCCCATGGCAAATGTTGCCAACATTGATTATTTCAAGGACGTTCCTGTTATCAGGGTTGCGGTATTGCCGCTTTGCAGACACTTTTTTGTTTGTTACACAGGGAGGGGCCACTTGCTAGCCTTATAGTCATTAGTGCTCAACATTTGATGAGTGTTCAGGATGGAACAAGGTTATCAAAGAAGCCCTTCCTCTCTCTCTCTCTCTCTTCCTGTATCCTTTGAGGTTGAACTGTGGGCAGTCATTCTGTTCCACAGTGGACTCCTTTTACACCGTAAGTACATTCAGGAAATCGACTAGAGAGTCAGAAGTATGTGCCTTAGTTTAGCAAAATAACTACAGCTCGCAATGGCACCTTCTCCAGAGACTGCTGGATCATACACAGGCAGTTTTGTTTCTCTTTGCCATCCTTATAAAAAATGTCAAGCCAAAGCTTCGTCCCAAGCATCCACACTTCTGTGTAGATGCAGTCTTTTCGCCCATGGCAAAGACTAGGGCTGTGTCCACTTCCATTAGTCCATTAGGATTCCCCCAGCCAAGGAAGAGCCATTAGGGCCGGGCAAGAGAGAGTTGTGCATCCTGCTTCCCCACTAAAACCCACTGTTTGCTCCCTGCGGGATTTAGGAACCATGTCCGTAAAACAGTGTTTTGGTTAGAGATGGACCTCCTGCCTGTGTGTAGAGAGGAGACTGGATGGGTTAGTGCAGTGAGTTTATGGCTCATAAATAAGAGAGGGAGAGAAGCACTGTTGGAATCTTAGTCTCTACCAACACAACAGTACTACAAGATTGTGTGTGTGTGTGTGTGGGCTATGTGCTATGCTGTGCTGACAACGAAAATATTTACAAAACGCTGTACTGTATAAATCATTAAATCTATGAAGATTTGCCGGCTTGCTTGTCTAAAAATAAGGCAAATGACCTGCACAGATTTTCCCAAGCCTTGTTTACGCGTTTGAATAGCCAACAATATCAGTTTCATTTTGATCAAGAAGTTGAATGTTATCAAATATTTTATGAAATCAGAGCAGTGTGCAGGATTTAGGGGGATCTATTGGCAGAAGTTTAATATAGCATGTAATGTTTAATGTTAGCCTAGAGAGAATGTCAGGTTTATTAATCTAGCAATCCTAACTGAACAAGCATGACGTTTAGCCTACAAATGACCATACTGATGTCCCATGCCCTCTACCTCCCTTTGCAAAATGAGCCCCGGAAATTTATTTTGTCAGGTACTGTATGTGTAATACCATGATGGGCTTTATTTGTTGAAAAGAATGTGTATACTACGAGAAACAAATGAAACGTAACACCCAGTTTTTCTCACACAATCAACCACAGTTGAATTGAAAGTGTATGCAACTGTTTTTTATCAGCTTTACACAATCAATTCCATACAGTTTAATCCAAACATATAGCATCATGTTTCAAACCCCTCACTCTTTGCTTTGCTCATACATTAATCCCATTTGATTTATTTGAAGAGCTTTCTAAATCTTCTTGAGTTTTATTTCAAAGCAAGAATGTCATGAGGCAAAAGAAAACAAAGCATCAAGCAGTTCTGTTACCATACTAGGTAGCAGAATACTCTTAGCAGATCTGAAACGTCAGTGATATTGGTGGTATTGCATATTTGATTCTTGAAAAGAATTATTTTCCAAGCGGGCCTGTGTCTCACCAATGCCATCACATTGTGAGGCTGTGCACGTCAGCTGGAGAACACAGGCCCGCAATCAGCTGTTTTCAGCAAGACCTCTTTTTCTGTTTCCTTGCAAACAAGAAAAAGAGGGAAAAAAGAGAGCAGTTCTTCAAACAAACTTGGCACAGCAAAGCACGCATAAACAGGTGGCCATAAACAGGCGCATGGCGTGGAAGATTGTTGTGTTCTTTCCATTGTTTGTTTAACGGGATGTACATCCCACGCTTCGGGCTGGTCGCCGTGAACCCCAGAGCAGAGAGGTGGGGTGAGGGGGGGGTTGGGCCACGGCACGGCACAGCTCAACGGAGGACGGAATCTGATGCGCTTCGGTGACTGCTGGCAGCATGAAAGGGATATGGGGTTACACTGCAGACACTCGCCGTGTAAGGGAAACCTGGGATCACCTGGCCTGTCAACTGGATCTGCAGACCAAGGGTGGTCCGGCCTGCTAGCTCACTTTTCAAACAGTGATAGCCGCACAGGTATAAAGACTGTGGAGGCAGTGGACCGTGGGGAGTCCACATTTTTTCTCTTGTGGCCTTTACTGTTGTCGAACTGTTGGGCATAGGCCCACCTTTTGAACTTTATTTATCCATATTTGTTAATTGATTGCACTGAATGAATAACATATAGTGTTTGGGTTGAAGTCTGTTAAACCTGACACATTTCCTCTACCATAAGCCCTCTAACCTATAACATGGAGTACAGTTTCCTTCGTCACTGTAAACTTTGACCATGTGGCTTTTTGCGAGTCAGCTGAGGTCAGGAAACTGTGTGACTCTGTGCTTCTGTGGGGACTGTGGCCCTGTCTCATGATGTTGGAATACGGGCCATATGCATGCCCTCATCCTACAGACAAACCCAACCCAGTGTGCCCTCTGTGTCTGGTGGCACAGAGCCTGGAGCTCAGAGGAAGGATGAAGAAAGGAGGTCGGCGAAAGAGAAAGAGGAGGAAGGAAGGAGGACAGGGAGACAGAGGGCACGAAGGTCAGAGGTCACCCTTCATGAGACACCACGAACTGTGGCGATTGTCAGCGGGTATGAATGAGCAAGTGTGTCAGCTCGCTGGAGACTGATGGTGCAAAGATAATGGCTCCGCCACGGCTTTCACCTCCAGGGGCCAGAGATTGAGTGATAGCATTGTCATTGGCCCCGTCGCAAATTACTCTCATGTCCAACTCCGTGGAGGGAAAGTCTTAGACATAGGGGACGACGCTGTTCTGTGGTTCCCCTAGAACGGCCTGCCCCCGCCATTACAAAAAAATGTGTCAGATGTTAAGAATCCCTTTCAACTCGGTTAAACTACTGGACAGTCCCAAAAATGGCCGAAGTCTGGGAGCAACGCTCGTGGCGGTCTTTGAGTCGGCTGCCCACAGTGTGGGCCTGTGTCTGTCCTGTTGCCTCTGCCAGCCTTGCAGGGCTGCGGTGTAGAATGACCCACTGAGCTGAGGGAACACAACAACATCCGGCGCCCATTAGCCTCCGTCGCAGTGAGCCATTACCGAATGGCAAAGGCCTTCTTAGCTCGTGCTTAAGCACAGCATTAGTGTGTGTGTGTGTGTGCCACAGTTTACTATGTTTTGCCTGCAGGAGCATTCAGTGCGGCTTAGTCACAAGTATCCCGGTAACTACTCTTACAAAGCCAACAGGAATGCGCCGGCGGCCACTCCTCATTACTTTAATGGCCCCAGGTATATTGATACAGGGTCTTCCTTTTCTGTGTGGCTTTGTTTGCTCTTCTTGTTTTTCAGCGGCTTTTAAAAAAAACACCCCTGGCCTCTCTTCCCTCGTGCCTCGTCGGCTGGGGTATAGCTTTCATTGCTCTACAACCCGCACGCGTCACTTTTTCCATGCGTGGTGACGCGCCCATTTTTGTTTCTCGCTGCGTTTTAAGGCCATCCTACCACGGCTCTAGGTTATTTCCACAAGGACCATCATCCCCATCACCTCCCCTCCTCACACAAACATACACACACACACACACACACACACACACACAGTCTTGCAATTTACATATGGGATAGTTGATCTAATTATGTTATCGTCAATGGTGCCCATCAGCAGAGTGGAATGGTAGCCACATGTCAAAACCTGGCAGCACGTATGGGGTTCATTTCACCATGTGGTTTTGATAGCTGTTATTTACTCGCGCTTTGTCACTTGGTCATTACCAGAAAACCACAGGCTAAGCACGCTGTGTGAAAATTGCTTGTTTACCATGAGTTCCGCTACCTCTCTTAATTTGAGATCCTCTTACTTGAGAGAAAGGGAAATGAAGCTTGAGTCAGAGGGCCAGAGAAGGTTCGTGCCGGCAGTCGTTTTTGTTTGTTTCGCGGTTCAGGGCTTGGCGTGCCTGTCTTAAGAGTGTGTTGGCACATTTACGGAAGGAACAAGAGTCCAGATAAATTTTCACTGGTGTCTGCCCTTCCTCTCTTCGCCTTTCATCTACCTCCAGAATGCTTTCAATCAAGCTCAAAGGCTTCTATGGTCTCAGGAGCAGACAAACTCGTTATCATTTATCAGCTCAACTACCGACTCCTGTGTCAAGTGTATGTATTTATTCCACACATCTGAGGCAGTCGTGCACGTGGAACATCAGTCGAATAAGTGAAGTTATGAGACGGTTAATATTCCCGAGGAGAAATTACAGGGATCCTTAAGAGTTTATTTGGCAATTTCCGACAGTTGTCCCATCACAGCTGCAATCATCTGAAGTATTTCTTCATGTAAACCTCCCCCCTCAAGGGCTATTTAGAGAAACAACTTTCTGGGCTTCTGCACTTTAAATGTCATAAGTCAAGAACCTGTGTGGTCAATGATTTAGATGTTTTTAAGCACATCCCTTTCCCCTGAACATGCCATAGCCCTGTGCTCGGACCATTCAGTAGACGAATGGTGTTTGTGGCCCATTTTCACTTCTTGGCACAAGAGGTCTCGGAGGAACGCGTTCTGTTTGTACCTGAGGTATGTTTGCCATCTATAAAAGCTGTGGAATCCGCGGGCCGCTGGCATCTCGCTCGCCTCTCCTTCGCCGCGTGTTTTTATAAAGTGAGAGCCTGTTAAAGCTGCCCAAGCACCAGCTGTAAAACTACCAGAGCTGCCTCTGACCGGGGCCCCTCTCCACCGCCCCCCCAGCCCAGCCCAGTGCAGCTGCATGCTGGGAGACAGATGAGCCTGAATTAGTGGCACGCGTCCCGGTGGTACAACCTTCCGTACCACACACACACACACTCTCATGAAGCTGCGCTCTACTTGTTAAGCATTATGCTGAATTCCACCAAATTGTTATCCCATTTGCTGCATGGTTGTTATGATTTAACACCTGATTATTTTGAACGGCATGCCAAGAAGTCTGTACTCTGTGTGTGTGTGTGTGTGTGTGTGTGTGTGTGTGTGTGTGGGGCCATGGCGGGGCCGTGCACGTAGGCTGTGCAGAGCTTCATTGCAGGCAGGCAGTACAGTGCACCGGCCTGTCAGGGAAGCACAATAGCTTCTCTACTCGATTAAAGGTTGTGTTGGTGTTCAGGCTCGCCCTTGGCACTGGGCCAGGGGAGATCAAAGCCCTTCTGCTTGCCTCTTTTATTTGGGGTATCACAAAAGCAACACTTTTGCGTTATTTGTACAGGTGACTGCTGCATTGTGGCTGCATGGGGACTGCTCTGTGTCACCATCTCCAGCCTGTCTTGTGGAGAATGGGCCGCTCGTAGGCTGCGCTGAGTGATGTGCGCCGTCCTTCTGATTCCTAGGGGTTCCAAAGATGGGCTGGACTGGTGGTTTTTCAGAGGGATTTTGTTCTCCACATGTACTGGTTCTCAATGTGCCTTTCTTCTGTTTCTTTCTCTCTCTCTATCTCCTGCTTTTTCTGTTTCATCTCCTCTCTTTCTCTCTCTCTCTCTCTCTCTCTCTCTCTCTCTCTCTCTCTCTCTCTCTCAGAGGACTATAGAAGGCTTTTGGAAGTCTGTTGCTCGTACAGTGCCTCGAGACCCCAGCGAGATGCGCATCCTCAACCCCTATTTTATCCAGGAGGCAGCCTTCCAATTCATCGGCCTCCCGCACAACAATGGAGTCATGGGCCGAGGGGTGAGTCAACATGTGACTAACCGCCATCACATATACTCCACCCTCTGTCACTCTCATCCCACTGATCATACTCCTCTCACCATATAGTGCTAGACATGGCCCACCTCACCCCACAACACCCTACCCAGTTTTCCCTACAAACCAGACCACACCACACCACACCACTGTCCCAGTAACCCCCTCAATCAGACCTCTGTGTCAGCGAAGCTTTAAGCATCATTTCGGGTTGACAGCAGTGACTTTGAGATTAAAGCAATGGATAGTCTCTATTCAGTTTGCTCACTCCACCCGAACCCCCTTTTCTTCGGTGGGGCTCAGGCGAAAAAGCACCAGATTAGTGTTTGGCATGCTGACCCACGAGTGAAGGTCTCGGCTGATTCTCCGAGACTGACTCGAGTGCTCAATGCCGCAGCCTTTCCCCCCTCAAAGCCAGGGAGGAGTGAACTTCCTAATCCGTCTCTGGGAGTCCACATAGTGACTCAGGCGCTTTCAGGCACAAGAGTTCTATTATGCACTATCAGTGATGCCCTTCACATGCTCTAATTGTGATTGGGGTCGCCACGGAGACAGGCTTTGGAAAGGGGGGGGTGGGGCGAGGGCTGGGCAGAGCCAGGGCTTAAGGTGTGATGCGTTTCCTGTTATCAGTGGCCGCACAGAGCGGGCCACAGACGGGGATTAGCAGAGCCGCTGCGAGCCTGGTGCAGATAAAAGCTTTCAGCGGGAACCTGCACGGCCTGTACTGCTCTCAACCACGTGTCTGTCTGAAGGGCCTGTGAGTGTCTCTGTTGGTGTGTGTGTGTGTGAGTGAGTGTGTGTTTGTGTGTCTGCCTGTCTGTCTGTCGGTGTGTGTGTGTGTGTCTGTCAGTCTGTCTGTCTGTGTTTGTGTGTGTCTGTCTGTCTGTCTGTGTGTGTGTGTGTGTGTGTGTGTGCGTGCGTGCACGCCTTTTGCTAGAACATCGGTTGTGGAGATAAAGCTCATCCCCACACAGCGCGCTGATAAGTCCATCACTCAGGGTGTCGGGCTATGTTCCCCCAGGGAAGCTCTTTCCCCACAGCCCTTATTTGTAGCTACTTGCTTGGCGGGCCTTTATCAGTGAGCCTGCTGCTGGACTCGCTGTGCAGACGGAGCACACGCCAGGGGCAGTAATCCTCCTCCGTAGCAGGACCACATGGTGCTTTTTCCCTGACTTCATTCATGATTAGGCAGACCTCTCTCTCTCTCCCTCCCTCTCTCTCTCTGCTTTCATTTATGACCTTTACACCTCCTCCCGTCTATCCAATTTTCTTCCCCTTTTTGGATTACATGAGATGAAATCTGACAATGAAAAAATTGTCCCTCAGTAGATGACTGGTGTCCCCCCCCCCCCCCCCCCCTTTTTTTTCCCTTTGCAGAACATTCCTACCCTGGGGACCGTTGCCATAACGATGGCCCTTCATAATTGCGATGAGGTGGCCGTGGCTGGATTCGGCTACGACATGAACACCCCCCACGCGCCGCTCCACTACTACGAGAAGGTCAAGATGTCCGCCATCAAAGAGGTGCTCCATTTCACCCCACCCCTTTTTTCTTCCCACTCACTCACACTCTCACACACTCGCACAAACTTTCCCCCCGACCACGGCACCCATTGGCAGCCAGCTTGGGTCGGCTCTGCCTCGTGAACGGAAAGAAGTCTGTCATGTTTAAGCCAGCCACCGTCTTCGCCCTCGTGTCGGGGCTCGGGCGCGGGCTGACATTTACCCAAAGTGCCGTAATGATCTGTTCAAGATGGCCCAATCGTACACAAGAGCTCGACCCCGACCATCCCGAGGTGTCTGTGGAAGACACTGTCCCGTCTAGTTTGTCTCAGAGGGGCATTTCTCGACTTGATCGCGCTGTAAGTGTCAGGCCCAAGTTCCTGAGTGCTGAGACAAAGGGACAGACCTCATGTCCTTATAAAGGAGGTGCGGCGACACGGTTGTATTGTTAGTGCCACCCCATTCCAGCGGTCTTTGAGCATTTGTTTAAAATAATCTTTAGGTCACCCGACTGAATGGCTCAGTGCTTGCTGTGTAACCAGCAAACCTGTTTAGCTCGTCTTTTTTTAAACAACTAACATAAAGAATATTGCAGATATGAATGCCGTGACTTTCAAAAACATCTTAGCTATTTCACGTCTATGCAGCGTTTTACATTCGGAATTAGGGATGGCTCTTACAGTATGTTAGAAATACAATAAAAAGGTTGCAGATGCTTGAGAAAACAAATACCAAAATGTAGGTAGGTGGGAAAAGTTTACATATTTTTAGCATGTAATATAACTGTACATGTTTAAATCTATTCATAGTCATAGTCACAGCCTCATTAAATCCTATTCAATCAATTTACAGTCTGATTCAATCCTATTCGATCAATTTATAACCGTAATTAATTAATATCTCATGTGTTCATGGGTTATCCAGATAAGAACTTTAATCCTGATAAGAGCCAGTAACAGGCTGGCACACATCCAGTACATGTCCTCAGAATGGGGGCCAAGCGTACAGCATAACAGCGCTGAAACGCCCAGGTTGGCGTGAAAGCAGCAGGGAATCCCAGCTCCCTGCGCTGATGAATCATCGGTTGAATCACATGACCACAGCCACCATCTTGTCTCAGTGCCCTTACGGGAACCGCCTTTCCGCCCACTTGTGCTCCAGACTGCTGAAACATCAGCCATGGTGTTAGCATTCCGCAGTGTGTGTGTGTGTGTGTGCAGTGCATCCGTCTCTCTCTCTCTCTCTCTCACACACACACACACGCGCGCGCACACACACACACAATCCCCTACGCGTCTCGCTGTTTAGCTTTAAGAGTTTACCCCGGCTGGGAGGAAGTTTATGTTGACCTTTTTTTTCCTGGGAAAGCACTCCATCTCTCTCTTGTGCTCTTTTATGGCGACGCTTTACTTTCCCCTCCACGGGAGCGGGAAGCCTCGCCCCGACGAGGGCTCAAGAGCCCCGAGGAGCCGCTTGGGTGTCGCTCACGGAGATATGAAGTATGTGTCTGTGTGTATAAAGAGTGTGCGTGGCCACCTGATCCTTTGCTTAAATACACAGGTCGTAAATCACTCTTAGGCGAGGGACAGCCAGGCTCGAGAGCCGCTTCCTTAGCCTGACATGTGATCCAACTCTGCCCCCAGTGTCACCACGCTCACACACCCACCCCCCCCACCCCCCCATGATTCACCCTGTGCCTCTCTCTCCCTCTCTCTCTCGCTCTTTTTCTATGTCTGTCTCTCACTCCCCCTCGTCTCACCCTGTGACACTCTTTCTCTTTCTTTCCATTCTTACACCCACACTTCACTTCTCTCTCTCTCTCTCTCCTTACACACCCAGTCCTGGTCTTGTGTTTCAGCTCGCCGTGACACTGGCCCACCTCAGCAAGGCTACAGCCTCTCAGCCTCTGCGCTCCTGAATTATTCAGGGACACTTATTGTTCTAGCGCGTAACCCAGGGGCAGGGACAGGGGCAGGGACGGCGTTTCAGGCGCTCGACCCCGTGATCTGCGCAGACCCCCGTACAACGAGCAAGGATTGTGCTGCTCCTGCTCCACACCCTGTACCCTCCGCAACCCAGGCACACAGGGATGAGGTGGGGGATTGGGGGATGGGGGTGGAGGGGGCAGCTCATCGGAAGCACTTGACTGATGGCCAGTTCCAGTGTTTATGAGCCAAAACAGGAATGAAACAGTCGTTCATATCATGTGTCCTGCGTCCTGGAGACAGTCTGTCTGTCGAGTGCCGCCTTAGTTTGTTTTAAGATAAAACTTCTTCTTGTCCTTAAGAAGGGGAAAAAAACACATTCTAAAACCACATTCAAATCATATAGTGTGCCAGCTACTTTACTGACTTGTTGACAAGAGCATGTTGTGGTGCTTTTGTACTTTTGTAATAAGTAAACCAAAATTCATCATGTGAAGAGTACAAGTGAGACTGTGAGTGCTTCAGTTGCACCTGTCTGCAGAGATTGTGTGTGTGTGTGTGTGTGTGTGTGTGTGTGTGCGCGTGTGTGTGTGTGAAGGTTATCAGATCAGCAGGTTTGAAATGGGAGAGAGTGCGCTGATAATCCTGGCCCAGGGGCTGAGGCCCTCGCTCTAGGGCCATGTAGTGCAGTAGAAGCCATCCCTAAAGGCAGGCAAATAAATAAATGACAGCCGACAGCACTGCTGGCAAGCTTGCAGAATATTGTTGGCTGGGGGCCCATCGCTCGACTCGCCGTCAGCTGCCAATCAAACTTGGCTGTCCCTGTAGGCGCACGTCTTAAATGCTAAAGTCCACCGACAACTACTGTTGGAGCTTTGGCTCACACACACAGACATGCACACACATAAACACACGCATACAAACAAGGTGAGTCATATCTGGACACACTTAATCCTGACATACTTGCTAATTCTCTTTTTGGACGGCCCTGTCCAGGCCTTCTAATGGTCATATTAAACCATGTGGTCAATTAAAAACATTGAGTTGTTGGTTTGTTAACAGCGGTTTGGAAAGTTTGGGCAAGAAAGTAAACTTTCACCGTTGACGGCTACAGCTGTATGGCAGCTGAGTCATGCAAAAGGGCTATTCTCTCTCGCTCGCTCTCACACACACACACACACACTCCCTCACACGCTCTCTCTCTCTCTCTCTCTCTCTTTTCTTCTTGCCCTTCACTTCAGTCACTTTCAAAGAGTAGCCACACCTCATGATTCACCTGCTTCCATATGCACGCATACCCCACATGCTCGACATTGTCGTCAAGATGACGGCTCTTTTTCCAACTCTGCCCGTGTTTTTTAGCATTATTATGTTTATTATTATGATTTGACTCTTTTAAACTCCTCCAGACGAGCTAGCTTAGTGTTTTTAACTCCCCGTCCTCTTGTTGGGCTTTTGCGGTCCCAAGTGGTTTCATCCCCCCAGTGGAAAATGCCCCGCCGTGTCATAAAATACCGATTGGTGCTTTCATGAGCGAAATGAAAGCCCGGAGCTGTATGTTAAGAGCACTGCCCCTATTGTGGCACGCATAATAGGCCCTTGACTTGAAATGCGTGTTTACTCAGAGGTGATCCACAGAAGCAGCTTTTGTCTCCGTCACTCCGCAGAGGGCTTAGGAAAGGTGTGTAGTGAAAAGCTGGATACGATTGTGTGCGAGCGCTTTGAGATTCCATAATAGGTCCGGTGTCCTCCCAGTAGGACGCGCAGCCAGTAAACATATGTACGCACGTCTCTCATGTGTCTGTGAATTCCTTTTTCCTTTGATCCCTAGAGTGTTTTTCCGGGTTTTCTCCCGTTTTCCATGTCTCCACTGATGAAGTGCGGTCTGTTTTTGAGCGTGAGCCACTAGGGTGATGTTGCTGCATTCCAAAGGAATTTTTCTGCTTTAACACTTAATCTCCAGCAGCCACGCACACACACCTTTTTTCTGTCTCAAGCTTCTTTGATAAACACACTCACTCACTCTCTCTCTCCCTCTCTGCCCCCACCACCCCCTAAAAAAAACACATGCAGTCGCACTAACACACTCGCTGTGTCTGATTGTCATTATCCTTATTCTCATTTGTTTGCCTCTTGTAGTCTTGGACACACAACATTGCCAAGGAGAAGGAGTTCCTGCAGAAGCTGGTGAAGTCAGGGGTCATACAGGACTTGACCAATGGTATCTGAGACGAGGCAGAACTCAAACCCACACCCCCATCCTTCCACCCCACTTGCCACCACAACCCGACCCGACTCAGCCCAGCCCAGCCCAGCCCAGCCCTTTGCCTTTGTTGACCTGAAGGACATGAAGCCCTAGAGGGGACAGCAGAGTGGAGGTTTCTCCCACATCCCACCCCAACGACTGACAATACAACCCCCCCCCCCCCCCCCCAGCCTTACCTTACTTACTCCTCTCACCGTCCCTTACCCAGGCTTCTCTCAGTACTGTTTGCCTCCCGCCCCCCTCCCAGCCCCGCCGGGACTTAACCTGCTCCACTCCTCTGTGGCAGCGAGGTCTATCTGTGTTTTGGGTGGGTGGCGTATGGAGAGCAGCTAGGAACCAAAGGCCCACTGCCGTGCACAGCCAGTCGAGAGACGGTGGAAACAGGCCGGTCTGTGCCAAACATACCTCCGGAGGAAGCGCTTCTCCTCCCATGTGCTTGAATGTATTCACAACATAAACATCAAAGAGATACTGGAGGTTTTCTTCTCTTTTTTTTTTCTTGTTTGTATTTTTTTTCTTTTTCTGTCTTTTCTTTTTATTATTATTGTTACATTACCCTCTGGCTCATTTAGGGTTGCAGAGGAAAGGACCGTCACCGTCCGGAAAACATGAACACTCATGGAGAGCGAGAAAAAAAAAAAAAAGACACACGAACACATACAGACTCACACTAAAACACACACGCCTTGTCGGAGGACCGAGGGGGTGCAGATGTCTTTCATGACCAATGTACCCTTGCCCTCCTTTAAAAGTGTTTCAAAATGTTATTTGCAATGAAAAGCTGCTTTATTCTCTGCTTTCTTTAATTTCTACATTCTCTTTGTTTGTTTTTTTTTGTTTGTTTTTTTTTTTGTCTTTTTTTTTTTCTTTCCAAAGAGCAGTATTGGGAATCATATTTAATTTTACGTTTAAGTGCTGAGGGTATGGGGTTTTTGTTGTGCGTTTGTAAGTGTGTGTGTGTGTGTGTGTGTGTGTGTGTGTGTGTGTGTGTGCGTGTCTACGTTTGCGTTGTCTGCGCTTCTTGTTATGCACATGTACAATGTTCCATATCACTTCTGCTGAGAACGTTTTGCTCTGATATTAAAAGAGAGCACATTTGATTGTGATTTTCCACTGTATCCTTTGCTCTGATGATTGGGTAGAATTACTGTATACAGTGCTCAATCTGATTTGTTTCTTTTTAAATGTATATTATGGAGCGGGGAAGTTATTCCCCTCTATTATCCTGAGAAATGCAAAAATAAGTACACATGCCACGAATTCTGAAATTATCACTCGTTCTGCTGTCAAGTTTTTAAATTAATTTGCATCGCAATATGTTGCAGTATTTGAGCAAGGGGACAAAGCTTATTAAAAAAAACTCAGTATTTAATAATGCTTGTCTTTGTTTTTGTCTTTTCATCAAGAGCCTCCTGGTAACGCATAATGCCACCTATCATATTGTGAAATATACCCAAGAACTGACTAATAACAGATATCCACTGGTCATATAAAGTGATGTATAATATAATATACATAATTTTCTCATGTGAAAAATGTTCTGTATGGATATTTTGGGGTTTACCTTATGTCTCATGGTATGTACTGTACTTCATTTCTGTGACCACAGCCATCAAAAAATTGCAGCTAACATCTTTTCTTCTTCCATAGTTCACCATGTGAAACGCTGCAGCATTGGCTACACCATTCCAAATGAACTTCCTGTGTCTCATACTAACCTTAGCTGCAAGTATGTGCCATTAGACCTCAGCTAGTGGTCAGTGTAGGTAGGGCTTTTGAAGCTAATGGCCCTGAGCAACATTTGCTTTCAAACATGTTTCTTAGGTGGATCAAGAGGCCTGAGGTTAAGTCACTGTTTATGAAGTTGTGTGTGTGCTGTACACAGCAAGTGCCTTATCCAATTAGGAAACACTAATTGCAAGCACCCTCTGAGCAAATCCAGCTTACATTTTTGCCCAATTTGCTGCCCTCTCACCCGGCGTAATGTGCCAGATGGATTTCTGGCACCGAACAAGACTTTGATTACAGCCCTAGGTTAAAGGCCTTTTAATAATCAAGTAGAAATCATCTGGTTCAAATTGGATCCAGAATCATGCTTGCATCAAATGTCCAATAGTTTTCCATGTTAAATGTGCTTTGGTAATTAAGCTTGATTTTCTGCTGTCTGCATATCTAAAGGCATTGTAGACCAGCCTGGTGGCCTGAACTTGGAGCTTTTTTTATGTGCCTTTGTTCCTGACAGTCCTCATCAATCTTAAGCCCCTTGTTTTGGTATGTAAGTAAGACGATAGATAGGAATCTCTTTTGGTCAAAACACCTGTATTCTCTCCAGCCTACTACATAACATGGGAAGGCTATGATTGGGTCACCGTCTTCAGGTTACCCAGCTTTCACACAGCCACCCAGCTACTCAACAGCGACCCAAACCTGCTGCACCTCCTCAACTCCTCATACCATATATGTGAATGATATTCATCTGTTGATGGACTTTAGAGCGCTCTATGAGTCTTTTGCTGAGAACCTTTTTTTTTTCTTTTCAATTGACTACCGTCAATAAACACAGTTTGTTTATGAGTCAATATAGGGGATAAACAATGTGTTCAATGAGTCATCCATGGGTGATGGGTGTTGCCGCAGTCTTTATGCTAAGAGGTCGAAGGCCTGTTCAAAGGTCCAAACACTCACGATTCTATTAAAGATGCTGTTCCTGGAAAGTTAGGTTTATTTTACTCCTCTTAATGCCACCCCGCACAGCCCCAATCTCCAAACCTGTCCATTCATTGGCATTTCAATTTTTTCCCCCAGGAAGAAATAATTACGTGTAATTATGGAGCAGGCAGGGTATTGTTGTCATCCCAAAGTCCAAAATTTCAAATAGGGTGTTAACATTTATCTCATAAACAAATGATGTAGATAATGACGTAATTGTTTTGAACACAGCCAACTTGTTGGTCTGCTTCCAGGTATGTTCACCTTCTTGTCATATTTAGGTTCTGAGTAAGAGGGGAGAAGATGCTGGAATGTCTTCAAATATTCCGTTGTTGCCTGAAGCAGAGAAGGAAGGTGCCAGCTTCTGCACAAGCTGGGTCATATCGGGCTGATTCGCTGGCTTCGGTGTACTTGAGAGTGCACTGCATGCCTCAGCCGTCAGGCACAGGCTTTTTCAACCACTAACAGGAGGTCTTGAAGTTTAACTGCACTCCTCTGAGACGATCTCCAGGGAGCCATGTCAGAGTCTGAGATGCGTGAAAGTGTAGAGTGAATCATTAACAGCAGTTGGCTTCACCGAATCGCAAATCTCACGTGGGTTTTATTTTTACCGCCCCCCCTTTTTTTTTTGGTCTTCACTGGCTAGTGCGTAAATATCTATGACATTAAAAGGATTTGGAAAATGATGTAGTCTTCTTAGGAAATGGAATAGTTGATTGATGTAATTGTAATTAAAATACTCTAACAAATGACTCTCAAAACAGTGGAAATGGTGATGAGGCCCTTTGGACAAATCTTAAATTGCTACCAAATGCCATTCTTCATCATAAAATCATTTTGTCTGACTGTATTGACTCACCTTATTTCTCTTTGTTTGAATGGTCAGGGGACTGGGTCAGCTATTGCATCTGCTCGAACTGCCTTAAACCCTTTCATAAGTTCCATATAGGTTCCTCGCTGTAAGTGGATATTTAATTTTTAACTCCACTCAAGCCTGGCCTCTCTGTGTAGCAATAAAGCTGTGAGGTGGTCCAGAAGGAACACTGAATCAAGCTTTGCCTCCTTGTCCAAACCAAATAAGTGTACGAGTATGTGTGTGTGTGTCCTTTGTTGTGTTTTGCTTTAGTGTAGTTATATTAACATCTGTACTTGATTGCTCCTTGAAAATGCGATTCTACGCAGCACGCCAGTAGTTTTAGCAGGGGAATTCAGCGCCTCCATTTTTGGGTAAGATTACTCTAGATTTCATGTGTTGTAACAATGCATACAAACGCTAACAAGTCCGAATTGAATTAAATTAACAGTCTGTTCATGTTGACCTTGGGGCTTGGAAACACTGGCTGCACGACTTCAATTTGTATACCTCCCTTCAGGCTCCCATCCTCGACCGTATTTGCTGAGTCTCACCATAAGAAGCTGCCTCATTTTTCAAAGACAAAGCAACAAGCAAGTTTTTCAAATATTTTTCAAACTTTTTAAACTTGTGTGTCAAAGGTCATTCTTGGAAGTGACCAAACGCATCACGATGATATTGCGTATAACTTGTCTCTGCGTGTCGCTGCTGCCGTTTGCAGATCCGCGTCCCAAACATTTAATGTGCTTTGAGTGCAGTCTGCAGTAAATAGCAAACAGATTTAGCAAGTGTGTGAGATCACAGACAGTTCAGCTATGGACACAACAGGCAGGTGGCTCCTATTTAAAGAGGATCCTTGACCTGGACATGCTCTGAGGTTTGGAGAGGGAGGCCTGGAGGGGAACTGAGGGTGCGTGTGTGTGTGTGCGTGTGTGTGTGTGTGTGTGAGTGACTGAGTGAGTGAGGGTGGAGGCAGAGGGGCCTGCGACGCGAGCAGACAGGTGGTCTAGTCCATGTAGGTGGCCTCCCAGTGACAACACCATCACTGAAGGGTTGCCCGAGTAGGAGGGTCTTCACACTCCACCGCCCGCGGCCTGTCTGGTTTCAGATGCACTGAGAGCTATTCTCTCTCCCTCTCTCTCTCTCCCTATCTTTCTCTCAGCCTTTCCTTTTCTTGTCTATTCTCTCCTGCGATTTCTTTCTTTTCATCTCACTCTTTGTGCCCCCTTTTATCCAGCCTCCGCGGTGCCTCTCGCCGGGGCGAGGACCCATCGCTTTTTAATTAAGTTCAGAGCGAGACGCGGCCCTCCCCGCCGCCGCGTGCGCTCGCCAGGGACGGCCCCAGAGCCTCGGAGGGGGCGAGCCTGCACTGCCTCACCTCCCTCTCCCCTTCATTTCCTCTGACAGTGCATCTGCATCGGGGCCGGGACTGGGGCCGGGACTCCAGCACTCCTGACTCCAGCTCAGGCTCGCCCTGCCCTGCCTGCCTTGACGTAGCTCCCCAGCCTCCTCTTCCCACCCCCCCCCCCCCAACTTCACACACACACACACAAACACACACACAGCCTCCCCCACCTTACTTCCAAATAAAAAACGGGAGGCATGGGAACCTGTACAGATGGGAAAATAATATTCTTTGCACCCATTTTTCCCAGCTCTGTCAGCTTTCCACTCCCTCCACTACTGCATTGCTTTCCACACACACACACACACACACACACACACACACACACACACACACACACACACACACACAAGCGCTGTTAATGTGTCCGGGGCGGACTGGGACGTTTTGATGTCATACAGTTGTTCAGCGTCTCACAGCTGGGGCCTCCCGTGCTGCTGCGTCAGTGTGGCGTGCCGAAGGTGTATTATTTTTCAGTCTCTCGAGCGGGACGAGAGCGTAGCCCACACCGCAACTGTCTTAACGGCGCAATCATCCCACACACACCAGCCTGGGATCAGTCAAACCTAATGGCCCTCTGCACTCATGACAAGAGCCTCCTACAGCGTGCGTGTCTCGTGAGGTCTGAGAAACAGGCATCGACAGCAACCATGTACTGTACGCTTCATGCATGCACACTGATCTGGATACAGTCACCTTGTACTGGATCATCATTTTCAAACTTCATCAGTCTCAACATCCATGATATCAGGCTGAGCATCTGTATTCAAGCAGCGCAAAATAGTTTGACCGCATCATATAGGTGGGTGTTGGAGGGGTCGCAGCGCAGGGGCCCCTTGTAGCCACTGCATATCCGGGACCCTGCGGCAAATCCTGGTGTTTGTGTGCCTCTGATTACTTGCCGGGGCTAAATATAAACCTCAGAGGTGTGTGTTATGTTGCTCTGGTTTACACACACACAGAGAGAGAGAGAGAGAAGGACAACCTGATGTTCCTCGATCTGTACCACCAGAGCTAGCAAGGGGCCACAGGACGGATTGGGGAGTTTTCACTCCGCTGGTGTTTAGACAAAAGCCTAAACACACTAATGAAGAGATGAGGAGGTGTTTGAAACCGACCCTTCAATGCGAATACCCCATCTCTTTCGCCGCGCGTCTCATCACTGACTGTTTATGGTAGGCTCTGAGCGTCTACATGACAGACGACATCAAAGACAAAGGAGGCTCTTATTGCAGTTTAACATGTTACATATTACTTTATGATCCATACGCGTCCTACAAATTCATCACCTTGGCAGAACAGTGTCTCTGGGTTTGTAGTAAAGTATTCGCTTATGTTTGGAGCCCTGTAATAAAACTGCAGCTGTTTTGCTTGAACTCTGTTTGCACTGGGTGACTGTGTGTGTGTGTCTTTGGTTAAGAACAGCACACACTTCACCAGTGACAGTTAGCTTCATTTTAAAATACAAGACAAATTTAAGGTTCTACTCTTCCTCTGCTGGACACTTTGTTATTTATGAGCAAATGGATGAATTTGGATCATCATGGATGTGATTTGTTTTGTGTAAATAACCCTAGAACCCTAGATTGATTGGCACTCCAGTGTTGTGACCCTGTCAAAATCTAAGCTGTGTTTGAGAATAAGGCTGTAACTGAATATTTGACAAATGATCGCTCAGAGCAGATTCCTTCCAGAGGCTACCATTCTGTGTGTGTGTGTGTGTGTGTGTGCACATGTGGGTGTGTATGTTTAAGTCACTGGGGCCCATTAATGACGGACACGTTTTTGTCCAGAGGAGGAGAAAAAAAAAAGGACAAGTTTAGGCACCCTCACAAGAATTGCTTGCTGACTGGCTGGCCAGATAAAGGAGACAGATGAATACAGCAACTTTGTTGTCATGTTGTACAGGAATGCTATCCTTGGATGGAATCCTCCACCACCATCAACCTCTCCACAGGAACTGGATACTGGGATCAGTAGGGGTGCCTGGGGGCACGAGCGGCCACCCAGGTCCTGGATGACCACAGGGATGAGGTGGACTAGACGGCCGAACGAACGGCTGGTTTGGATCACATGGTAGTGCGTCCCTGCTAAACACTGGATCTAGTGTCAGGTGGTCAGGTGGTGTCTGATTCACTCACCAGTTTTTCCTCTGTTTCTCTATACGCTTATACATGGATGCACTTTTATTTTATTTTTTTTATTTACACTTTCCTTGAATTCAATGTTTTTTCTTTTTCTCTTTCTTTTTTTGCTATTAAACTATACTGCAGGATCCTTGGTGACTTGCTCTGCTCCGTCCTTGCTTTCGTATTTTTTTTTTTTTATTCAGGAATGTAGTTTTAATTATTTGTATTTTCAGAAGTTATTTTTTAAGCTGGTCCATGTCATAATCCTAACCTAACATGTTGTGGCAGTGGTCAGTAAGTTCAAATAATGAATAATTAAAAATCTTGTAAGTCATTCTGCCGTTTTCCCACTGCTTGTACAGCCAGAGCACACACAGAAAAGGCGACTGCAAAATAAATATCTAACCGAAACTGGCAATAACTATGGTACTTCACAGCTGTTTTCATGTAGGTCCAGGTTTTTTGGTTATTGCTCTGTCCACAGGGACTGACTTTCCCTGCACATTGTCCGTTGAAGACCTGAGAAGAGGTTTGTTTTTCCAGCTGAATAATATAGGACTGAAAATACATCACTCTGACAGCGTCCAATTTGAGCCTAAATAGCCATTGAAATAATATTGTATCAGTCAGCCGTTCAATTTTAGAGGTTAAGCCCCTCGTTATTTAAATGTGAAAAGTTAATGATATCCACTGGGGTGCCCAGTGAGACACCAAAGAAAGATGCAGATTTATTGGCGCTGACTGCTATTCATTACACATGCAGTGCCGTACAGTGAGAAGTACGACAGCGCGCTAACATATTGGGGTCCAGTGGCGCGTTGGAGGGCCTGGAGGCTGCGGCAGCAGCAACAGCAGCACTGGGGTAGGATGGCTGGCTGGCTGGCTAGCTGGCTGGCTGAGTAGCTGCTATAGCTCAGAGCAGGTGGGAGGCTGTTTGTGTACAGCCCCTGGGTTTAGACAGGTCTGGGGGGGCTCCCTGCTATGGGTCAGGCCCTGGCTATGCACGTTATGTGGCAGATCTGGCTAAAGCAGTGGGCCTGCTGGGGTCGGCCATTAATCGTCTCAGAGAGAGAGAGAGAGAGAGGGAGGGAAAGAACGTGTTTGGTGGTCAAAAAGTCTGCTTCTTCTTAAGTCTGTGCTAGTGTAAAAACATCTACTTCAGAAAATAACACAAAAGCCTAATTACAAAAAAAGTGTTCAGCAACTGCCTCTATGCAGTCAGTGTAATTCTTGGCAAAGAAACATGAAAAATATGTGTAGAAATAATAGACATAACATAAACACGAACCCTGTATTGTAAACAAGGGTCCTGAGGTTCACCCATCTTAGTCATTTGAGAAAATGCCACATTTCTGCTGATGTCAAAAATCAGCAGGCGTATACTGGCACTGCTGACCTCCATCCCTGTCTTAGCAGGTACAGTGTCAGAGTCTATGACAGTTCTAGGTCAGTCTATTCAACCATCTGAACTGAAGCGTGAACCTCTCCTGGTGTAATGCAACACTTGACCTGGACCCAGCAGAAGGATATAACCAAAAAGAAAAAAATGCAGAATAAGGTATGGCAGTGTCTGTTGCTTGTTTTTTTTTTGTTAAACTTTTATGGCAATTTACTTGTTACTTCAATTTACCTCAGTTTACTTGTTCTTCTTTGATGGTACTTTTTAGCACTGTCTGATCATTAAAACACATTACCTATGTAAATAGATGTAATCAGCTAACAGAGGAAGTAGCTTTAAAAAACTAAGACAGGCATTACATGTTCATATGAACATAAATCACTGATGGATAATTCAGTACACTCTTGCCAATAACTGACCCAGTAAATGCCTGATGGCAAACTTGCCATTTATGGCCAGCCCAAAGGCAGTAACATATTGTTGAGTGAGAATCATCATTATGATCTGATGATGCACAATTTAATGAATGAACTCTTCTGAGACCCAATCACAGTGATTCACAGATAGGCTAAACCCCACATTCACTGATAAGCCCCCTGGTATCAGCGTAACGGGCAGGGCTACACCTTGTTGACGCAGAAAAGTCCTGTCTCCACTCCCAGTGCCCCTGTGTGGGGCTCGGGTCCAAGTATTTGGTCCAACAGAGTTGACTGGCTCACTACCACCACACTCACACAACCCCTTGGATTGGGATGGGTGTTCGGTCAAGGGTATAGGAAGTAGTTCAGGCTCCGCTACCTCCCACTGAGGCCCAGGGTGTCCAAAGAAGGAATTGAGGCTCTTGAGGGTTTCCTAATCTGCTCTCTGGCAGAGGGCTTCAGATGGTTCGGATGATTTTTTTGCTCTAGGGCACTGATCCACAATCGGAGAATCGGGGTCTGAGGCCGGCTTAGCTAGGTTTGATACCCTGCCAATCTTGATAAGTCTCCCAAAGCCAGTGATCACAGTGTGGTGTTTGTGGGAAACTTGGCTATTACTGTTTTGAAAATGTGGTCTGAGCCAACTTCGACTTGAAAAATTGGTTATTTACCTGTGTTGTACATGCCATTTTATCACTCCCTGAAATCTTGTGTTTGATATCTCTAATAAAAATGAGATTTGGGATACAGGCTATTGTTTGCCATAATGGCTGATAAGTGAATGCTGATTGTGCCAGTGAGTCAGCGTGCCTGGTTGGCTGAGTAATTGCTATTTGACCTTGATATCACTACAACAGAAAATGTTAGTTTCCAACATATTACACATTCCAGTTCTTTTCGATTGAATTGTTTAATTCATACTTGAGTAATTTTACGCATGTGTATCCACGAAAAAAGTGCATTTCCCAAAAAGAAATTGCTTGGGATTTCTATGCAGGCAAAATGTTTGCGTAGTAATGCCATGTATTAATACTACAAACAACAGAGGGGAGAAGTAAGGTAGCTTATGGTTCCAGCACGCACTGTGTCGTCTGAGGAGTTCCTTGAGTCTATCCGGCAGTTACAGAGTGTTTGCGCTTCTGACAGACACAGCCAGTTGTGCGAAAACTCCGTAAGATCTTACTTGCTGGTAAACGTCTAAAGGCATTCACAGGTTTCAATTTCAACACTTAACCAGTCGGTCAAAGGGAAGAAAACTGAGCACAGAAGGATATCTGTGGGAGCTTCGGCAATAGTCATGCTAATTATGCTATCATTGAGAACCTGTACACTTCGTGTTCATGTGATACAAACTGGAATTTGACACCTGGAGGCTTCGACACATCTGTATATGGCGCTGTACTTGAGTTGACACAAAGGTGCAGGGATTTTGTCGAGGAGGACAAGAGTTAGGGACTGGAAGCGTCTTCAAGACGTTGGGCTACCTACCTGTTTCACGGTTCCAGTATTTCCAGCCTCTGTTACAAAACGCAGCCGTCTCTGCGCGTCTACAACATTGTACGAAGCGAGACGCAGGGAGACACAACCTGGGTCTAGACGACTCAAGACAACTCTCAAGTTTTTAAGACTATGTGGCTGCTGTCTTCTAACTGAAACTCGGATTCCAAAAATTATGCTACTGTATTTTAGAGACAAAGCGAGGCAAAGTCTACAGAGGAATAGAGTGCCGTCACCTTTGGATTGTTTTCATCTGTTAAGTGCTTCTTAACTCATTTCGCACGCGCACGTCCATGATCGGAGAGGTTGTCCAAGTCAGAAAAGGTAAGATATTGCTATTACCGTTACATCCAAATTTGTGGATTATATTTAGACCCTGCTGGTCTTTTTACCGGTTGTAGTCTCTAATGTTTTTTTATTATTATTATTTATTTCACAGTATGTAACTTTTGCTTCCTATTTATCAAGCACATCTAGCCTAATTCTTGACTAAATTGACATGGTCAGCTGAATACATCCTATGAATTCATAGGCTTCCAATGAATGAAATGACAAATCCCATTGGCTAAAAACTTTATTATAAAGGTGTGTTGTTATTATTATTATTATTATTATTATTGATAATAATAATAATAATAATCTTAATAATTATTATAGGCCTGTGTCTGGTTGTTATTCTTGGCTGGATTTCCCCTCAAAGGAAGCTTATGTTTATCTTTCATACCTATATGTAGCTCTGCCCTGAGTGCCCTTCCATACAGAATGCAAAAATCCACAAATAATTTAAGCTTGAAGAGGCGAAGCTCAAACGTTGCCCATGCATGTCCAAGCTATGACTAGTGCTGAAAGGTTTAAGATAGCTGGGAATCAATTCACTGGCCAAAGTTGCTGTTAAGCGTGTGTAATTGCGTTACTGCTTTCCTTATCAAACGGATTTGTCGTTTCCCTGAGATGCTTATCTCAAGGACAGAGGGATATTTACCTCTGATGGTCATCCTGCAGGTCAGTTCTTCGTGCTTATCAGTCTTCTTCCTCTTCTTTGGCACTTCACAGATTTCTCTTCTTGTTTAGGCTACAATATCTTTTTATGTCGTATCTTCATGGCTGTTTGTAAACGCGCGAAGTCTTCCTTTGGGAGAGATTGCCGAAGAGGGCGACAAAAGCACCTGTTACCAATTTATCTCCGTTACAGATTGACTTAAATGATGGTTTATCTCTTTAATAATTTCAATAGACATTTTATTTGATTGTTGCCGACGCAACTTTGAATCTGCAGGGCAAATTTGGTTTAGGCTATGTCGACCATTTGTGCTCCTTGATCATTTTAAAGCAGCCTAATAATGAACAAAGGCAATTTTGAAATATGAAAATACTCTGTTAAATTTGCACAAGTATATTTCTACATTGATGGTTACAGGTATTTTCAGCCATAAGGATGGAAATGTCTAGAAATGTCCATGCAGCTGATGTCTTGTCTTTGTGTTAACTTGGGAAGGCCTAATTTCTAACAGCCATAAACTTTAAAGGCAGATTTGTCATCGAGGCTACATAAACTTTACATCTGCCATGCTATTTATGAGATAAAACAGCAAAAAAATATTTTTCAGTTTCTCTGCTTATACCAATCTTTAAGCTGTTGTATGTAATGGTTTTCAGGGATAGGCTTGATTAGATGCCATGCCAAAATTCCACTGCGTAGTGGTATATTTTACTGAACATTCCACCTATTAGTGTGCAATTCAGCTATTGAAAAGTCCTGAAAACTTAAGTTTACCCAGGTGCACTGCAGACAGGGATCAGTTTATCTTCAGTTTTTCAAAGCTGGAACAAATCACCATCACGCCATTAAAAAAGTACCCCCGTCCCTCCTCCCCACCCCCCTACCCCACCCCCCTTTTTGTGTCCAAGTGTCCTTTTAAGGTATTTGATTGGAATGTGTCAAGAATGTTAAATAGGCCCATTGTCTACTACCATATGTGGCTGCAAGCGTGCCGAATTGGATTGTTACTAGATCTTAGTCTGTAGTAATTGTATTTATTGTACTTTGAAAGTGAGGGTACAGCCATGGCTGGTACAGAAATGTGTTTCAGACAGAGAGGGCAAGTGTGAGCTGGCAGTTATGCTGGGTCTCCAGCTGTGCCTTTTCCCTCTTTTTGATTCTTAATGAGTGGGCTTTAAGAAGTTTAATTTTGAATTAAATGGCCACTTGACAATGAAACAATTGCTTATCTGATTGCATAGTTGCAGTTTATCTGATTGGAAGGTCTGTTTCGGAAAGAACAGCATTGTATTATTAGCGGAAAATAGAGTGATGGTTTTCACATGTGTTTCAATGTGGGAATGGGTCCTTTTACTTTTTGGCCTTTTTCTATTAACTTCCTCACTGTTAAAATTCTGGTTCCAGCTATTTTGTTATCACTGAGGACAGAGAGCAGAGACTCCCCACAATTGTTTTTGGAAAAACTGAACTATCACCAAGATTACCGTTCAGAGAAAAGATAACATTGATTATCTTGATGTCTGCTTCCCCCTGCTGCAATATTCTTATCTTCTCTGTGCAGATAGGTCTGGAGATAGGCCCTGTCTGAGGCCAGCCTGTTTATGTGGACCAGCCTGTCACAATATTTAATGGCATCACACATTTTGCCAATGTGACAGTGAGAAACACCCCTGAACTCTTTCTTTTAGACCTAAAGACATTTGGCTTTTACTGCAGTATTTCACAAGAAAAAAAAAGAAAGAGTGAGGTTCATTTGCCCCACCTTGTTAAATGGTCAGGACTGCATCACTCATCACTGCAAGCCGCCCGGATCGGCCTTGCACTTTGCTTACTTAAGTGATGGTGTTAAGAGAAAATATTTGACATATACTGTCATTTTTATCACAGTCCAGTCCACTCGAGGCTCTCTCCATTGTGGGCCTGACACACCACACCTCACAGCCGAGCTGGCTTGCTCTTGTTCCACATGTGGAGCTCACAAATCGCCTCAGAATAGTTGCTGAATCGAGCGGTCAGTCATCTGTGTTTTAATCGATTTTCTGCTTACTTTGGCTTCAAGAAATCGGTTTTGAAAGTCAGGCAGAGATTTATCTTTTTTTCCTTTTTTTTTTTTAGCTTTACTTTATTTATCTTTTTATCCTCTGTTATGGGCTTATATTAGTACAGCAAATTACAAAATAACAGGGATTATTGTCCAGGAAGGATTTTATGACCAAATGCGTGCCCTCACATGCATTGTGCTTCTGGTCAGACAACAACATAGATTAGGCCGTCAACATTATTGCTGCGAAGCATCAAGGAGGAAACTTTTTTCCTGCCGTTGACCCCCAGATGACTTTGACCAGATCATTTCCATTTATGAGCAAGCTGTTTCTTTCCCTCAACTGAACTGGGGTTTTAATTTCCTTTCAGATCTTGCATGAGCTTTATAAATCTAAATTACAGTAACACATTCTTCACCCCCCCCCCCCCCTTTTTTTTTCATTGCCCCACGTCTGTTCTAAGATACCGACACCCATCAAAGGACCGGCCACCACTGGGGCCAGACGAAGCTCAGACTGAGTCACTTCCCTAGGCCGAAGCAGCTGAGTGGTGCTAGGATGAGTTATGATCTCGAGTCACCGAATGGCAGAATAACAGCAATATGTTTTACTGCGACGATGGCTAATGAATGGGCTGACTCTCCCCCACCCTAATGAGAAACACCTTAAAGCCCTCACCGGGGTCAGGTCAGCTCTGACATTATGGTGCCGGCTAACCGCAGTGGTGCACTGCAAACACTACAGTGGTTTACGGGTGCTGCCATTGGACCGAAAGCGTGTTTGTCACCCTCACCGTCACCTAGTTAATCTTAGTCTGAAGCTACATTAGGGCTTGGGGCCGGGGGCTTTTGGAGCAGGGCTTCTTTAATGAAGTCCTCCCCATCAGGAAGTGCATCAAGGGCAGCAGCGTATGCTTAACATCAGCGAAGGTTTTACAAAGGATTTACTGATTGCTCCCATCATGCGCTTTGGGAAACTGGACTGTATAGATGAAAGGCCATTAGAAGCCCCACTACCATCGCCACCCACACTGTGCTTTCAAAAAGAATTTTCATCGTCTGGGATGATTCAAGGGTGAAGCATTTAATCGTCATACAATTGTGATAAAATCATGAATCAAGACTTGGATGGGTCTGTAGGTGGCAGGAAGGGAGAGTCTTCTCTGTACTAAATAAAAAGAAAAAAAAATGAGGGCAGAAGCGAAACGTCCGCTTCCGATAAAAAGGAGTGTGGCACAGTGGTGTGTCCAAATGTATCAGGTTTTACTAGCTAGAATGTGTGGAATGAGGGCGGCCACCCGCTTTGAGGCCTAGATCAAACGGCGTGATTCCTATGCCGTAGACACCCACAACAAAGGTGGGGTGGCCGGAGCAGATGGCAGTCCAACAACAAGATTCGCCTCTTTCACATCACAGAGGAACAAGCAGCAGCTCCTGCTGCTCTCAGGAGGACTGTAAACAAAAGGGGTTGGGAGAATGCAGTGCAATGGCATCCGTGTAAACAAACCTAACCCCCAACCTACTCAAACTGGATGAATCATGGAAGTCCCTGTAACAACTTGCAACACTTTTGACTCACTTGACACTTGTCTAGGAAATATAAAATCGAGATAAGAGGCCAGTGAATTAACCTCCCCACCCCCCCAAAGTGAGTCAGCGTGAGTTTGCGTTTTTAGAGCAGGGGGGCCTTGACCGCTGTGTACATGGAGAGACTTCAGTGGTGTGTTTGCGGTGTGGCACTGGGGCAGTGTGAGCACAAAGCCCAGCTGGCCACCTGCTGCACTGCATGGCACCACCACAGATATGCTCAGCAAGGATATGGCTTGTTAGGAAATGCAAACAGGCACCACTTCATTTGTTAAAAGCAAAGTCACCAGACAGCTCAGCATTCATCAAGAGGCTTGACCTAGGGCCCCTGTAAGCAATCCCAAACATATCTCTCCGCATTGCGCCATACGATGCGATCCTCTGTTAAAGGATCACTGAATGCAGTTGAATGAGCCTAAAGAAATGTTAAAACAAACAAATGTACAGTGTGATTAAGTCAGGGGCTATACTGACAGGCCATGAAAAATGGAGTGCACTGACAGAGGAGAAGAGAAGAGAAGAGAGGAGAAACGCGCTCCTGATGGGCAGTGGCGTGTGGAGGAGCGTAGTGTGCTTTGAACAGATGAGGACGGCTGCCTGTACCCTTTGATGTTACCCATTGAAGTGACAAGCCATTTGGGCCAACCGTTTCATGCCAGCAGTGAAAAGCTGGTTTGCTATTGTATGTAGCCTTCCATGTGAAGTCACACTGGTTAAGTTTTACTGCTGCGGTGAAGTCTATTCAGGACAGAGAAATGAGATTGTTTCATAAAGTCAAACTCCAGTGTCTGTCAGCAGACCTGCAGCTACTAACTGCTTAAGGCCACTGAAGGTCGTGATTCTTTCTGCAGTGAGAAAAAAAATGTAAAATGTATCTTGTTAAACTCAGAAATAAGTGGCTCTGTCAAAATAACTTAACTGACGTCACTCTCCCTCCGTCTACAGATTACAAGAGTTTTCAGCCAGCACAGAGGGGGATTTTAAAGCAAGATCTCGCAGCCTTTGCTGATGAGTGACATATTCAAGTTGCAGAAACGGGATTGCAATTTAACAGAAGCGGGCTGGGTGTTAGCTCTCTGCATCCGCCGTGGCCCGCGGAGTGTAACAGTGCCTGAGTTTCTCGGTTCGAGAAACAGACGTATAGTGTAGCAGTGTGTGGAAACGTTGTCCTCAGTTGCACTCCTTTCCTCCCCTGCTACAAACCTCCATGGCTCCAATTAATGCCATTTCTGTCCAGGATTGTGTTCACATGAAACCATGATGTGACCCAGGCAGACCGACCATCTGGATAAACAGGCTCTAGTTGTATGAATTTGCATCTGCAACGTTCGCTAACAGCAGAATCGCTGGGATAAGTCACAACATTGACATTAACTCCCAGAGAGACAATGAGGAAAGGAATCAGAACTGATGAAAGCTGGCCATAACATTGGGCCCCATATCCGTATCAGAGCAATCAATGTGATGATATACATCTTCCTTTATTTGTATTTTATTTGGCAACAGATTCATGCACACAAGCCAGTGGATGTAGTGAGACTTTTTCCATAGATTGACACGACTCAGCTGACGGCTGTTCCAGTTGCCTTGATCCGTGGCTCGCTGTTCCTCCGGGCTGCTATGTATGGTTCCGAGTGCCAGAGTCCTCCACTCTCGCTTTCTTTGGTCATATCATTAAAACTGGCACCCGTCTCTCTGTGTAAACATGCTTTGACAAGTTCCCATTCACTGTGACAGCGGAGATTAAGGATACTCTCGCTAATTGCTAGTTTGAAACGAGGAGGGGAAGAGGGAAAAACAATCCTAATCCTCAGTTGTGAACCATGACTGAACCCGGTTACAGGAGTTCCTATCAGCTGCAGCTTCCTGTCAGGGAGGACTCACATGGTCCTCAACTTGGCCATGAAGTGAACGGGTACTCAGCACACGTCCCCTTCAGCCCTTTGAACGCAGCACTACATTTGGATAGCTTGCCAGTCAGTTTTCACCTCTTCACACGGCACGGGTGTCCTACCTGATGATAGGCTCATGTGCTGTGCATGTGTCTGCACTGAGATGATAACCAGGGGCTAAACAAACATGAACAGGTTGGGGTGGAGGGAGGCTGAATGACGAGATTTAGAGCAAGGCCTTGTTCAGAACTAAAGCAGACTGAGACGTAGGCCTATCCAAGAAAATGGTTTTGATTCACTCGTTCTTTGAGCATTAGTTCTTGGTTTGCTTTAATAGACTTGGAAATTTGACTGTAAACCCTTGTCACAGGACTGCACCCTGTTGAACCTGTGGAAGCAATGAACCCTCGGTCACCCTTTTCTAGAGTGTCTTTGGGACGCATACAGTAATCAAGACATACTGCCTGCTTGCATGTATATTCCATTATATACATCCAGCAAATGCTATACCGGCGTTTATTGCGCCGTTGGCGGACTGGTGAATAAACAAGATGGCTATTTGGAGCCCTTGGCTATCTGACAGAGGATTTGTTGTCAATGCATTAAGGCTCTTACAAACATACACTTTAAACATAAACATATTGTTCTCACATACTTCACATACTGTGCAGTAGTGACTAACCAGCCAGGACAGTTGGCTATTTTGTCCCTTTTTTCTTGTTACTACGTCCCACAGGCTGAATTATTGTGTAAACACCACACTGACTCAATTAAATGATAACCAGAAAAAGACGTTTACGGCCGTGCAGCTGTGCTGCGCAATGGGGAAGTTTCTGGAGAGAAATGTCTTTGCCCCGTCCAGAAGTTTAATCTGTGGCTGTGCACGGTTCGGCTTCGGCTTGCGTGTCAAGAGCGCCGGTGAAAGGATCACACTAATGAGATAGATTGTGTTTCTCGCCTAATGCCATCCTGCAGCAAGGGAGTTTAGCTGGTCGGGGAGAGTCGGCAAAGGGGGTTGAAGTCAAAGGTGGCAGTGCATTGGTTTGACATGCAGAACATTTCCAGGCGATGGGTTTAAACCCCTGGCGTGATTCCAATCCCCCCCTGCCTTAAGCTCAGGTCAAGGCTTGAGCAGACAAGTATTCATTTACGGGCCTCAGACAATGCCACTCGTGGCAGAGAGCAATGCGGTAATAGAGCTGTGAGGTGTATACCGCTGGAGAGGTGAAGTCTGAACACACTGGCACATACATGACATCCATGTTGACCTGTGATACTTCTCACTGCCATCCCTGACTGATTCATTACACCTTTACGACAAAGGAAAATTCCCCTGAAATTGAGACATCTGCAATTGCACACAGTTTTGTCCTTCTGTGTGTGTGAGTGTGTGCATGCACAAATGTTTATGTTTGTGTGTGTGTGTGTGTGTGTGTAGTGTACAGTATGTGTTTGTGTGTGTGTGTGTGTGTGAGCATGCATGTTTGCAAGTGTGTGTGTTTGTGTGTGTGTGTGTGTGTGTGTGTAGTGTAGTGTACAGTGTGTTTGTGTGTGTGTGTGTGTGTGTGTGTGTGTGTGTGTGCATGCATGCATGTTTGCAAGTGTGTGTGTGTGTGGTTGTGTATTATTTGTGAGTATAAGTGTGTGAGAGAGTGTGTAGCAGTCCGTATGCCTCTCG